>CM066033.1:1190186343-1190646947 GCA_033557465.1 Ichthyophis bannanicus
GCTGCGGAATTGGGCCGCGGACGGTCCTTCGAAATCCCGCCTCAGTAAGCTTCCCTTTAAGGGGGGGTTACTGTTTGGGGAGGATTTGGAGAAGTTGGTGAAGGACCTAGGTGAATCTAAAGCGGGCCGTTTGCCCGAGGACAAACCCAAGCAGGCCAAGTCTGCCCAGGGGCCTCGGGGTCCGTTTCGGGACTTCAGAAGGTTTCGTTCTACCCGGCCTGGGGGTTTCCAGAGAGGGAGGTTTCCCTCTCGGGGTCAGGGCTTTCGGGGGTTTCGGGGAGCTAGTAGAGGTTTCTCCTCCCTCCCGGCGGCTTCTGCCCGTAAGACCCAATGAAGCGAGGCGGGTCCCGGCGGTGGAGCCTCCCATTGGCGGTCGGCTTCGGGAGTTTCTGTCCGCCTGGACCCTCATCACCTCAGATCAGTGGGTGCTAGAAATCATTCAGCACGGTTACGCGCTGGAGTTGGCCCGGCCCGTACGAGACGCCTTTGTCATGTCGCCTTGTCGGGGTCCTGCGAAGGCGGCGGCCGTTCGCGAAACCCTGGAAAGGCTCCTTCGTTTGGAAGCCGTCGTGGAGGTTCCCGAGGCCGAGTACGGCTTGGGTCGCTATTCCATTTATTTCGTGGTGCCCAAAAAGGGCGGACAATTGCGTCCCATTCTCGATCTGAAGGGGGTAAACCGCTGTTTGCGGGTCCCGCACTTTCGGATGGAAACGTTGCGGTCGGTCATCGTAGCGGTGCGACGCGGGGAGTTCTTGATGTCCCTAGACCTTTCGGAGGCGTACTTGCACATTCCCATTCGCGATGTGCACCAGCGTTTTCTGCGGTTTGCCCTCCCCTGGGGTCACTACCAGTTTCAGGCCTTACCATTCGGCCTGGCGACGGTGCCTCGGACCTTCACCAAAATAATGGTGGTGGTGGCAGCGGCGTTGCGCAAAGAAGGTATTCTGGTGCACCCTTACCTCGACGATTGGTTGATTCGCGCCAAGTCCGCGGAGGAAAGTCTCCGGGTGACGGACAGGGTGGTGCGGTTCTTGCAGGAACTGGGTTGGGTGATCAACCCGGACAAGAGCCGTTTGCAGCCCACCCAGGTTCTCGAATACCTGGGAGTTCGGTTCGATACGTACAAGGGACAAGTGTTCCTGCCGTCCAAGCGAGCCGAGGGGTTGCGGATTCTGGTGCGGCGCTTCCTGTCGGTAGCGGCTCCCTCGGCTTGGGATTATCTCCGAGTGTTGGGCACCATGGCGGCGACGCTAGAGGCGGTGCCCTGGGCCAGGTTTCACATGCGACCTCTCCAGAGGGCTCTGCTCCATCGTTGGTCGCATCAAAGGCACTCGCTGAGCAAGCGTCTCCCTTGCCCGGGCCCGGTTCGGCGGTCCCTTCAGTGGTGGCTGCGCCCCTCGTCTCTGGCGGAGGGCTTGCCGTTGGATCAGCCAGAGTGGTTGCCATTGCTGACGGATGCCAGCCTGGTGGGCTGGGGGGCCCACTGCGAGAGTCAGTTTGCGCAAGGACTTTGGACCCCTCTGGAGTCCTCGTGGGCGATCAATCGCTTGGAACTTCGAGCGGTGTTTCGGGCCCTGCAGGCGTTCGAGGCCTTGGTGCGCGGCCAGGCCGTGCGAGTGCTCTCCGACAACTCGGCAACAGTGGCCTACATCAATCGCCAGGGGGGCACCGGAAGTGCCGCAATGGAGACAGAGGCCGCCCTGCTCTTCGCGTGGGTAGAGCTTCGTCTCTCGGCGATTTCGGCAGCTCACATAGCCAGCAAGGACAATACCACCGCGGACTTCCTCAGCAGAGTGCACGTGGATGCCGGGGAGTGGGAACTGCATCCCGCGGTTTTCCGTCAGATCGTCAGGCGCTGGGGAACTCCGATTATGGATCTCATGGCGACCTTTCAGTCGGCGAAAGTCGGCCGATTCTTCAGCAGACGTCGAAAGAATGTCCGAGGGCATCGACGCCTTGCTGCGTCGATGGCCGGAGACCGGCCTTCTGTATGTCTTCCCGCCCTGGGCTCTGATAGGCCGGGTGGTCCAGAAGATCGGGGCGCATGCGGGACCGGTCCTGTTGGTGGCTCCCGATTGGCCGAGGCGTCCATGGTACGCGGACATGGTCCGTCTGTTGGACGGGGAACCTTGGCGTCTCCCGGACAGGTCCGATCTGTTGCTCCAAGGACCCCTGTTCATGCCTCAGGTGGATCGGTTCTCGCTTACGGTTTGGCCATTGAGAGGGCTAAACTCTTGAAAAAGGGCTACTCATCTGCGGTGGTGGCGACCTTACTGAGGGCGCGTAAGCAGTCCACGTCCTTGGCGTATGTGCGGGTCTGGCGTATTTTTGAGGATTGGTGTTCCCAGCGTCAGGTTCGGCCAGGGTCGGCTTCAATTCCTTCAATCTTGGAATTCCTACAGGACAGTTTTGACAAAGGGCTTGCGGCCGGCTCCTTACGAGTACAGCTGGCAGCTTTGTCCTGTTTTCGCGGCAAAGTCCATGGCCGCTCGTTGGGAACTCATCCCGACCTGCGTCGTTTTCTGAAAGCGGTCGTTCGGGTACGGCCGGCACGCAGAGTGTTCGTTCCCCCGTGGGATCTGAATCTTGTGCTCACGGCTCTGGCCGAGTCCCCCTTTGAGCCTTTGCGTCGAGCGTCTGTGAAAGATTTGACGCTCAAAACGGTGTTTTTGGTGGCCATTTGTTCCGCACGGAGGGTTTCCGAACTGCAGGCGTTGTCGTGCCGTGAACCCTTCCTTTCCTTTTCCAGGGAGAAGGTGGTCTTGCGTCCGGTTCCATCCTTTCTGCCGAAGGTGGTGTCTCCTTTTCATCTAAATCAGGTTGTTTCATTGCCAGTCTTAGGATCTTTGGGGGGCAATGCCGCGGATCGCGGTCTTCGGCGGCTGGACGTGAAGAGGGCTTTGCGTCAGTATTTGCAGGTTACGGAGTCGTTCAGGAAGTCAGAACGTTTGTTTGTGCTTTTCGGCGGTACTCGTCGGGGCGAAGCGGCGGCTAAAGCTTCTATTGCCCGCTGGCTTAAGGAAGCGATTGCATCCGCTTATGTGCTCCGGGGGCGTGTGGTGCCTACAGGTCTGCGGGCGCATTCCACCCGTGCGCAGGTGTCCTCTTGGGCAGAACATGGTTTGGTCCCCCCGGGGGACATTTGTAGGGCGGCGACTTGGTCGTCCCTGCATACCTTCAGTAAACACTACAGGTTGGATCTGGCTGCGGCTTCGGATGCTCGTTTCGGCTCGGCTGTTTTGTCTGCCGGCTGGAAGGGTCCCTCCCATTGATTACTGCTCTGGTACTTCCCAGAGGTAGAGGACTGAACTGGAGGAACGCTAAGGAAATGATAATTACACTTACCTGGTAATTGTAGTTCCTTTAGTGACGACAGTTCAGTCCTCCTTCCCGCCCGGATGTTTCTCGCAGGTACCGAACAGAAGAGGGTTACAGGTGAGCCTAGCTTTCTTCATTTCTTCTGTTTGTGTCCTTTTCCTTGGCCGGGCAGGAGGTAAGAAGGATTGTTGTCAGGGGGGACTTACTGATAATACAGTTGTCTTCATGTTTTGCTACTTATTTGTTGCTCCTTTGAGTCTGCTTTGTTATAGTTTACACTGGGATACAAGTGGGAGTGCAGCAGGCTATATCCAGTGATGTCGTCATTCTGACATACCAGTCTCCTAGCTGCAGGAGGAGATTGACAACCCAGAGGTAGAGGACTGAACTGTCGTCACTAAAGGAACTACAATTACCAGGTAAGTGTAATTATCATTTTCATATGTTTTTGCTTTGTCAGTATAAAGAATCAGGGAGGAGACTGTCTAATACAGTATTTGCATTTGTTTTAAGTGGCCTATTGGGACATTTTGAATGTCTTTACTGGTTCACTGGATGATAACCATTCTTAAATTATTATTATTTATTTAACAAACATTTATTTAACAAACAAATGCCATAAGTTAAACTTCTCAGTTCATCAAATACTTTTTTTTTTTAATTTCTATCAACCAGCAGTATTAAATCGGGCACCTGAGTGAATGTCATACAGCACTAAGGTGAAGCAGTTATCTCAGAGCTTAGATTTAAGTGTAAAATTCTGAGACATTTTTATTTATTTATTTAACAGTTCTTCTATACCGCGCTATTTTAGATCAGTGCGGTTTACATTCAACATCAACCATACAACACAGGCACTCTGAGTTGCATTTACAATAAAACAAGGAGATCAACTTGGAAGTAACTGGGGAAACTATCTACATTGTAGTTACACTGGTACCTATTTTCAGGCAGGGTATATCTACATCTTATTTACACTGGGGAGTCTGAATTCTATTTCAGGGAGTACTTTTGAGGGATCAAGTTGATTATCCATTTTCATACTGAGTCTGATTGTTTAGGTGTAGTGAGTGATTGTCTGAGGGGCAACATGTATGATTACTAAGGCTGGATTCGGGGTAGTATGTAGTGAACAGGTGATGCTTTAATGCCTTCCTGAAGTGGGTTAGGTAGGTGATGTTTCGAATATAGGTGGGGAGGGCATTCCATGCTCTGGGTGCATAAATCGTAAAGGCCCTATTGTTGCTTTTGTGCATTTCGTTATTGCTTTTGGGACCTCTAGGGTGTTGCATCGTGGGTCTTCTGTATCTCCAGGAACAAGCAGGAATAAGTCCTCACATATGGGTACGTCGGTACCGACGGAGCCTGCGCGGGAAAGCTCCCCAGCTTCCCAGAAGGAAGCTTTTGGGGCCTCCCACTGCACATGCGCGCTGCCTTCCCGCCTTCCTGACCAGCTCTCCTCAGTTTCTCTTTTTCCGCGGAGCCAGCAGGTCGTGTTCCTGTCACCGCTGAAGAAATTATTGTTTTAGTTTGTTTCTTTAGACCGCGTACATGCCTTCCCCATACCGAAACCGGTACCGCCGGTCTCTTTTCTTTAAAAAAAAAAACAAAAAAAAAAAAAAAAAAACTTTGCACAACTTGGTGACTTCGGTTAGGCCTCAGACCTACACAAATTCTCCTCATGGAGAAACCAGCCCCTGGTTTCAAGAAGTGTACCAAGTGTAGTGCTGTTATTTCTGTCACAGACACCCATGAATGGTGTCTTAAATGTTTGGGACCTGACCACTCCATTCCGGACTGCCCATCCTGCTCCCAGATGTCTAAACGTGGTTTGCAGAACCGGGCCAACAAATTCCATGTGCTGTTTGCTTCAGATAATCCAGCATCAGTCATCCAGGTCTTCCTCTCCGGATGGATCTCAGGTCACCAAACCTCCTTCGGGCAGGTCCTCAAAGAGCAAATCTCCTTCAAAGCATCGAGAGGCTCTCACTTTTGAATCTGAGGACCATGCCCCAGCCAAACAACCCCGGCGGGAAGCTCTGGCTTCCAGAGCACCATCTATGGGGTTACAGGTTGACATCGATGGCACGGCCTCGACTGATCACCTGTTAGACTGCTCTGGGGTACCGGCCCATACCGGTACCGACATCCAGGCAGCAGTGGCGTCTATGAGCAATACTGTTCAGACCATGCAGCAGGCCATGCTGGCTTTTATTAATGCTGCGACGCCCTCGTACCGGTTCCGGTATCGTCTCCCATACCGGAACCGAGACCATCGATTTCCAAACGCAGATCGGTTCCGCATGCCGGATCCGGGTTTTCACCCGATACCGATCCCATACCCGGTACGCCCAATGTCGATACCGATCGGTATGCGTATCGTGCGTTGGAAGCAAATAGAGAATACTCTGATTCTTCTGAGGATTTTGACTCCTCTGAGGACTCTGAGCTGTCTCTAGTTCTTCATGAAGACCCTTCTTCCCCAAAGAGGAGAATGTCTCCACCAGAGGATTTGTCCTTTCAAGACTTCATTATAGAGCTAGCTAAAGGACTTTCTATTACCACATCCTCTGAAAAAGAACCTAGGTCAAAGAAATTGGATATTTTAGGATACCCTAAGGTTCCTAAAGAGGCAGTCACCCTGCCTATCCATGAAATCCTTCAAGAACACTTGATGGACTTATGGGAGGCTCCTCTAACGTTGTCTCCTTACTCTCGTAGGTTGGACACCATGTACCGGGTCCCTCCTTCTCCTGGGTTTCAAAAGACTCAGCTGCCTCACCATTCCATTGTGGTGAAGTCTGCGCTGAAAAAGATTAAGAGCACCAAAAGGCACTCTTCTACCCCTCCAGGGCGAGAATGTAAGACCCTAGACTCTTTTGGCAGGAAAATTTTCCAGGCTAGTATGCTTATAGCCAGGATTAATTCTTACAGTCTGTATATGGGCATGTTTCTCAGGGAACTTGCCCTAAAGGTACGGCATTTTGCCTCCTTTATCCCTGAGGATAGAAAGGAGGAGTTCATTTCTCTGGTGAAACAGCTTCTAGATGTTTCTAAGTTCTCCAACAGAGCAGCTTTTGATTCCTTTGAGGGTGCCGGTAGAGCTTCGGGCATTGCTATTGCAGCCCGATGACTTGCTTGGCTCCAGGCCTCTGACCTAGAACCCTGGGTCCTGGATGGCTTACGGAATCTGCCCTGTACAGGTGAGAACTTATTTGGTAAGGACTGGCAAATTAAAGCCACTCAAATGGACGCAGAAAATGCTACATTAGATAGACTTTCTAAGTCTACCTCTACTCCTGCCAAGAAAGTCTTTCAAGAGGCCTTACTATAAGAAGGCCAGATTTTCCACAAATACTGGCCAACAATCTTCTCAGCCTCGCTTTGCTGCTAAACGTCAGCAACCTAAACAGGCAAGGTCAAAGCCTGCAGCGTCTGCCACTCCTCAGCAGGCTCAACCCCCTCAGGGGTTTTGACTTGCTCCTAGAGAACTTAACCTTTCTGGCTCTAGAACAACCAGAGCCCCTCACCATTCCCGGAAGGTTAGCTCACTTTGCTCCCAGATGGGGCAAATTACATCAGAGCAATGGACCCTCTCTATCATCAGAGAGGGCTACAAACTTCATTTTTCCAACTTTCCTCCATATACCATGGAGAGGCACTTCAATTCTCCCCCATCTCTCCTGGGCCTGTTGGATCAGGAAGTCTCTTCTCTCCTTGCCCAAGGGGCAATAGAAGAGGTTCCTCTTCTTCAACAAGGGACAGGATTCTACTCCCCTTATTTTCTCATAACAAAGAAGACAGGGGGATTCAGACCTATCCTAGATCTGAGAGAATTGAACAAATTTCTGTACAAGGAGAAATTCAAAATGCTTTCTCTAGGCATTCTCCTTCCATACCTTCAGAGTCAGGATTGGCTTTGTTCTCTAGATCTCAAGGATGCGTACACACATATACTCATCCACCCATCCCACAGAAAATATCTAAGATTTCTGTTTCAGGGAAAACATTTCCAGTACAGAGTGCTTCCCTTCGGTCTAGCCTCTGCTCCAAGAGTGTTCACCAAATGCATGGCAGTTGTTGCCGCATTTCTAAGAGGTCTGGGAATTTTTGTATTCCCATATCTGGACGACTGGCTCATCCGAGCTCCATCTCAGTCAGAGGCCCAGATTTCCCTGGACAGCACAAGGCACCTTCTGCAGTATCTGGGACTGGTGGTAAACCTTCCCAAGTCTCAACTTACCCCTACTCAGTCTCTGGAATTCATAGGGGCCCGGTTGGACACCACCACTGCAAGGGCCTACCTACCTCAAGTCCGGGGCCAACGTCTGGTGTGCTTGGCCTCCCAAGCTCAGTCCAGCAGTCACTTGACAGCCAGAGAAATGCTGCGACTTCTGGGCCACATGGCCTCCACGGTACACGTGGTGCCCTACGCTCGTCTTCATATGAGAGCAGCTCAATGGACCTTGGCCACCCAGTGGACTCAGGCATCAGGAGCGCTCTCCGACCAAATACTCACCTCAAAGCGTCTGTTTTGGTCCCTCCAATGGTGGATGTCCACCAAGAATCTGTTGTTGGGGACCCCCTTCCAACCCTTGTTGCCCCAAGCAACCCTCACAACAGATGCCTCCCAAACAGGGTGGGGAGCCCATCTTCAACACCTCTCCACTCAGGGTACTTGGTCTCCACAAGAGACCACCCTTCACATCAACCTCCTGGAACTGCGAGCAATCTTCTTTGCCCTCAGTCTTCCATACCCTCCTAGTCAACCTGACCGTCCTAGTCCAGACAGACAATCAGGTGGCCATGTTCTACATAAATAAACAAGGAGGGACAGGCTCTCTGTCGCTTTGCAACGAAGCTCTCAGATTATGGGCCTTCGCCAGAGAGCATCAAATTCATCTTCTGGCAGTCTATCTTCCAGGGGTTCAAAACTCTCGGGCAGACAGTCGAGTTCTGCTTCCACATGAATGGTCCCTACATATGGACCAGATATGCAGAATCTTTCAGGAATGGGGAACCCCGGACATAGACCTCTTTGCAAGTACGTGGAATGCCAAACTTCCCCGGTTCTGTTCCAGGAATCCGTGTCAGGGAGCTCAGGCCAACGACGCCTTTCTCCTGCATTGGGGTCAGGAATTCCTATATGCCTTTCCACCCATTCCTTTGATTCCCAAGACTCTGTTCAAACTCCAGAGAGATCACGGATCGATGATCCTCATAGCTCCACGCTGGCCACGCCAAGTGTGGTTCCCTCTACTTCTGCATCTCTCCCAGAGACCCCCTCTGGACCTGGGAGCTGCGCCAGACCTTCTGTCTCAGGAGGGGGGGACTTTGTGGCACCCAAACCCCAAGTCCCTACACCTCAGAGCTTGGTTACTGAAGGCCTAAGCCTTCATGACTTCAATCTTTCTCAACCAGTGAAAGATATCCTTCATGCCTCTAGGAAACCCTCCACGAGGCGTTCCTATGCTTTCAAATGGAAACGCTTTTCCATTTGGTGTGCTCAACAGGGTCTTGACCCTCTAGCACTTCCTTTGAATTCTCTACTAGACTATCTCCTGCATCTTTCTAATGCAGGCCTTAAGACGAATTCAGTAAGAGTCCATTTGAGTGCTATTGCAGCATCTTTAAAACCTATAAATGGACAACCTGTCTCCTCTCATCCTCTTATTGCAAGGTTCATGAGAGGCCTGACTCTAACTAAGCCTCCCATCCGACCTCCTCTGGTAGCATGGGACTTGAACCTAGTTCTGGATCAGCTTATGAAGCCACCTTTTGAACCGTTGGTTTCTACCTCCTTGAAATTTCTTTCCTGGAAGGTCCTTTTCCTTATTGCAGTCACTTCGGCTCGCCGCATCAGTGAACTACAGGCCTTAGTGGCTCATCCACCTTATACCAGGTTTCATCATGATAAGGTGGTCCTTAGGACGAATCCCCACTTTATGCCCAAAGTGGTCTCGCCTTTTCATCTTAATCAAGAGGTATATCTACCTGTCTTTTTTCCGGCTCCTCATGCATCCAGTGCAGAGGAACCTTCATACTTTAGATTGTAAAAGAGCTCTTGCCTTTTACCTCAACAGGACTCAGCCACATCGAAGGTCTTCCCAACTTTTTGTGGCTTTTGATCCTTCCCATTTGGGACTTCCAGTCTCCAAACGTACACTTTCCAATTGGATTGCTCAGTGTATTTTCTTTGCTTACCAGAGTAAAAACATTTCTCTGGAAGGCCATGTCACAGCTCACAATGTGAGAGCCATGGCCACTTCTATGGCTCATCTTCACTCTGTATCCATAGATCAGATCTGTCGAGCCGCCACCTGGGCCTCGGTTCATACCTTCACAGCCCATTACTGTTTGGACAAGGACTCCTGCCGGGATGCCTTGTTTGGTCAGGCTGTCCTCAAACACCTGTTCCATACTTGAACAACTCCTGCCCGCCTTCCCAGAATGGATGCCTGAGATCCATACGAAGATGGCGAACCCTTGGAACGGGATCTCCCAGGCATCTTAGCTAGGGAGTCCCCATATGTGAGGACTTATTCCTGCTTGTTCCTGGAGATAGCACAGTTACTTACCTGTAACAGGTGATCTCTGGGAACAGCAGGAATTAGTCCTCACAACCCACCCACCTCCCCTAGGAGTTGTATCCTCTATCTTCCTTTCCTCTCTCTATTGTCTCAGCTATAAACTCGAACTGAGGAGAGCTGGTCAGGAAGGCGGGAAGGCAGCGCGCATATGCAGTGGGAGGCCCCAAAAGCTTCCTTCTGGGGAGCTTTCCAGCGCAGGCTCCGTCGGTACCGACGTACCCATATGTGAGGACTAATTCCTGCTGTTCCCAGAGATCACCTGTTACAGGTAAGTAACTGTGCTTTCTGTTATGTGGTACTTTGTGTATCATCTTGCTGATAGCTGTGGGGGTCAGAGTGTTTAAGGCTTTGAAGGTCAAGGTTAGAACTTTGTGGAGGGTTCTTGCTTGAACCGGTAACCAATGGAGGTTCATCAGTACTGGCGTTATGTGCTCTCTCCGTGAAGCCCTTGTTAGTACTCTCGCAGCAGTGTTCATTGCGAGCTGGAGCGATGCTAGTATTGCTTGAGGGAGACCGTGTAATTACGTTGGCGTAGTCGAAATGTGGTAATATTAATGCTTGATAGATCGATCGGTAGTCGCTGAAGTCAAGTAGTGGTCGGAGATGTTTTAAGGTCCTTATTTTCATGTATACTGTTTTTACAGTGTTTTTTATGTGGGTTTTCAGGTCCAGTTGTTGGTCCAGTGTAACGCCAAGGTAGCGGATTGTGGGTTTGGTTTTCAGTTCTGTGTTGCCGATTTTTAAAGAGGGTGGAGGGGTGAAGTCCTGGTTCCTTGAGATGAAAAGGACATCTGTTTTGCTGTAGTTGATTCTCAAGTTTTGTGTTGAGCCATTCTGCTACTGCCTCAAAACATCTTGTTAGAGGGGAGAGGTCTGGTTGGTCCTGAATGGGATGTACAGCAGGATATCGTCTGCGTAGGCTAGACAGTTGACCTTGAATGAACGTGCTAGGGCGCATATGGGCTGCATGTAGATGTTAAACATCAATGCAGATAGTGACGAGCCCTGTGGCACACCCTGGTTTTGCAAAAACGGTTCAGAGGTTGTGGAGCCAGACCTTACATGTTGCCATCTATTAGTCAAGTATGACTTGCACCACTCAAGAGCCTTTCCTTGAATTCCTTTCTCGCTGAGGCGTTGTATGAGGATCTCGTGGCTCACCGAGTCGAAGGCCGCTGCAATGTCGAGGAAGATGAGGGCGAATCCCTGGTGAATTTTGTCGGTTCCAGAGACTAGGTTGTCAAATAGGGTGGTGAGGAGGGTTTCCACCCCGTGTGCTTCTCTGAACCCATGCTGGGAAGGATCCAGTGGGGCTTCAGTATCAATATGCTGTTGAATTTGGCGCTGTACTAACTTTTCGATTACTTTGGCAAGCATGGGGATACTTGAAATTGGTCTGTATGATTCCACTTTCATTGGGTCCAGCTTATGTGTGGTGACGTGTGGTGACCAGGTTTTTGTGTGGCTGTTTTTTTATGAGCACTGTTCGTATCTCTTCTCCCGTTAAGGAAGAGGTTTATTGGTCTTCTGTTATATTTAAGCAATAAGTAGCTTGTGCTTGCATATTTTTTTTTTTTTATAATTTTGTGGGATCAGCATTGTTAAAATTGTTGTGCAAACAGTGATTCTTGTAACATAACTAAGTTACATGAGCCAGCCAAAATGGATAGCTCGCTAACTTAGCTGTGTAATCTGTGATCCTTATAGGAACAAATCTTATGAGCAACTTACAAATTTAGCATTGTCAAGGCTGCTTCCATCTGATAAGACAGTGGTTGTGAAAGCTTTTTTCATGGACACTTTTTTTTTTTCTGTGTATACTCCTGATTCAAGTGTTCTGCTGAAACATGGCCATGTTGAGTTAGGCCTTGACAAATGTTTTTGGAATCTAGCAGCTGACTGCCAAAACCTAAGACACAGTGCATGCCCCCACCCCCAAATAGGGGTATCATTTAGTGTGTGGGGTTTTTTTTAGGTTTTAGGGCCTGATTTACAAGACTGTTTGTTCCAATTTTCTATGAGAGTTTAATCGGGCACTAAATGGGTCACTGCACAGTGCCAACAGAAGGCAGTGGTCCTTCTCCTCTGACCCTTTAAGCTACACTTGTGTGTGTGTGGTGTGGTGGGGGCCTGTGTGTGGTGTAGGGTGCACCTTTTCCACATACATTGTGCCCGCCCTTATTGTCCATCCAGTCCAGACACATGCATTATGCACGCCTATCAGCAGGTGGAGACTGAGAATCATCAGTTTGATCTTTTTGATGTCATGGTACATGGCAGCCTTGATCTCACCAGTATTTCTCAGTCTCCAGCAGATGGAGGTTGGCTAATCTGTGCAGTCTGAACTGAAGTGGAGAGAATGATTGAGGATTTGAGGTGCAGTGTTTGTGAAGGAGCTAACACTCAAGACTGTTCCTAGTGGCAGTCTGTCTGGTGAGAAGGATCTCTGAGCTCCAGGCTCTTTCATTCAGGGAGCTGTTCCTGTTGATTACAAAGGAGGTGATTCTAAGACTGGTGCTGTCCTTCTTGCCGAAGGTCATCTCCAAGTTCCACCTGAATCAGGCAGTGTCCCTGCCAGCCTTTCCAGAGCTGAGCAATTTAGAGGACTACAATCAACTGCATCTTCTGGATGTGCGCAGGGTGCTGTGCAGATACCTCTGAGAAACAGCATCCTTCAGGAAGTTGGATCATTCATGCTCTTCGGAGGGCCTTGCAGAGGAGAGGCAGCATCCAAAGCCTCTATTGCCAGATGGATAAAGCACAGACCAAAAAATGACAAAATCATTACACTTTGACAACATCAAGAGTAACTGGATGTGGAATACCCCATAATGTCCATCTGATCATTCTACTTATGCAAAGGAGAAAAGGATCTAATGCCATCACAAGACGCTCTCAGGAGCGTTCCACCTTCAGCTTCTTCAGGGGAAACTTGCAAACAATCAGTTTGGTTTCATTGCAGGTTGATTTGTATATAAGGGACATGAATTTAGATTGAGATGTTTGACCTGTATGGCATTATATGTTGTATATTTGGTAGGTAAGAGCTGGTAGTTTTAATAGTCTCTTTAAAACACAGAAGAGAGCTTTCTGGTTAAATTTAGAACCCAGCAGAGCTTGTAGTTTAAATTTCATAAAAAGTCAGAGCCTAGCAGAAGCAGCAGCAAAGAGCTGTAATTTTAAATCAAATCAGAATATAATTTAGCATAAAAGGCAAAACAGGGTCAGTACTCTTTGAGCAACAAATAGTCTTCTAGAAACCTTTTACAAAGAGGCCTTCTACCTAGGGGGCAAGAGACCTGTGAAATGTTTTCAATAGCTGTTAACACCAGGTGGCAGGTCAAAAGGCCATTTTGAAAGACTCCTTCTGTCCAAGCAAGGACTGTTAATCACCCAGGAAGTTGGTCACAGCTTACCTTAGCAGCACAGGACAGGGTACTGTGTAGCCTCCCTCTTTTAATAAGTGTTATTTCCCTCCCTCCCTCCCCAACACCCACCCACCCCTGGGATAATCGTAGCTTTATAGGTACTTACACATCTTAAAGGAAAGGAGGTGCGCTCAGGTGAAGCTTGTTATCCAAATCAATCATACACAAAGGGCCTGAGATTAATTAAGCTTCAGGTGAACAAGGTATATTAAACGTATTAGGTACACTTTTATTAGTATACATATCCATAGCAACCCTTAGTAAGTAAAGAACTTAAAGATCTAAACAGAAGCTTAAAACTAAAATGCAGACAACAGTCCAGCAGCGAGATGGGGGCTTTCCAGTCTTTTGCATTGTGTCATATGTATGATTTTTCTCCCAGTTGGTGAGAGGTCTTACGTGTGCACTAGGTGAAAGGAGCTCTTTGCTCTCAGGGAACGAGTCCATTCTCTAGAGGCTAGAATAGAAGACTTGGAAAACATAAAGACAGAAGTACATAGACAAGACCTACAAGGATATAGTCCTGAAGTCCCACCTCCAGTCTGGCAACATCCCTGTTGCCATGGAGGAGAGAGGTCACGTGACAGAGCATCACCCTGGTGTGGCAGGGAGTGATCCCGTAACTAGGACCTGTCCTCCAGGTGATGTAAAACCCTCTCGCACCGAGGAAGTTTCTCCAGGGCCATGTGCCCATGAGGGAAGGTTTAGGACAGCTGTTATAGTTGGTGATTCGATCATTAGGCATGTAGATAGCTGGGCGGCTGGTGGACGTGAGGATCACCTGGTAACATGCCGGCCTGGTGCGAAGGTAGCGGACCTCACGCGCCACCTAGATAAGGTCTTAGATAGTGCTGGGGAGGATTCTGCTGTCTTGGTACATGTCGGTACCAATGACATAAAATGTGGTAGGGAGGTTCTGGAGGCTAAATTTAGGCTTTCAGGTAGGAAGTTGAAATCCAGAACTTCCAGGGTAGCGTTCTCAGAAGGCAGACAGAGCTCCAGAGTCTCAATGCGTGGATGAGACAATAGTGCAGAGATGAGGGTTTTGGATTTGTTAGGAACTGGGGAATATTCTGGGGAAAGGAGGGGCTCTTCCGAAGGGATGGGCTTCACCTTAACCAGGATGTAACCAGGCTGCTGGCATTAGCCTTTAAAAAGGGGAGAGAGCAGCTTTTAAACTAGATAATAGGGGAAAGCCAACAGTCACCCAAGAGTGCATGGTTCGGAAGAATGTATCCTTGAAGGAAACTACCAAAAGAAGAGAGGTTCCAAAAAAGAGTAAAGTAGCCCAAATGCCCTTGAGTATGGAGCAGACAGAGCTTAAAGATCCCAAATTACCCATGTCTACCAATAGCCAGATTAATATGAATAAAATAGTCTCTTAAATGCTAGAAGTCTAAAAAATAAGATGGGAGAGTTAGAATATATAGCACTAAATGAAAGATTAGATATGATTGTCCTCCTTCCACTATGTCTCTGATATAAGAGTCTATAAATAAAATTCCAATCAGTGGGACACTGATACCAGGGTACAAACTATGTCGTAATGATAGAGCTGATCAAATTGATGGAGGAGTTGTGCTCTGTTAGCGAGGGCATTGAGTCAGAAAGGATTAAAGTTTTGCGGTAAACAAAATTTGCTGTAGAATCTCGATGGATTGAAATTCCATGTAAAAAGGGGAAGGCGATGGCAGTGGGGGTGTACTATCGACCGCCTGGCCAGAATGAACAAATGGATGATGAAATGCTTAAAGAAATCAAGGAAGCTAACAAAAGTTACAGTGCAGTAATAATGGGTGATTTCAGTTACCCCGATATTGACTGGATCAGTGTCACGGCAGGACATGCTAGGGAGATAAAAGTTCCTAGATGAAATAAATGACTGTTTCTTGGAGCAGCTGGTTCATGAACCGACCAGAGGGGAAGACATATTAGACCTAGTCCTTAGTGGAACACCAGATCTTGTGCAAGAGATAAGGGTGTTGGGGGCCACTTGGCAATAGTGATCATAGCATGATCGCATTTGATTTAATTAGTAGAGGAGGGGATAGTAAGGAAATCCACAGTACTACCTTTTAACTTTCAAAAGGGAGACTGTGATAAAATGAGGAAAATAGTTAAGAAAAAAACTAAAAGGAGCAGTTGCAAAGGTTAAAGACTTACATCAAGCTTGGGTGTTGAAAAATACTATCTTGGAAGCCCAGACCAGCTGTATTCCACGCTTTAAGAAAAGTGGAAGGGGGTCCAAAAAACTGCCAGCATGGTTTAAAGGTGAGGTCAGAGAGGCTGTTGCCAAAAAAGCATCGTTCAGGAAATGGAAAAAAAGAGCCAAACGACAAAACATGGAAACGGCACAAGCACTGGCAAGTCAAATGCAAGGCATTGATAAGGGAGAATTTGAGAAGAAGCTTGCTGCGGAAGCAAAAGCACAAAATAGACTTTCAAGTACATTTGTATTAAAAAAACAAACAAACAAAAAAAAAAAACCCTGAGTGTCAGTTGGTCCATTAGATGATAGAGGGGTTAAAGGGGCACTAAGAGGCGACAAGGCAATAGCGGAGAGACTGAATTCTTTGCTTGGGTCTTTACTGAGGAAGATGTAGGGATGTTACCCATGACTGAAGTGATATTTAAAGGTGCACAAGAATTGAAGGAAATATCGATAGAGCAGGAAGATGTATTACAACTATTAGATAAACTGAAGAATAGCAAATCACCTGGGCCGGATGGTATGCATCCAAGGGTGTTGAAAGAACTGAAATATAAGATTGCAGACCTGCTATTAGTAATCTGTGAATTTTCATTAAAATCTGTAATACCTGAAGATTGGAGGATCGCCAATGTAACGCCAACTTTTAAAAAGGGTTCCAGGGGTGATCTGGGAAACTACAGACCAGTGAGCCTGACATCAGTACCGGGAAAAATGGTAGAAACCATCATAAAGAATAAAATTACTCAGCATGTAGATAGTCATGTCCTAATGGGAGACAGCCAACATGGCTTTAGACAAGGAAGATCTTGTCTTACTAATCTTATATTTTTTTGAAGATGTGAATAAATAGGTGTGGACAAAGGTGAGTCAGTTGATATAGTGTATCTGGACTTTCAGAAAGCCTTTGACAAGGTCCCTCATCGGAGACTTGGCAAAACTAAAGAGTCATGGATTAGGAGGGAGTGTACTATTGTGGATCAGGAACTGGTTAAAAGATAGAAAGCAGAGGGTAGGGCTAAATGGCCAATTTTCCCGATGCAGAAAGGTGAATAGTGGTGTACCCCAGGGATCTGTGCTGGGTCTGCTGCTTTTTGACAGTCATAAATGACCTGGAAAAGGGAATAACGAGTGAGGTTATCAAATTTGCAGATGAGACAAAACTATTTAAAGTTGTTAAAACACAAGAGGATTGTGGAAAATTGCAAGAGGATCTTGATAAATTGGAAGACTGGGCATCAAAATGGTAGATGAAATTTTAATGTGGACAAGTGCAAAGTTATGCACCTAGGGAAGAACAACCCAAACTATGGTTACACGATGCAAGGTTCCGCATTAGGAACCACCACCCAGGAAAAGGATGTAGGCGTCATTGTGGATACACAGTAGAGGAACGTGATGTGTCCAAGGAAAGAACAAAACAATCATATAATATTGAAAAGAGGCGTTTTATTCACAAACCAAAGGTTTGATATTTCTGTATAAATGTTTTTATATAGTAAGTGATTTATTATGTTTTAATTATTTCTCTCTTTTTAATATGTTTTATTATATATTTTAGTATTTTTGTAATGAGTGATTTATTATGATTTTGATTATTCCTCTCTTTTTTAATATATGTTTTAATATGTTTTATTATATATTTGAGTGCAATAATTGAATGTTTTTGTTTCTAGTTGCCCTATACCCCTGATGAAGTTTTGTTAAACGAAACACGGCCTGTGTCGGGTGGGCACCAACCTTTGGTTTGTGAATAAAACACCTCTTTTCAATATTATATGATTGTTTTGTTCTTTCCTTGGACACATCACGTTCCTCTACTGTGTATTGTTTCTGACGTGACTGGTTGCTCTTAGTTGGACCCGGCGTCATTGTGGATAACATGTTAAAACCCTTGGCCCAGTGTGCAGCCACGGCCAAGAGAGTAAATAGAATGCTAGGTATCATAAGGAAAGGAATGAAAATAAAACAAGATATTATAATGATTCTATATCGTTCCATGGTGAGATCGCACCTTGAATATTGTGTGCAATTCTGGTCGCTGTATCTTAAAAAGGATATAGCGTTATTAGAAAAGGTTCAGAGAAGAGCTACCAAAATGGTAAAGGGGATGGAAGGATACTCCTATGAGGAAAGGCTAAATAGGTTAGGGCTCTTTAACCTGGAAAAGAGACGGCTGAGGGGAGATATGATAGAAGTCTTTAAATTAATGAACGGAGTGGAACGGGTAAACGTAGATCGATTTGTTATCAGAATTTAGAAAGACTAGGGGACATACAATGAAGCTACAGGTTAAACTATTTAAGACTGAGTGAAAAAATATTTTCTTTTAACGTGTAATCAAACTCTGGAATTTGTTACCAGAGGATGTAGTAAAGGCTGTTAGTGTAGCTGGGTTTAAAAAGGTTTGGACAAGTTCCTGGAGGAAAGGTCCATAAACCATTCTTAAGAAGGGACCCAGGATATCAATGCTTGATCCAGTACAAGCATTGTGGAACCTGTCTCTTTTGGGGAAACTGCTAGGGTACGTATGACCTAGATTGGCCACTGTTGGAAACAGGATACTGGGCTTGATGGACCTTGGTCTGACCCAGTATGGCATATCTTATGTTCTTATGTTATGTTCTTATTTGTCCTTTTAGAACTAGAATGTGTGAACGGTTGTAGGTTGCAACATAGTTATGTGGAAGCCCCTATAGTACAGCACTGCATTGAGCATGGACACCAATTTAATGATTTGCGTTGCTTTTGCATTGATCATTTAGAGCTGGGGGTGGGTGGAACTAAATAGTGGCCCTCTTGAGGTGTGAGCAGAGGTGGATTTTCCATCTCTGTTTGGTTGCCCCCAAGAACCTTAATGGCCTGACTGACCAGGCAGTATGTGGGTAGATAAATTGATGTCTTAGATTTTTTTGTGATTGGTGTTGAGCTCTGTGAAACTTGGGCTGGTTGAGGAGTGGGATGTTGGTTCTGTTCTCACATGAACTGTAATTGGTTGTTATGGATCAGAGTATCATGATAGTGATTGGATGGATGAAGGATGTCTATGTATTGGATGTGATGTCGTCTGGGCAAGTGACCAGCTGTGATTCCCTGCCCCTCATTGGTGAGGTTTTCTTGTTTTGGGCAGGGTTGGCACTGCTGGAAGGTTCTTAAATGTGCTTTGCTGTTGGACGTATTTGGAGCAGTCCAGGGCAGCTATGGCTGTAGCCAAGTTTTTGATTTTGAGAACTTGGTTGGGATGTGGTCAATGTTATCTGATTTAACAGTGTGTGTGTTAATTTGAGTGTTTGGATTTTTTAAATTGATGTTTCTTTTGTATGCTTAACAGGGTGGTTGATTTTGTTGGATATTAATCTCAAGCCTTCTCTTTCCCACAGCATTTGCCTTTTTTGTTGAGAAATTCTGTTGGCAAGTTTTCCTCTGAAAAAACTGAAGGTGAAACGCTCCTGATGGCATTTTGCATAGGCATTTAGATCCTTTTCTCCCTTGAATTAGTGGAATGATCAGATACCCTTGATGTCATTATAGTGGAATGATTTCATTTTTTGATCTGACTTTGCTCCATTCCATCAGTAGCATTTTTGTTTCTGTGATTTGCTGTCAAGATGGGTAAAGCAGGTAGTCTTGGTGGCTTATATGGTTCAGGAGTAGGTCCTCTGCTTCTTGGGCAGCATACAGCTTGGTGCTGCTTCTGAAGATTTGTAAGGCAGCAACATAGTCATAGCTGCATACCTTTTTAGAGGCACTATTGGCTGGAGGTACAGGCAGCAGGCGATGCAAGGTTTTGGGTGTTGGTCTTACAAGCCAGGCTTGTGGGTCCCTCCCATTCTTAAGCACTGCTCCATTACATCCCAAGTGTAACTGGATTGGCCTGGAGTGGTGATAAGGTGAAATTTACCGGAGGATGTAGTAAAAGCTGCTAGTGCAGTGGGGCTTAAAGGTTTGGACAAGTTCCTGGAAGAAAGGTCCATAAGGTGAAATTAGACCTTACCTGCTAATTGTCTTTCCTTGAGTTATTCTGGGTCAGTCCAGGACCTGCCCTGAAAAGGTTAGGAGTTGCAATTCGTGAGCCAGGTTATTCTTAGTGAAGGTGTCAGCAGACACGCCAACCTAGATGGGACGGGAGGGCCGTGTAATTGGCCATTGCAGAGATTTCCTCAAACTAAGATCCTGACAAAAGGCAAAAAGACCCCTTAATTTAAATTACTTTTTTTGTCTGAGAGAGTCAGCAAAGTGAGTGGGGAAACTGCCGCACACCACCGTGACTGCTCCTGGTTTTTATTTTTAATTAAAGTATTGTACTTAGCTCATAAGAACTCCTCCAAAAGCAGAAAGATGCCAGACTTATCGAGGTTGACGACGTGCCACACGTTTCGGGTTAAACAAAGTTTTGTTTTTTTTTTAAAACCCTGCTTCAGGTCATCTCTTGCTGGCAACACAGTTTGGATTCTGCTCTAACATCGTGAGCTGCTTTCAAAATGAATTAGAGATGGGGGTTACTCTTATCCTTCGGCATCTGATGTCACTGTCCACAGGTGCTTAACAGTACTCCAGGATGCAAAATCAATTGCAACAACAAGGGAGATCTCACAATCAAGAGAGCCCCTTGTAAAAATTTAAATTTAAAAATGTAAATGATGGTATAACAATCAATTTGAATGTTAAGACCCATAGGAGCAACTGTGTGTTTAGACGAAAGATCCACTTCTGTTCCTGTAATTGTAATCGCTGTTCACGATCACCTCCCCTAGGGTCGATTGGTTCAAAATCTATAACTCTCCAACATAGTGAATCAGTCATGTAAATGTTGTAAGCAGTGTTCTACCATAGGAGCGGAGAGATTTTTTGTTCGTAAACGGGAAGCATGTTCAGACAGCCTAAGTTTAACAGGGCGAACTGTTGGGCCCACATAATAATTCTCACAAGGACATATCAAGTAAACTACAGAAGTAGATAAACAATTCGTATAGCCTCGTAAAGAATAAATTTGAGAGGTATGTGAATCCGTCCAGGTCTCACCCGATATTGTAGAGCTGCAATATTTACATTGATTGCAGGGATTGTGTCCTATCATGTCATAACTATGTAAGGGACGATCCATCATATGTGTGGTCTTCATAATAAGATCTCTCAAATTCGCCTTTCTCGAATATGCAATACGAAGAGTCTTATTGCAGAAACAAGTATGGAGACCTAATATAGGCCAAAACTGGTGCAGCAACTGTGCCACTTGTGGCATCCTATTAGTGTAAGGCAAAATGCCTGTGACCGCATCCTCCTCCGATGAATTGTTAGCGGTGCCAAAAGCCATTCACGATGGAGATGTTTGGCTCGTTTATAAGCTTTCATAATAACATCAAGAGGATAACCTCTATGAAGAAGTCTATTCTTTAAATCGGCAGCATGTAAATGGAATTCAGTTGTAGAGCAATTACGACGAAGCCGCATGTATTGCCCAAAAGTCAAACCACGTTTCAGCACTCGCAGATGAAAGCTATTATATCGAAGTAAAGTGTTGCGCTGTACCGGCTTACGATATAGCGATGTCTCCAAACCTGATGGTGTTAAAAACACTAACATCCAAAAATTGTATACTAGAAACCGCTAGCTGTGCTGAAAACTGAACATTGGATTTACGAGCATTAAGACGCTGAATGAAAAGCTCCTAGGGATGAGAGTAACCCCCATCTCTGATTCATTTTGAAAGCGGCTCACGATGTTAGAGCAGAATCCAAACTGTGTTGCCAGCAAGAGATGGCCTGAAGCAGGGTTTTAAAACTTCAACCCGAAACGTGTGGCACGTCGTCAACCTCGATAAGTCTGGCATCTTTCTGCTTTTGGAGGAGTTCTTATGAGCTAAGAACATAAGATATGCCATATTGGGTCAGACCAAGGTCCATCTAGCCCAGTATTCTGTTTCCAACAGTGGCCAATCTAGGTCATATGTACCTAGCAGTTTCCCCAAGGGACACAGGTTTCACAATGCTTATATTCGTTCAAGCATTGATATCCTGGGTCCCTTCTTAATAATGGTTTATGGACCTTTCCTCCAGGAACTTGTCCAAACCTTTTTTTAAACCCAGCTACACTAACAGCCTTTACTACATCCTCCGGTAACAAATTCCAGAGTTTGATTACACGTTGAGTGAAAAAATATTTTCTTTTATTAGTCTTAGTTTACCCTGTAGCTTCATTGCATGTCCCCTAGTCTTTCTATATTCTGATAAGGTAAACCATCGATCTACGTTTACCCGTTCCACTCCGTTCATTAATTTATAGACTTCTATCATATCTCCCCTCAGCCGTCTCTTTTCCAGGTTAAAGACCCCTAACCTTTTAAGCCTTTCTTCATAGGAGTATCCTTCCATCCCCTTTACCATTTTGGTGGCTCTTCTCTGAACCTTTTCTAAAATCGTGTTATCCTTTTTAAGATACAGCAACGAGAATTGCACACAATATTAAAGGTGCGGTCTCACCATGGAACGATATAGAGGCATAATATCTTTTGTTTTATTTTCCATTCCTTTCCTTATCATACCTAGCATTCTATTTGCTCTCTTGGCCGCCGCTGCACACTGGGCCGAGGGTTTTAACATGGTATCCACAATGACGCCTAAATCTTTTTCCTGGGTGGTAGTTCCTAATGTGGAACCTTGCATCGTATAACCATAGTTTGGGTTTTTCTTCCCTAGGTGCATAACCTGGCACTTGTCCACATTAAATTTCATCTGCCATTTTGATGCCCAGTCTTATAGTTTTGTGTCATCTGCAAATTTGATAACCTCACTCGTTGTTCCACTTTCCAGGTCATTTATGAATATGTCAAAAAGCAGTGGACCCAGCACAGATCCCTGGGGTACACCACTATTCACCTTTCTCCATTGGGAAAACTGACCATTTAGCCCTACCCCTCTGCTTTCTATCTTTTAACCAGTTCCTGATCCACAATAGTACACTGCCTCCTATCCCATGACTCTTTAGTTTTGCCAAAAGTCTCTCATGAGGGACCTTGTCAAAGGCTTTCTGAAAGTCCAGATACACAATATCAACCGACTCACCTTTGTCCACCTGATTATTCACTCCTTCAAAAAAACATAACAGATTAGTAAGACAAGATCTTCCTTGTCTAAAGCCATGTTGGCTGTCTCCCATAAGGTCATGACTATCTACATGCTGAGTAATTTTATTCTTTGATGGTTTCTACCATTTTTCCCGGTACTGACATCAGGCTCACTGGTCTGTAGTTTCCCAGATCACCCCTGGAACCCTTTTAAAAAAATTGGTGTTACATTGGCGATCCTCCAATCTTCAGGTATTAGAGATGATTTTAATGGTAGTTCACAAATTACTAATAGCAGATCTGCAATCTCATATTTCAGTTCTTTCAAAACCCTCGGATGTATACCATCCGGCCCAGGTGATTTGCTACTCTTCAGTTTATCTAATAGTTGTAATATATCTTCCCGATGTATCGATATTTCCTTCAATTCTTCCGCACCTTTAAATACCACTTCAGTCATGGGTAACATCCCTACATCTTCCTCAGTAAAGACCGAAGCAAAGAATTCATTCAGTCTCTCCGCTATCGCCTTGTCGCCTCTTAGTGCTCCTTTAACCCCTTTATCATCTAATGGACCAACTGACTCTCTCTCACTACGAATGTACTTGAAAAGGTCTTTACTTTGCGTTTTTGCTTCCGCAGCAAGCTTCTTCTCAAATTCTCCCTTTGCCTGCCTTATCAATGCCTTGCATTTGACTTGCCAGTGCTTGTGCTGTTTCCAGGTTTCATCGTTTGGCTCTTTTTTCCATTTCCTGAAAGATGCTTTTTTGGCAACAGCCTCTCTGACCTCACCTTTAAACCATGCTGGCAGTTTTTTGGACTCCCTTCCACTTTTCTTAAAGTGTGGAATACAGCTGGTCTGGGCTTCCAAGATAGTATTTTTCAACAACAGCCAAGCCTGATGTACGTCTTTAACCTTTGCAACTGCTCCTTTTAGTTTTTTCTTAACTGTTTTCCTCATTTTATCATAGTCTCCCTTTTGAAAGTTAAAAGGTAGTACTGTGGATTTCCTTACTATTCCTCCACTAATTAAATCAAAGGCAATCATGCTATGATCACTATTGCCAAGTGGCCCCAACAACCTTATCTCTTGCACTAGATCTGGTGTTCCACTAAGGACTAGGTCTAATATGGCTTCCCCTCTGGTCGGTTCATGAACCAGCTGCTCCAAGAAGCAGTCATTTATTTCATCTAGGAACTTTATCTCCCTAGCATGTCCTGACGTGACACTGACCCAGTCAATACCGGGGTAGTTGAAATCGCCCATTATTATTACTGCGCTGTAACTTTAATTAAAAATAAAAAAACAGGAGCAGTCACAGTGGTGTGCGGCAGTTTCCCCGCTCACTTTGCTGACTCTCTCCGACAAAAAAAGTAATTTAAATTAAGAGGTCTTTTTGCCTTTTGTTGTCAGGATCTTAGTTTTTTTAGGTCATTTTTTGATTCTGACTGGTTTACGAATTTGTTAGCATTGCAGAGATTTATCAAGTCTGCCCTGTTGCCAGTTCTAGTCTTTTGGGAGGACACATGGGGGAGCCTTTGGGCTTTTGGTGCTTTCCAGGGATTCGATCTGACTTTTTAAAAAAAAAAAAAAAAAAAAAAAAAAACACACGCACACAAGAGGAACAGCAAGAGGTTACAGGAGTTCTGAAATGTTGAGTGGTCTGCTTGGTCGGTAGGAGACTGGATTTGAGGGCAGCAGATGGAGCCCTTTATACTGATCAGAATCCTGACATGCTCTGTCCCCAGCTGCTGTTAAGCTGCTGAGGGAGAAAACACCAGCATAATTGAACTGGCCTGGAGTAACTCAAGGAAAGACAATTAGCAGGTAAGGTCTAATTTCACCATATGAACCTTTCCTCCAGGAACTTGTCCAAACCTTTTTTAAACCCAACTGCACTAACAGCTTTTACTACATCCGGTAATGAATTTGAGTTTGATTTACTCATTTAGTAAAAATATTTTCTCTTATTAGACTTAAATGGATTGCATTGTAGCTTCATTGTGTCTCCTCTAGTCTTTCTACTTTTTGATGGTGGAAACAATGAATCTGTTTACCTGTCCCCCACTCAAGTCATTAATTTATAGACCTCTATAGTATCGCTCCTCAGCCCTCTTTTTCCCAAGTTGAAGAGCCCCATAGGATTATCCTTCAATTTCCTTTATCATTTTTGTCGCTTTTTTACCTTTTCTAATACAGCTACCAGAATCGCACATGCTATTTGAGGTGGGGTCGCACCATGGAATGATAGAGGCATTATAATATCCTTTTGTTTTATTCTCCATTCCTTTCCTTATGATTCCTAGCATTCTATTTGTTTGCTTGGCTGCTGCCGCCACACACTGGGTGGAGGATTTCAATGTGTTCACAATGATGCCTAAATCTTCCTGGGTTGTGGTTTCTAAGGTGGTATCTTGCATCGTGTAACCATAGTTTGGAGGGGAGGGGGCGATTTTCTTTCCTAGGGGCATAACTTTGCACTTGTCCACATTAAATTTAATCTGCCATTTGGACATCTGTCCAGCTTTTCAAAGTCCTCTTGCAATTTTTCAATCCTCTTGGCTTTTAACAACTTTGAATAATTTTGTTTTCTGCAAATTTGATCGCCTCATTTGTTCCTATTTCCAGGTCATTTATATGAATATATTAAAAAGCAATGGGCCCAGCACAGATCCATGGGGTACTTCACTAGTCACCTTTCTTCATTGAGAAAGTTGGCTGTTTAGCCCTACTTTTAACCAGTTTCTGATTCACAGTACTACACTGCCTCTAATCCCATGCCTTTTTAATTTCACAAAGAGCCTCTCATGAGGGACCTTGTCAGAGGATTTCTGAAAATCCAGATACACTGTTATTGACTGGCTCACCTTTGTCTATCCGTTTTTATTCACACCTTCAACAAAATATAACAGATTAGTGAAACAAGACTTTGGCTAAATCCATGTTGGCTGTCTCCCATTAAACCATACAAAAACAAAAATAGAGCAAAATCAAAAAATCATGAGCTGAAATGTGTATGTATAAATGTTGGAAGATTAGCCGTGAGGAAACAAACTACCTCTCGTAGCAGTACTTCCGTTTTACTAAATTTAATAAGCCCTTACAAGAGCTTTGAAAGTAGGTAAACACCATACAATAGTGTGCCCTACACCAAAGGTGTTCAAAAAATGTTACTTCCAACAATTTTACATATCTAAAACCAATGGGACAATCAAGGGTGTTTTGTTTTGGTTTTTTTGGGGGGGTTTTTGTATAGATTTTTATAGAGTAATAGTTATTTTGGATTATTGGTTTTCCCATTAAGCCATGGCTATCTACATGTTCAGTAACTTTATTCTTTATAATGGTTTCTACCATTTTGTCCAGTATTGACAGGCTCACCGGTCTGTAGTTTCCTGAATCACCACTGGAACCCTTTTTAAATATTGGAGTTACATTGGCCACACTCCAATCCTCAGGTCTACAGATGATTTTAATGATTAGTTCAGACTGCAGACCTACTACTAGTAATCTCATACTTCAGTTCTTTCAGCACCCTTTGTGTACCATCCGGTCCAGGTTATTTGGTACTCTTCAGTTTATCAAACAGTTGAAATACATTCTCATGGTTTATTGATATTTCTTTCAATTCTTCCACTACATCATATTTATATATCATTTTAGGCACGGGTAACTTCCCTACATCTTCAGTAAAAACCGAAGCAAATAATTCAGTCTTTCTGCTGTTGCCTTGTCCTTCCTTAGTGCCCCTTTTACCCCTCTATCATTCAATGGTCCAACTGACACTCTCAGGTGTTTGCTACGAATGTACTTCAAAAAGTTGTTTGCTTCTACGGCAAGCTGCTTTTCAAATTCTTTGTAATTTTTGTTAACTCCCCTGATTTACCGGGTTCTCTGCTGGCTTTTGTGATGATCACCTCCAGTGGTTCCGGAACCTGACCAAGGGTGTTGGAGTGCTTGAAGTATCTGACTCAAGCAGCCTACAATGGCTTAGTCCACCGCAAGGATAGCTGCTGCGGGCATCTGTGCCCAATGCATGGTGTGGCTGCAGTCATCTGATCTGGAGCAGTGGGTGTAGGACAAGCCCATCAATATCCCGTGTCAAGGAGAGAATCTCGTTGGCAAGTCCATGACAGGGGAGTGGAGGAGGTAGTTGGAATTCCTGAAGAGGACTTGACTCTCCAAGAAGACTGCTATCCTCCCCAGGAGGAAGACCTCGGGGGGGAAAAGCCTCCATATCTGAGGAAGGGTCAGGCTTACCCGGGGATATCTGCAGTTTCGGGCTCATCCAGCTCCTCAGCAGGTCCACCATGCCAAAGGAATAGGTCAGGGCCTCCACAAGCAGAAGGATCCCAAGCTTCCAGCACAGCCTGGGGGGAGCTTTTGACTCCTGGGGTATAGCCTCTCCACCCTCAAAACGTCAGCTGCCCACAGGGCGACGTCTGGTCCACTTTGCCCACCAGTGGCCTGCCATCACCACAGATGCACTCCAGGTAGTCGGAGAAGGCTACCTTCTTCACCTAGACCAGATGACTCCTCCCCCATTCTTCCCAGGAGAGCCCTCTCAGACTGCTCTGCACCAGGCCCTGCTTCTGCAGAAACTTGCAGGTCTTCTCACAGTCAAAGCCGTGGAACCAGTACCCCATCACCTAAGGGGTAGGAGCTTCTACTCGCTGTACTTCCTAGTCCCAAAACGAACCAGGGGCCTAAGGCCCAGACTAAACCTGCAAAAAAACAAATTCCTGGTGTGGACATTGCTGCCATACCTCCAGGAGGGACACTGGCTATGCTTCCTGGATCTAAAGGATGTGTATACCCACATCCTCATTCATCCCAGCTACAGGCAGTACCCTCAGATTCATGGTCAGGGTGACCACTATCAGTACAGGGTGCTATTCTTCAGTCTAGCCTCTGCACCCAGTCTCTTCACCAAATGTCTAGCAGTGGTGGCAGCCTTCTTCCATCTCCAGGGCACCTTTGCCTTCCCCTCTGTGGATGATTGGCTTGGGTGATGTGGCCACATAGGTGCAGCAGGCCATAACCTGCACCATCAGTGTCCTGCAACATCTGGGGTTTGTGATAAATTATCCGAAGTCTCACCTGACCCCCTACACGGGATTTGGAGTACATAGGGGCTCGACTGGACACTACTTGGGCCAAGGCCTTCCTCACCCTAGACAGAGCAAGTCGCCTCATGGATTTGGCCACAGAGGGTACAGCACTGCTGCTCTATATCGGCTCACTCCCTGCTCAGTCTACTCAGCCACATGGCATCGACAGTCCAAAGCCTACCTTCATACGAGGGTCCCATTGGATGCAAGCCATGGGTCAGCTTCTGGACAGAGTGTGCATGACCTGCTCGCTGGCGGAGTTGCTCAGTTGGAGAGCCACACAGCACATAAAGAAAGGCATGCTTTTCCCGAACCCAATGCCCCAGCAGGTCCTCACCACGGTTGCCTCCTTGCTGGGGTGGGGGTGCCCATTGCAGGAACTTCCACACGTGTGGGGCAGCTGGTCCAGGGTGAAGAGCCAACCGCAGATCAACCTGCTGGAGCTCAGGGCCATATTCTGGTGCTCAAAGCTTTCCGCCACTGCCTAGAGCACCAGTCAGTACTGGTCAAGACTGACAACCAGATCACAATGTTCTAACTGAGCAAGCAGGCAGTAGCCCTCTGTTCGTATGTGATCAATCGGGGAATGCTGCTTAGAGCAGTGTACCTGCTGGGCCAGGACAATACCCTGGTGGACAGACTGAGCAGGATCCTACAGCCGCAAAAATGGCAGCTAGACCCCAGAACAGTCCATTGGCTCTTCCACCTCTGAGACACCCCACTAGTGGATCTCTTTGCTAGCCCAGCCAATGCTCAGCTGCCCTGCTTCTGCTCTCACCAGCCTCAACCATCCCGAGTGGCAGAAGATGCCTTTTTCATCCCATGGTCAGGGGGCCTCCTGTATGCCTACCCACCCATGCCACTGGTTGCCAAGGCCCTTTTCAAGGTCCTACGGGACAAGACATTGCTGGGCCTGGTGGCCCAGGAAGCCTTGGTTCCCACTGCTAATCTGCCTGTCAACGGAGCCCCTGGTCCATCTGGGAAACACCCCAGGATTACTGACTCGGGACGGCTCCATCCTTCACCCCAACCTGATGTCTCTGGTGCTAACAGCATGGCTGACGGGTAGCCTGAGCTCCCTTCAGTTTTTCAAGGGAGGTGGAGGAGGTTCTCCGTGTCTCAAGACCCTCCACAAGGCAGGCCAATGCCTTCAAATGGTGCAGATTCTCAGTGTGATGCGCAGAATGACGGGTCAATCCATTCTCCTGCCCACTGCAGTATCTGCTTCATCTCTTTCAGGCTGGACTCAAGTCCATCTCTATTAGGGTACACCAGAGTGCACTTTTGGTGCACTACCACCTTATCAAGGGCAAACCCTCTCCTGCACAGCTCATCACCCAGTTCTTACAGGGCCTCCTGCTCTTGAATCCTCCCACCTGCCCACCTTCAGCAGAATGGGACCTTTAATGTGGTACTGTAATGGCTTACTGTGCTGCCATTTGAGCCCCTGGCTTCTTGCCACCTACAGTACCTTTCCTGGAAGATTGTCTTCCTGGTGGCACTCGCATCCCCCTTGAGGGTCATCAAGCTTTCAAGCCTTGGTGGGAGAGCCACCTTACATCAGGTTCTATAAGAGCAGGATTGTGCTTTGCACACACGCTAAATCCCTTCCAAAGGTGGTGTCTTCCACCTCAATCAAGAGGTGGTGCTACTCACCACATTTCCATGGTTTCACCTGACGGGGCGGTAGCTGTCCTCCATACCTTGGCTTGCAAGAGGGCCCTGTCCTACTTGCAGTGTACCCAGGGCCACCACAAAGCCTCACAGCTTTTAATCTCCTATGACACCAATCATCTGGGGGAGGTGGTAACCAAGCAAACCCTGTCTACCTGAATAGTGGACAGCATTGTCCTTGCTTACAAACAAGCAGGGCTCCCACTGGAATTCCAGGTTACGGCACACAGCGTCAGGGCTATGACTACCTCTTTTGCAAACTTGCACTGTCTCCATAACAGACATCTACCAGGCTCCACCACCTGGTCTTCATTCCACATCTTCACAGCTGATTACTGCCTGGAGAGGGAGTCCTGATGGTACAGCACCTTCGGCCAGATGGTACTCTAATCTCTTCAGGGTCTAGGCAACTCCTACCCTCTGACTCTTCTCAGGCTACCAGAGTGATGGTTCTACCTGGACACTAAGGTCTTTTCAGAGTCTGCCTTCAGACTCGCGTGCTGCTGCTCACAGCTTGATCGTGGCTCTCTACAGGTTCTCAGGACTGACTTCCTGCTTGTTCCTGGAGAAAGTGTAGTTACCTGTAACAGGTGTTCTCTGGAGACAGTAGGAATCTGTTCTCACAACCCTTCCACCTCCCCATGGAATTATCGTATTTTTGCCACCATCTTTTTCAGCTCTGTCATTTGACTGAGCAACATGGCACCCTTGGGTGGAAAGGAGACCATGCATGCATGGTGGCATCTCCCAAAGGCTTTGAAAGCTGGAGAGATGTTTCTGCGAGGGATCCCATATGTGAGGACTGATTCCTGCTGTCCCTGGAGGGCACCTGTTACAGGTGAGTAACTATGCTTACTGTTTAACCATGAGCCGCACAAGTGCTTGCTCAAAGAAGTTAATCCAAAGACTTTTAACTGTGCTGTGATGGGGAATCATTATGAATGAGGGATTTAAACCCAGAAGTGAGCAAATAAACTTTCACAATCAATATACTTTTAAAACACAATCTCAAAATGAAAACAAAGCAGTCATTGCTCCTGAACTAAAAATAAAATTAACTGCCGCGGATCTCAATTCATTGTGTGAAAAGATGTCCAGGATCTCACAGTATGTGGATAAAACTCTGGAAGATACAACAAAAAAAATAAATATAATAAATTAACACAATTTAAAATGATTGCAGTAGAGATTAGATACTGTTTTTCTTTAAAAAAAAAAAAAAAAAAAAAAAGGAGAAAGTGTCATTGATTTATATTGGAGCAAAAATGTAAAAACAGCAAATAAAAACATAAAACTGAGTAAACGTCAAACATTGGATGTGTTAAGCCTTTAGTCAAAAATAAAAATGCATAAAGAAATTAAAGATCACATTGGCAGTGGAGGGGGGGGGGAGGCGGTCGTTAATTCAACTTGGCCACCAGATGGGGCTAAAACTTTGAGGTCAAAAGATGAAATTAAGCAAGAAGATAAAGATAAGGATAAAAAGATAGACATGGACCATAACTTGTGTGTAATATCAGCTGACCATCCAATAAATTAAATTAATGAATTAATCCTAACCATGTCAACTGAGCAACCAGGAATTGCAGGATGATAGAGGTATATTCCATACTCAGAAACAACTCTTTAAAGAAACGCTGATTAAATCGATCTCAAGATTCAGGCCGTTAGGGGCCATAGTATTAAGAGCAAAAATATAGCCTTGTTCCAATCGTAAAATCACTTTGAAATATCCACCTCTCCAATTTAGTTTTGCTTTTTGAGTACAAAAAAACACATCTGAAATCCTTTGTCATTCATCCTGCCAATATTGTACTAATGGCTTATTGGTCAAGTCCCTTTTTAGGCAGCTTCTATGTTCGATAATCTGCGTGTGGATACTGTGTGTGGTCTTATCTGTATTGTTTTTTTTTACATGGGCACTGAATGACATATCACATTATCCGTCTTGCAATTTGAGAAATCATTCAGGAAAAATTGTTTAGTGATGGGATGAGCAAAACTCCTTTTAATGCACTTAGCGTATACATAAACTGAGCATCGGCCACATTGGTAATGTCCTTTATACTTGGAAAAATATTCTTTCCATAGAGGATGAAGGAACAACACATTCCGTAAATTTACATTTCTCTTATGGGCCACAGTAAGCTTTTGCTCTGAAAAGCCAGGTAAGGTTTGAATGATATGCCATTCTTTCTGCAAGATCCTGGAGATACTTTTGGAATGGTGCAAAAAAAGTGTGGAGCATCCTTGTTTCAGCTTGTTTTGATGTCTGTTGCAGCAGAGCCACATGTGTTTTGAGCTCTGTATACTTTTTCAGTGAAAAGGTCCAGATATCCTCTTGGCATCTCTGCTTCATGTCTGCTTGAACTTTGGAATCTTCATCCCTTAGAAATTAAACAATAGAGGTTTTAACATCAGGAATAGATAATGGAGTGGTTAACATTTCCAAATGTACTCTAACATAGATGTCTGTATTGAACAAAGGCCTTTCTTTTGTGCCCACTAAGACTTGACTTAATCCTTTTGAAAGCCAAATTGATTTGTATAAATTCTTAGAAAATAAGAACTGAGCACTTTTTCTCAGTTCACAAGCAATGGGGGATACAGGCACACTCTAGGTGCTGTCTGCTGACACAAGCTTGGCTCTCCCTGAGCCCAGAAGTCCTTTGGACTTCTCTGAGCATGCATACTGCTTCCTGCCTTGCCATCCTGCTCTGTTTCCTCAGTTTCTGTCGTCCGCTTTGGCATGCTGATGGCTCTCCCCTCTGTTCATCGGGTTCGTGTGCCTTTCATGATTTTCTTTAGCTTTACCTTTTTCTACAGTCCCATAGCGTCCTTTGCCTCTTGGGAATCTCTGGGTTTAAAAAAAAAAAAACTTGCGTCAGGGCTCTGACTGCAGCCATGATGTTCCTCTGGGGTAGCTAACAGAGCGTTCTCATCGGGAAGAAGAGAAAAACCTCTGGCAGTCCCTGACCAGGGTGGGGGCAGGACAAAACAGTAAGCGGAGGGATGGATATCTGGCCAACTTCAGCCAGTCCAGCGCCTGGTTTACCTGGGTGTGCAGTTAGACAAGCAGGCAGGTGTGGCCTCTCTGCCCCTAGAAAGGGTACAGAAGCTACAGGCACAACTGCGCCATTTCTTGCAGAAGAGAGCACTGGCAGCTTGGTATTACCTGTAGCTGCTCAGCTCAATGGCAGCAGCGCTAGACGGTGCCATGGGCAAGGGCCCACATGCGGCACTTGTAGCAGGCACTGCTTTCCAGGTGGTTGCCGCAATTCCATCTGCTGTCTCAAAGGTTGGCATGTTCAGTGTGTGCAGGCAAGCCTGGAGTGGTGGTTCCAGGCGGATTATCTGACAGCGGGAATGCCATTGGTGACGCCACAGTAGATCTTGGTGATGACAGATATCAGCCGGTCCAGTTGGGGGGCACATTGCCAGTTGCGAGTAGCGCAGGGTGAGTGGATGCAGGAGCAGGCCTTATGATCATCAAATTTCTGGAAATGAGAGGTTGTCTTAGCCCTGCAGGCCTTCCATCCCTTGATAGCTCAGAGGACAGTGTGGATCTGCTCCGACAACATGACCACGGTGGCACACTTCAACAAGCAGGGGGGCACAGGAGAGTCTGAGGTCAGTGGTGTGGGCAGAGCAGAATCTGGCAGCCCTGTCCACAGCCCATGTGGTGGGCAAGGAGAATGTTCTGGCAGATTTTCCCAGCCGGCACCAGTTTGATCTGGGCAAGTGGGAACTGAACGTTGCAGTGTTTCAGAATCTCACAGCATTGGGGGGTTCCCATCATAGACCTCATGCCCACACAGGATAGTGCCAAAGCAAGTTGTTTGTACAGCAGGTACAGAGAGTGCATATTGGAGGGCCTCGATGTGCTGGCTTATGGGTGGCCGTCAGAGGGGCTGTTGTATGTGTTCCTCCATGGCTACTGATTGGGAGACTACTGAGTCGGATAGAGATGGACAGTGGTCTAGTAGTGCTCATAGCACCGGATTGGCCACGCAGGCCATGATACACGGACCTAAGACAGCTGCTAATGGAGCCTCCTTGGAGGCTTCCAGACAGGATCAGTCATCTTTCCCAGGGTCCAATTCTCATGCCTCAGGTGGATCGATTCTTGCTTGTAAACAGCTTGGCTCTTGAAAAGGCATGCTTGAGACGGTAAGGATACTCCTTGTTGGCGATAGCTACATTCCACCACACTGGCATATCTTAGGGTCTGGCGAGTGTTTGAGCACTGGGGTGTGGAGCACAATGTCAGCCCTCTGAGAAGCTCGCTTCCCGATATTCTGCTTATCTCCAGGAACAAGCAGGAATAAGTCCTCACATATGGGTACGTCGGTACCGACTGAGCCTGTGCGGGAAAGCTCCCCAGCTTCCTAGGATGGAAGCTTTTGGGACCTCCCACTGCACATGCGCACTGCCTTCCCGCCTTCCTGAACAGCTCTCCTCAGTTTCTCTTTTTCCGCGGAGCCAGCAGGTCGTGTATCCTGTCACCGCTGAAGAAATTGTAGTTTTTTGTTTTGTTTCTTTAGACCGCGTACCTGCCTTCCCATACCGATACCGGTATCGCCGGTCTTTCTTTTTCTTTCTTGAAAAATTATTTTCTTTTCTTTTATTATTTTTCAGCACTTGGTCACTTCAGTTAGGCCTTCAGGCCTACTTGAATTCTCCACATGGAGAAGCCAGCCCCTGGATTTAAGAAGTGTACCAAGTGTACTGCTGTAATATCAGTCACAGACACCCATGAATGGTGTCTTAAATGTTTGGGGCCTGACCACTCCATTCCGGACTGCCCTTCCTGCTCCCAAATGTCTAAGCGTGGGCTGCAGAACCGGGCCAACAAATTCCATGTGCTGTTTGCTTCAGAGAATCCAACATCACAGTCATCCAGGTCATCATCCCCGGATGGATCTCAGGTAACCAAACCTTCTGTGGGCAAGTCCTCAAAGAGCAAATCTCCTTCAAAGCATCGAGAGGCTCTTAGTTTTGAGGACCCTGCCCCAGCCAAACAGCCCCGGCGGGAAGTCCTACCTTCCAAAACGCCAATACAGGGGCTACAGGTTGACATCGATGGCACGGCCTCGACAGATCACCTGTTGGACTGCTCTGGGGTACCGGCCCATACCGGTACCGACATCCAGGCAGCCGTGGCGTCTATGGGCAATACTGTCCAATCCATGCAGCAGGCCGTCATGGCTTTCATTAAAGCTGCAACGCCATCGGTACCGCTTCCAGCGGTTCCGGGCCCGGTTCCGGTATCGTCCGCCATGCCGGAACCCAGGCCTTCCTCTTCTAAACGCAAATCGGTACCGTATGGGCTTTCGCTCCATACCGCTTCCATACCCGGTACGCCCGATGTCGATACCGATCGGTATGCGTATCGTGCGTTGGAGGAAACTAGAGAATACACCGATTCCTCTGAGGATTTTGTCTCCTCTGAGTCTGCAGAGCTCTCCCTTGACCTTCCTGAGGAACCTTCTTCTCCAAAAAGGAGAATGTCTCCTCCAGAGGATTTGTCCTTTCAGGACTTTATTTTAGAAATGGCTAAAGGCCTTTCTATCACTACTTCCTCTGAAACGGAACCAAGGTCAAAAAGATTGGATATTTTAGGATACTCTAAGTCTCCTAAAGAAGCAGTTACTCTGCCTATCCATGAAATCCTTCAAGAACAATTGATGGATTTCTGGGAGAACCCTTTAACTCTGTCTCCTTATTCCCGTAGGTTGGACACCATGTATCGGGTCCCTCCTTCTCCTGGTTTTCAGAAAACTCAATTGCCTCACCACTCCATTGTGGTAAAGTCTGCAATGAAAAAGATCAAGAGTACTAAAAGGCACTCTTCTACACCTCCAGGAAGGGAATGTAAGACACTAGACTCTTTTGGTAGGAAAATCTTCCAGGCTAGTATGCTTATAGCCAGGATTAATTCCTACAGCCTCTATATGGGCATGTTCCTAGGGGAACTTGCCAAGAAAGTACGGCATTTTGCCTCCTGTATCCCTGAGGATAAACAGGAGGACTTCCTTTCTGTTGTGAAACAACTTTTAGATGTTTCTAAGTTCTCCAACAGAGCTGCCTTTGATTCCTTCGAAGGAGCCAGCAGAGCTTCTGGCATTGCTATTGCGGCCAGACGCCTGGCTTGGCTCCAGGCTTCTGATCTGGAACCCTGGGTTCTAGATGGCTTACGGAATCTGCCCTGTACAGGTGAGAACTTATTCGGTGCAGAGTGGCAAGTTAAGGCCACTCAAATGGACGCTGAAAATGCCACCTTAGAGAGACTTTCTAAGTCCACTTCTACTCCCACTAAGAAGAAGTCTTTCAAGAGGCCTTATTATAAGAAGGCCAGATATGCTTCCAATACTGGCCAGCAATCTTCTCAACCTCGTTTTGCGGCTAAACGTCAGCAAACGAAACAAGCAAGAGCAAAGCCTGCAGCAGCTACTGCAGCTCAACAGGCTCCACCCCCTCAGGGGTTTTGACTTGCCCCTAGAGAACTTGCCATTCCTGGTTCTGGACCAACCAGAACCTCTCACCATACCTGGAAGGTTAGCTCACTTTGCTCCCAGATGGGAACAAATCACAACAGAGCAATGGACCCTCTCTATCATCCGAGAGGGTTACAAACTTCATTTCTCCAACCTTCCTCCTCATCACATGGTGAGACCCTTCAATTCTCCATCTCCTCTCCTAGCCCTGTTGGATCAGGAGATCTCTTCTCTGCTTGCCCAAGGGGCCATAGAAGAGGTTCCTCTTCATCAACAAGGGTCAGGTTTCTACTCCCCCTATTTTCTCATTCCAAAGAAGACAGGGGGATTCAGACCAATCCTAGATCTGAGAGAATTGAACAAATTTCTGTACAAGGAGAAATTCAAAATGCTCTCTCTGGGCATTCTCCTTCCATACCTTCAGAGTCAGGACTGGCTTTGTTCTCTAGACCTGCAGGATGCGTATACACATCTACTCATCCATCCATCCCACAGAAAATATCTTCGCTTTCTGTTCAAGGGAAGTCATTACCAATACAGAGTACTTCCCTTCGGTCTCGCCTCTGCCCCAAGAGTCTTTACCAAATGCATGGCAGTCGTAGCCGCATTTCTCAGAAGCATGGGAATTTTCGTATTCCCATATCTGGACGACTGGCTCATTCGAGCTCCAACTCAGTCGCAGGCCCAGATTTCCCTAGACCGCACAAGGAGCCTTCTGCAGTATCTGGGACTGGTGGTAAACCTTCCCAAGTCTCAACTCAGCCCTACTCAGTCTCTAGAATTCATAGGGGCCCAGTTGGACACCACCACTGCAAGAGCCTACCTTCCACTGGTTCGGGGTCAGCGTCTGCTGAGCTTGGCCTCCCAAGCCCAGTCCAGTACTCACTTGACAGCCAGGGAAATGCTACGCCTCCTGGGCCATATGGCCTCCACAGTACATGTGGTGCCCTACGCTCGTCTTCATATGAGAGCAGCTCAATGGACCCTGGCCACCCAGTGGACTCAGGCGTCGGGAGCACTCTCAGACCAAATACAAACCTCAAACCGTCTGTCTTGGTCCCTCCATTGGTGGATATCCACCAAGAATCTGTTGTTGGGGGCTCCCTTTCAGCCCTTGCTACCCCAAGCAACCCTCACAACAGATGCCTCCCAATTGGGGTGGGGAGCCCATCTGCTAACTCTCTCCACTCAGGGCACTTGGTCTCCACAGGAGGCCACCCTTCATATCAACCTCCTGGAACTGCGAGCAATTTACCTTGCCCTCAAGGTCTTCCATACCCTCCTTGCCAACCTGACTGTCCTGGTTCAGACAGACAATCAGGTGGCCATGTTTTACATAAACAAACAAGGAGGGACGGGCTCTCTGTCGCTTTGCAACGAAGCTCTCAGATTATGGGCCTTCGCCAGAGAGCACCAAATTCATCTGCTAGCAGTGTACCTTCCAGGAGTTCAAAACACTCGAGCAGACAGGCTCAGTCGAGTTCTGCTGCCACACGAGTGGTCCCTACACGTGGACCAGATAACCAGAATCTTTCAGGAATGGGGGACCCCGGACATAGACCTCTTTGCAAGTCCGTGGAATGCCAAACTTCCCCGGTTCTGTTCCAGGACTCCGTGTCAGGAAGCTCAGGCCACGGACGCCTTTCTCCTCCATTGGGGTCAGGCGTTCCTATATGCCTTTCCACCCATTCCGCTGATTCCCAAGACTCTGTTCAAACTCCAGAGAGATCACGGCTCTATGATCCTCATAGCTCCACGCTGGCCACGCCAAGTGTGGTTCCCTCTGCTTCTACAGCTCTCCCAGGGATCCTCCCTGGACTTAGGAGCTGCACCAGACCTTCTGTCTCAGGAGGACGGGACTTTGTGGCACCCAAACCCCAAATCCCTACATCTCCGAGCTTGGTTACTGAAGGCTTAAGTCTTCAAGACTTTAATCTTTCTCAACCTGTGAAAGATATCCTTCATGCCTCTAGGAAACCTTCCACGAGGCGGTCTTATGCTTTCAAATGGAAACGTTTTTCCATTTGGTGTGCTCAGCAGGGCCTTGACCCTCTGGCACTTCCTTTGAATTCCCTCTTAGACTATCTCCTGCATCTTTCCAATGCAGGCCTTAAGACGAATTCTGTACGAGTCCATTTAAGTGCTATTTCAGCATCCCTGAAACCTGTAAATGGACAACCTATCTCCTCTCACCCTCTTGTTGCAAGATTCATGAGAGGCCTGACTCTCACTAAACCTCCCATCAGACCCCCCCCGGTCGCATGGGATTTGAATCTAGTGCTTGGTCAGCTTATGAAGCCACCTTTTGAGCCGTTATTTTCTACCTCCTTGAAATTTCTTTCCTGGAAGGTACTATTCCTAATTGCAGTCACTTCTGCTCGTCGCATCAGCGAACTGCAAGCTCTAGTGGCTAATCCACCTTATACAAGATTTCATCATGACAAGGTGGTCCTTAGGACTAATCCCCACTTTATGCCTAAAGTGGTCTCGCCTTTTCATCTTAATCAAGAGGTATATCTACCTGTATTTTTTCCGGCTCCTCATACCTCCAGTGCAGAGAGGAACCTTCATACTCTGGATTGTAAAAGAGCTCTAGCCTTTTACCTTAATAGGACTCAGCCACATCGAAAGTCTTCTCAACTTTTCGTGGCTTTTGATCCTTCACATTTGGGACTTCCAGTCTCCAAGCGTACACTTTCCAATTGGATTGCTCAGTGTATTTCCTTTGCTTACCAGAGTAAAAACATTCCTCTGGAAGGCCATGTCACAGCTCACAATGTGAGAGCCATGGCAACTTCTATGGCTCATCTGCACTCTGTTTCCATTGATCAGATCTGTCGAGCCGCTACCTGGGCCTCGGTTCATACCTTCACAGCCCATTACTGTTTGGACAAGGACTCCCGCCGGGATGCCTTGTTTGGCCAGGCTGTCCTCAAACACCTGTTCCATTCTTAGACAACTCCTGCCCACCTTCCCAGGATGGATGCCTGAGATCCATACGAAGATGGCGAACCTTGACAGGGGATCCCACGCATCTAAGCTAGGGAGTCCCCATATGTGAGGACTTATTCCTGCTTGTTCCTGGAGATAGCACAGTTACTTACCTGTAACAGGTGATCTCTGGGAACAGCAGGAATTAGTCCTCACAACCCACCCACCTCCCCTAGGAGTTGTATCTTTTATCTATCTATCTTCCTGTCCTCTCTCTATTGACTCAGCTATAAACTCGAAACTGAGGAGAGCTGTTCAGGAAGGCGGGAAGGCAGTGCGCATGTGCAGTGGGAGGTCCCAAAAGCTTCCATTCTAGGAAGCTGGGGAGCTTTCCCGCGCAGGCTCCGTCGGTACCGACGTACCCATATGTGAGGACTAATTCCTGCTGTTCCCAGAGATCACCTGTTACAGGTAAGTAACTGTGCTTTCCTACAGCATGGACTAGAGAAGGGCTTGGCTCTTGGGACCTTGAAAGTGCTGGTTGCAGCTCTCGTTATCGAGGACATGTTCTAGGTTGTTGGGGACTCAAGCAGATGTCATGTGCTTCCTTTGAGTGGTGTGGCCTCGGAGGCCTGCAGTCCCTCCTTGGGACCTCAACCTAATGCTGTCTGGATTTGCTGCGCTGCCATTTTGAGCCTTTGGCTAGCATACTTGAAAGATTTATTTATTTAACATTTCTTATATACTGCCTTTCATGATATCAAGGCGGTTTACATTGAACAAACTGAAATTACATTGAACAGGGCATTATACCTTGGAGATAACTATTTACAGGGAACATGGGTTATGGAGGGTTAAGTGGCTTGCCCAAGACCACCAGGAGCACCTGTGGGACTAGAAACCCCAGTCCTTCCGGCCCAAGGTTGCTGTCCTCTAGTGGGATTTGAACCCCCCCCCCCCCCCGACCTTCCGGCCTGAAGTACCTTGCCCCAACCACTAGGACACTCCTCTACTCCAATCTTGAAGACAGTGTGTTTAGTGGCATTATGTTTGGTGCACTGCATTTCAGAGCTTCAGGCTCTGTTCTGCAGGGAGCCTTTTTTGCTTATTACCAAGGAGAAAGTGGTGGTATGACTGGTCCCCCTAGTTTCTCCCAAAAGTGGCTTTTTTTTTTTCATCTGAATCAGACCGTATCCTTGCCAGCATTTTTGACATTAAGCAGCTCAGAGGAGAATAGGCAATTGCATCTGTTGGATGTGCAAAGAGTGCTCAGAAGATACTTGAAAGTGATGGAGCCTTTTCCCTGTTCGGATAGGTTATTTGTGTTTGGAGACCCCATAAGAGGCAGGCAACCAGCCAAGGCTTTGATTGCCCAGTGGGTGAGACACGCCATCTGCGGAGCATAAGGAAAGGAATGGAAAATAAAACAAAAGATATTATAATGCCTATACCGTTCCATGGTGAGACCGCACCTTGAATATTGTGTGCAATTCTGGTCGCCGTATCTTAAAAAGGATATAGCAATTTTAGAAAAGGTTCAGAGAAGAGCCACCAAAATGGTAAAAGGGATGGAAGGATACTCCTATGAAAGGCTAAAAAGGTTAGGGCTCTTTAACCTGGGAAAGAGACGGCTGAGGGGAGATATGATAGAAGTCTATAAATTAATGAACGGAGTGGAACGGGTAAACGTAGATCAACTGTTTACGTTATCAGAATATAGGAAGACATGGGGACATGCAATGAAGCTACAGGGTAAACTATTTAAGACTAATAAAAAAATATTTTTTCACTCAAGGTGTAATCAAACTCTGGAATTTGTTACCAGAGGATGTAGTAAAGGCTGTTAGTGTAGCTGGGTTTAAAAAAGGTTTGGACAAGTTCCTGGAGGAAAGGTCCATAAACCATTATTAAGAAGGGACCCAGGATATCAATGCTTGACCTAATACAAGCATTGCAGAACCTGTGTCTTTTGGGGAAACTGCTAGGTACGTATGACCTAGATTGGCCACTGTTGGAAACAGGATACTGGGCTTGATGGACCTTGGTCTGACCCAGTATGGCATATCTTATGTTCTATTTAGGCTGGGGGAAGGTGCCCCAAAGGGTCTTCAGAGCAATTCGACCAGAGCACAGGCAACGTCCTGGACAGAAAGTGGATTGATACCGCCAGTAGAGATTTAATGCGAGGCGGCCATTCGGGCTTCGCTTCATGTGTTTACTTGTCATCGGCTTGATATACACATGGCAGGGTATGCAGTTTTTGGGACTGCCATCTTACAGGTGGGGCTCGCAGGTCCCTCCTGGTTATAAGTACTGCTTTGATACATCCCTTGTGTACCTGGACTGGCCTGGAGGGAAGAATAGGAAGGAGAAATTAGACCTTACCTACTAATTGTCTTTCCTTGAGTTCCCTCCAGACCAGTCCAGGGCCCTCCCTGAGATTCTTGGCAGTGGTGGCAAAGGAGCAGAGGTGACCCCCCCGAGTAATGGCAATCATTCAGAGCAAAGCATAATGCTTATGAAAGAAGAGGTACAGCGTTAAAACACTGGAGTGTTCCTGTCGTCAGGGTTTTCTCCCTATAATGTAGCCACTTCCATATAAATTTGTTTTTATTCAAGTTGGTTTTCAGTCTGTCATCTCTTCTGTGCTCTAGGGCACTGCTGTGAGGGAGGAGAGTTTTTCTCTAAATTTGACGAGGGAGTTTTAGAGGCTGCTTGGTCAGTGATAGACTTGGTGTAGAGTGGCAGGGGGAGCTCTTAAGCTGGATTGCCAGAAATCTGACATGCTCGGTTCTCAGCTGCTGAAGCATGATGGAGGCAACTCTTGCATACCTGGACTGGCCTGAAGGCAGGGCTGTACCGAGGTTGAATCATGCCCTGTGCGACTTGCGCAATGGGTGCATGCACCCCCTCCCCTGCGGCGGGAGAGAGGCGCACCTGCTGTGTAAGTTGCCAGTGCGCTAAGCAGATCTGTCCCTTCTCTGACGTTGTGTCAGAGCAGGGAGGGACAGATCTGCTTAGCGCACTGCGAGAAGGCTTAAGGGGCGCAATTCAGATGTCTGCCATTTCCTGCCGCCACTGAGTGAAGAAAGTGGCAACGGCAGACAGCCGAAATGTGCCCCTCAAGCCTTTGTGCCCTGTGCGGCTGCACCACTCGCACAGGGCTAGGTACAGTCCTGCCTGGAGGGAACTCAAGAAAAGACAATTAGCAGGTGAGGTCTAATTTCTCCTTTGCTTTCTTGGCTGTTGCTGCTGCGCACTGAGCAGAGGATTTCAAAGTATTACCTTAGAGCGAATAGTGAACTTCCTCGAAACCAACAGATTGCATGATCCAAGGCAACATGGTTCTACCAAAGGACAATCTTGCTAAACAAATCTGAGCTCTTTGACTGGGTGACCAGAGAAGTAGATCAAGGGCATGCGATGGATGTGATCTACCTAGATTTCAGCACAGCCTCTGATACTGTTCCTCATAGGAGGCTTATCAATAAACTCAACAGCTTGGGGATGGGTCCCAAGATGGTGAACTGGATCAGAAATTAGTTGATGGTAAACGGAACTCATTCAGCTGAAAGGAAGGTGATTAGCGGTGTGCCCCAGGATTTAATCCTGGGACTAGTACTGTTCCGTGTATTTTAGTGATACTGCTGAAGGACTGAATGGAAAAGTCTCTCTTTTGCAGATGATACAAATTTGCCACAGTGTGGACTCCCCTGAAGGAGTGGATAACATGAGGAAAGATCTACAAAAGCTGGAAGAATGGTCTAATGCTTGGCAGTTGAGATTTAATGTGAAGTGCAGTGTCTTGCACTTCGGAAGCAGAAATCCAAGGGAATTGTATGCAATAGGGGACAAGAGGTTGGTGCGCACGGACAAGGAGAAGGTCCTCAGAATGATTGAGGATCTCAAAGCGGTGAAACAGTGTGACAAGGCGGTGGCAAAAGCCAGAAGGATGCTGGGTTGCATACAGAGAAGAATTACCAGCAGAAAGGAAGAGGTACTAATGCCACTGTACAAGTCGCTGGAGGGGCCTCACTTGGAATATTGTGCTCAGTTTTGGAGACCATATCTCACAAAGGATATAAAAAGGCTTGAAGCGTTTCAGAGGAAGGCGACCAAAATGATTTGGAGCCTGCGTCAGAAGCCTTATGAGAAGAGACTTGAAGACCTAAATATGTACACTGTAGGAGAGGAGGGACGGGAGATATGATTCAGACCCTCTAAATACTTAAGAGTATTAATGAAGAAACAAACCTTTTCCAAAGATGGGGAAGCTGTAAAACTAGAGGGCATAACATGAAGCTGCAAGGCGGTAAACTGAAAGGCAATGTCAGGAAATACTTTTCATTGAAAAGATGGTGGATGCTTGGAATGCTCTCACAATGCAAGTGGTGGGGGCAAATAGTGACAGAATTCAAAATGGCATGGGACAGACACAGTGGATCCCTCTCTTATATCAACAGGATAAAATCAAAATAAACATAACTATCTTATATCTCAGCCAATAGAGGTGACCTACATGGAGCAGCAGGTGCACATACTCTAGCCGCCTTGCTGGGCAGACTAGATGGACTAGTCGATCTCCAGGAACAAGCAGGAATATAGTCTTCATCATTGTTCCCTCTAAGCTGTGCGCGTGTGCGTGCACACACACCTCGCTGAGTGAGCGCACATACTTTACAACAGAGCGCACAAAAATTACGGTTCTGATTCGGATAGAAAACACAGATGTCTTAAAATTTTAAAGTTGTGATTAATTACTAGAAATTTTCCGCTTCATTTAGTAATCATCTATTTTCATTTAATTTGATTAAAATCAATGTGGTGTACATACTGTATTCTGACGTGTAGTCAAATTTTAAAGTATATAACTCAGAGCGTCGTTATGTGTCGCACAAAAATTTAAACTTCCTTCAAAAGTTGCACAGCTGATATTTTATGCACACACAGTCTACAGAAAATTAGAGGGAACATTGTTCTTCACGTATGGGTGACATCGATACTGATGGAGCCCGTGCAGGAATGCTCCCCAGTGTCCAATAGGAAAGCTTTTCGAAGCATCCCACTGTGCCTGCGTAGCTGCCTTTCCAGCTGTCCCTTCTTAGTTCTTTGTTTTTCCACGGAGCCGACAAGAAGCAATTCCTGTTGCCGCAGAAAATTTATTTTTAATTTTTTTTTTGTGGTTGCATCTGCCTTCCCATTGATGCTGGTACAGACTCCCCTCTGCTTGCTTGCTTTTCAAAAAAAAATTCTGTGAGGGAATTATTCTTTCCTTCGGGCACATCAACACCATCTTAGGCTTAGGCCTTCCCTTTTTTGTCACAGACAAAATAGAACAAACATCCAGTGGGTTTATTTCTAATTTGTTTTTTATTGTTATCTCAAACAGAGGTAATATAGACAGCATTCAACAAGCAATTCCAACATCAGTAGATATTCGCCAGGCAGAAAGAGAGAAGAACAAAGAGAAGTATACACGCATAAACCATAAAGTACAAAGCAACGATCAACTCGGAAACCCACATATTCTACCACAAATCTGTTCTAGTCAAACAGGGAATCAACAAGAGATATACTAGCAATAATAGCAATCCTTCCCACGGCCCCCCCCCCCCCCCGCCCTTCCCTACCCCCCAGTACTCCCTAGAAACCAGGTCGAGGGGACCCAGTGTCAATCCTGAACCCCACCCCAGGGGAGAGATACATCCAGTGGGGTTTAAGAAGTGTTCCAAATGTGGTGATACCATTTCGGCCAGACACCCAAGATTGATTTCTGAAATGCTTAGGACCGGATCATCAACCATCAACATTCTCTCTGTAGGAAGATGTCAGAGGCCTACAGAATAGAGCTGCAAAGCTGGGCACCCTCTTTGCCTCCGATGCAGTATGTTTAGTATAGATGTCGGAGCTTCATCTTCCTCCCAAGGATCTCGGGATCGAAACCTAAGTCTTCATCGAAGGCTGGTCAGTCCTCCAAGGGTAGATCTCCCAAATATCGAGATGCCTCGGGTGTTGCCCTGGAGGGGGGGCACTGGCCAAACAACCCCAGCAGGAGGACCTTCCCTCCAAAGCTTAGTGGGGTCCCAGGATGCTCTGAGGCCTCCACCTCCAAAGAGCTGCTGGTGCCATGCTCGGGGATTGTGGCCCACAATTCTGGTACAGATACCCAAGCATCAGCAGGCTCCATGGATCAACGTATCCTGGCCATCAAGCGGAGCTTAACGGCCTTACTTGTGGCCTAGGTACCAGTAAAATCCTTACAATTGGTTACACAGGCATCGGGACCGGCTCCAGTACCAATACAACCTGCATAGACTTTTGTGCTGCTTACTATGCTACCACTTATGCCAGCCCTCAAATCTGTTTCTGGTACTGAGGTTCCAGCACCAAAAGCCTCAGCTACCGGTTTTGATCGGTACAGAGTTTGTGTGGGGCGGTAATACCTTGCCTGTCGATACTTTTGTCTTCGGATTCCGATTTCATTGGATGATGAATCGGTCATGAGAGCTATCCCAGAAGACCCATCTTGCTCTCCAATGTTGCATGTCCCCTCCAGAGGGCATGTCTTTTCAAGACTTTATTTGCCATGTTGCTAGGGGTCTGTCCATAACAGCGACATCAGATACACTCCCTATCTATAGGATACTTCACGACCTTATGCTTTTGTATGTGGGAGACACCCCTTACCATCTCTCCCCATACCTGGCGACAATACCATGTATTGGGTACCAAGGAGACTAGTGATATTTGTCTTCCCTTACTTAGATGACTGGCTCATTGGAGCAAATGCCTCACTAGAGGCCAGCCTATCCCTCTCGTGTACCATGCAGGTGCTACAACATTTGAACAAGCAGGGCGGAACAGGCTCTTGGACACTCTGCAGCAAGGTCTTGCATCCATGGTCTTTTGCCATACACTGCATGCAGGTGAATGCGATGCTGTATCTTCTGGGCAAACACAATGCCTTGGTAGACAGACTGAGTTGAGTCCTTCTACCCCACGAGTGGTCTCTCCATGCAGACAGTCACTCACATTTTTCAGATATATATTTCTTTTTTATACCGTGCTCTTTAGAATCAGTGCGGTTTACATGTATACTAACGGGTACTTTTTATTCCCTTGTCCCCGAAGGGCTCACAATCTAAGAGTATCTGAGGCAATGGAGGGTTAAGTGGCTTGCCCACGGCCACAAGGAGTGGCCGTGGGACTAGAGACCCCAGTCCCTCCAGCCTGAGGTTGCTTGTCCCCATGCGGGAATTGAACCCCCAGCCTTCTGGTCTGAAGTAACCTGTCCCAACCACTGAGCCACTCCTCCCTCAGATATGGGGAACCCCAGAGATACCTATTCCCAAGTCCTCACAATGCCAAGCTCCCTCATTTTTGCACCAGGACTCCTGCACTGCACAGCTAGCAAGTGGATGCTTTTCACCTCCACTGGGGTCAGGGCTTCCCATTCCCCTTATTCCCAAGACTCTCTTCAAACTCCACTCATAGCTCCACACTGGCCACATCAACCGTGATACCCTCTCCTGTCTCGGGCTTAACCCATAGTTCTGGAGCCTGCTCCAGATTTCCTCTCAGAAGGAGGGGGATACTGCTCCATCTCAATCCGCAGTCCCTCCATCTCGCAGCATGGCGGCTGAGGGCATAGCCTTCCAGGACATTAACCTTTCCCAGGAGGTTAAGGACTTCCTCTTAGCTTCTAGGATGCCATCCACCAGGTGCTCCTATGTCTTCAAGTGGTGTAGATTTTCTGTCTGGTGTTCCAAGAGGGATCTTAACCCCATCTGAACTCTGGTGGTGGCATTACTTGAGTATCTCCTCCACCTTTCTTCTGGACTCAAAACCAATTCGGTAAGAATACATCTGAGTGCAATTGCAGCCTCACATGCTCTTAGATGGCCAACCCATCTCTTCTCAACCACTAGTAGCACACTTCATGAGGGGTCTTCTATTAACTAAATCTCCCATTAAGCCCCCTCCAGTGGCATGGGATCTTAATGTTCTAGGACAGCTTCTCAAGCTGCCCTTTGAACCTCTAGCCACTACTTCACTGAAGTTTCTCACATGGAAGGTTATCTTCTTTATTGCCCTCACTTGAGCTAGATACATTAGTGAGCTCCAGGCTTTGGTGGCTTGACCCTCCTTTATACACGATTCCACCATAAGGTTTTCCTTAGGACTCATCCTCATTTTATGCCGAAGGTGGTCTCGCTCTTCCATTTAAACCAGTCAGTCTACCTTCCTGTCTTTTTCCCTAGACCTCATTCCTCTAGGGCAGAGGCAACCCTTCACACTCTGGACTGCAAACGTGCCTTAGCTTTTCATCTCCAGAGAACTTGAGTACTGAAAAGCTTTCCAGCTTTTCATTTCCTTTGACTCGAGTCACCTTGGCTTGTCAGTATCCAAACAAACTCTCCAAGTGGATAGCTGACTGCATCACTTTTGCCTATGAAAAGGCAGGACTTTCTCTTGAGGGTCACATCATTGCCCATAATGTTCGAGCCATGGCTGCCTCTATCTCAAATCTACACTCTGTAGCTATTGACAACATATGCAAAGCAGCAACTTGGTCTTCGGTCCACACTTTGCTGCTCACTACTGCCTGGACAAGGACTCCTACTGGGATGCCTTGTTTGGCCAAGATGTTCTCCAGCATCTCTTTCAGACTTAGAGCAACTCCTACCCTCCGTCCTGGGTTTCGATACCAGACATCCTTGGAGGACACATGACCTATCTAGGCATACCTGTGCAATCCACAGCTGACCCTGAGGTCATCTTTCTGGCATCTGCTAGCTAGGGAGTCCCATATTTGAAGATTATATTCCTGCTTGTTCCTGGAGATAGTGTAGTTACTCACATGTAACAGGTGATCTCTGGGAACAGCAGGAATTGCCTTCACAGCCCACCCTCCTCCCCCTAGGAGTTGTAGTTCTCTTCTTTCTCTCCTTTTATCTTAGCTACAAACTCAGCTGAGGCGGGACAGCTGGAAAGGCAGGCAGGCAGCTACGCAGGTGCATTGGAATTCTCCCAAAAACTTTCCTATTGGACGCTGGGGAGCACTCACTCAGTGCAGAAGTCACCCATATGTGAAGATTAAATTCCTGCTGTTCCTGGAGATCACTTGTTACAGGTGAGTAACTATGCTTTATCTGCAGTCATATACTATGTTACTATATTATCCTTTATACCTAGGTCATTATCCTGGGTGGTGATTCTTAATGCTGCATCTCTTTTGAATTGTGTAGCTGTAATTTTGGATTAAGTGCATAACTTTGCATTTGTCCATTAAATTTAATCTACCATTTGGATGCCTAGTTTTCAGTTTCTCAAGAGCCTTGTGAAAGTTTTCAGTCTCTAACACTCTTAATTTTTGTCTCGTCTGAAGATGTGATCACCTCACTTGGAAATGGGAACAAGTCATTTATAAATGTTACAGTACAGATCCTTGGTACTCCACTGTTCACCCATGGCAATTTAACCCTACGGTTTTCTATCTTTTAACCAGTTCCCAAGTCACAATAGTATACAATCTCCTGTCCGCTTGTGTGCCTGATATATCCTTTTTGTTGATAGAAAACCTAAGTTGCTTTACCTGTATGTGTCAGACAGCAGGCTCACAGTCCTTTCCATCTCGCTGAGAACTGCAGTCCTCATTGAGCTATGGTGCTGACTGAAGATTTCTAAGCATGTGGACCATCCTGTATGCAGCTCTTATTGCATTGTAGCCAGGCTGGAGCAGATAAGCTTTCAACTAGTGTAATCGCCCACGTGTCTGATTTATGCCTGCTATGAGAGGTTTGAGGTAATAGCTACCTAGGTGTGTGTGTTATGTAAAATCATACACTAAGAAACCCAGTGAGGATAGGTTTGTGGGCAATGGTGGTAAATTGCTGTTCAAAGACTTGACGTTGAAGGAACAGCCAAATACACTTTAATTCTATAGTGAAGACAAAGTTTGGAACTTTTTTTTGTATCAGTTGTAAACTATCTTCCAGCTTAATTCATAAATTAATTTGTTTCTAGTTGCTGGGTTTAGACCACTTCCTCTCCTTAATATTCTGGAAGGTAGTTTGCCATAGTGTGTGTTCTGTATTTTGAGAACTTTCTTTTTTTTGTTTGACCTTCAGAAAGCGTCGTGGAGCCTTCAACAGCAAGCAACTGTTGTATCTGGAGAAATATCGCCCCAAAATGCGTTTGCGTTTTAAAGATCCCAATGGTCACCGAAACAACTGTTGTATTCAGTAAACAGGGTACTGACTGCACTGCTTTGGAAACAGAGGAGATTAAACTAGACTTGGGATGACTTCAGTGCAAACAATGGAGCTTCCACAATGTGAAAAGGATTTGTAGGTCACAGTCTTGGCAGAATTGCAACTGCTTTTGTGTCAATAAGGTTAATATCCACTTAATTGGGCTTTAATGTGTCTTTTTATACAGATTCTTTGCAATGTTCCCTCCTGTTTATAATTTCTAGAAGTCTCCCTAAATCATGCAGTATTGAATTGCTTTATTCATCTCAGCTTCCCAATAAGTACTTAGTAAGCAAATATGAAGTGTAGACTAGGTGCCAAAATACCCAGCACAATATCTGCAACTTTTATTTTACTGTATCATACAGTGTAGTTACTGTGAAGTCAGAACTACCAACTATCTGGACCTTTCATTTTTCCACATCACGTGTGGAAGACAACCTTTATGGTCACATGGCTGCTCACTGTATGTTTACATAATCTCCACCACACTAGCAATCAGGATTTGCACATTTCATTGGTTTGCAACTTGCCACAAGTTTTGGTGGTCTTATGAATGTTTCTGTAAACTTCATTTTAATTAGAACTTTGCGGTTTAAAAGGGTCACAATTTCGTAGATGAAATCCATAGTAAACAAGCACACAAGTCTTTCATGGTTCCAGACAAAGCCTTACAGTTACATTAATGTTGGCACTCATGGTGCAACAGGGAGAGCATGAAGAGGATGGGAGGGGCTGTTTAATATTTCTAGTAAATTGTTGCCTTTGTCTTGTGCAGGAAGTATAGAATATGCCCTTTTACTTTAGGAAATATTTTTTTAAAATGTACTGTAGATGCTTTGTAGTAGCTGAATTCATTACATTTCTGAAGAACTTATTTCTTTAACTGTAACTTTTTGAAAGTTTACCAACTATTGCTTTGTAAGTGTTTTTTCTTTTCCTTAGAGTTTCTGCTATAAAAGTGCAGACCTCAAACATCTGTAATATTTTGTATGCTTTTTTGAGCTGCGTAACTTAATATTTGAATACTTGATAATTTGTTTTATTATGTAATTGATAAAATGGTGATGTGTATTAATGTTAGTTAAACCATATTTATACTGTCTTGGGAATGTGTGGTGGTAGTTCTGTGGGAGAAAATTTGCCAGTGTTCACCAGCTTGTAAAATCTAGTGCGAGAGCTTAAACATCTAAATAAATTCTGGAAGTGCGTTTTATCATAGAATCTGAGTGTATGACTGGTATTTAGCTGGTGCTTGAACAGCTGTATTAAGGGGTATTGCTAGCTTTGAAAATAGATAACACATGAAGATTAACAAGTAAATTTGATCTGAAGTCACACACATGAAAGCAAAGTAAGATTATCTTCTCTACATTTTTTCCTAATGAAAACTGTGCCGCAATTCATTATGTAGGGGTATTTCATTAGCACATGAGGACTGAGTCAATTTTAGCAGGCAATGAAAAAGGTGCCCATACTTTACCACCGCACATACCCCTCAAAAAGAAGCCTTAAATATCATGCCTACATTTTTAATTTCACAAATAGAAAAGAACTTCTAAAGGACTAACAAAAAAAAAATCTTTCAGATTGAGGGGGGTACTGTGGTTCTTTAGAAAGTTTTTTTTTCCTTTTTAAAGGAAAAGTCCAGAATTCTATGGCAGCTAAAGAACTTGGCTGTGTGAGCTGGGGAACTAGAGAACTTTGGGGTAGTTGAGGGTTTGTGGCAATGATTGAGAGGAACATTAAATTTATTCTCCAGGACCAAGCAGAAAGTCAGCCCTCGCATATGGGTGACATCGGTGCCAACGGAGCCCTTGTGCGGAGCATTTCCCCAGCTTTCAAAGAAAGCCTTTTGGGAATGCAGCTCGCATGCACAGTCTTCTTCCCACCCAAGGGTGCCATCTTGCTCAGTCGTCTTTTTTTTTTTCTGCGGAGCCCAACAGACATGTCCTTGTCACCCGCTTAAAAGTTGATCTTTTTCCTAAGTGGATTAGTGGTTTTTGGCCAGTTCGATGCTGGTTCCCCTTCCCACCTGGGCACGGTACACCGGTATCGAGCCCAGAGCTACTTTTTCGGGTTTTGTCCTTTGAGACTAGCATTCGCTTTTTTCTCTTTTCACTGGCAGCTTGGTCTTTTGACCTTGCAGGGGCCCTTTTTCCCCCGATGGCTGTCAGCGGGTTCAAGAAGTGTGATTGGTGTAAGAAACTGATGTCTCTTACCGACACACACGACTGCTGCCTCCGGTGCCTCGGGCCCGATCATGGGAGTCCGACCCTGAGCATCGTCGAGGCTCCTCTGAGAGGGGGTCTCCCTCACGAACACAGAAGGAAGAAGAAACCTGCGAGGGCGGCGTCGGACGCTCTTGGCTCCTCGAGGGCCAGGTTGCATAGCCCCGACCGCTGTCCCAGGTCTTCAGAGTCGGAGAGGCCTGCCAAGTTGCCTCGTGTGGAGCCGGAGTCCCCGAGTCAAGTGAGTGCTGTTGTCCTCGTGGACTCTCCGGGAGAGCCAACGTCAGGCCTGATGCCGTCGGGGGCTGCTGAGTCTCCTGAGCTCGGACTCAGGTTGACGGCCTTGGAGAGCAGCTTGGCTGCATTCATGGAGCAGCAGCGGGTGCTGATCGCCGGTCTGACTGGTGCATCTGCCCCGACCACTGGGACCTCGACGTCCAAGTCCCCAGAGGCCGAGCCTATCCTAGAGTCGATGTGGTCTCGAGTCAATCCTCGGCCAAGGTCTCCCTCGACCTTCTGTGCGGGGCCGAGGTAGTCGATGCCGGTACCCTTGGCGTCGGGGGCAGATGGCATCGGTGCCTGTCCAACCGGAGCCACTCGATTCCTCTTCGGAGGGGTCAGAGTGGGAGACAGAGGATGAGGAATCCCCGGACACTTTCCAGACCCTGTGCGTCCCATCAGACTCACTGGAGTCTGAACCTCAGACGGCCCCCCCCCCCCCCCCCCAGAGGATACCCGGTTCTCGGACTTCGTGAGGGACATGGCCAAGGCCTTGGCCTTCCCCACGGATCCCAAGGAGGAGCCTTGAGCCGAGGAGCTTGAGGCCCTCCAGTATGACTCTCTGCCTAAGGAGGCCTTTACTGTACCGGTTCCTCCGATGCTGGAACGGCTGCTCTTCCGCATATGGGAGGCACCGGCCTCGGCACTGGTTCTCAGCAAACAGGTCAATTCCATCTGTCAAGTCTGTAAGAGCCCTGGGTTCCAGAATGCACAGCTACCGCACCACTCCATGATTGTGGAATCGGCCATGCATCGTCTGAAGAGTCAGAAGATGCACTCCTCGGTGCCCCCCGGCAGGGAGGCCCAGAACCTGGATGCTCTCGATAGAAAGTGCTTCCAGGGCTCTATGTTGGCTTGCCATGTCCAGACTTAACCAGCTGTACATGGGCATATACCTCTGGGACCTGACAAAAGAGATTGCCGGGTTCTCTGCTGGCCTCTCCGAGGAACCTTTGCAGAGGTTCAAGGTTTTGTCATCGGGGATTCGAGAGTGCTTGAAGTTTTTATATCTCGAGCAGCCTATGATGGCTTCGAGGCTTCGGCCTGAGTAGCAGCGGCCGGCATTGGTGCATGCCATCAGGCCTGGTTAGTCATCAGACCTCGAGCCATGGGTCCAGGACAAGTTGGTCAATGTCCCTTGCCAGGGTGAGAACCTCTTTGGCAAACCCATGGCTGAAAAGGCTGCAGAAATCGAGACTGATACTCTCACCAGGACAAGGCTGTCCAGGAAGACTTCTGCCCCTTCTCAGAAGAAGGGCTTGGGGGAAAAAGCCCTTTTACCCGAGGAAGGCTTCTGCCTACAAATCCTATCCTCAATTCCAGGCCTCTACAGCTCCCCAACAGGGTCAGCAGGCCAAGGGACAGGGACATGGGCCCTGTAGGCAGAAAACCCCCAAGCCTCCGGCTCTTGCACAGCAGGGAGCAGGGTTTTGACTCCCACTGCATAGCCTCTCCCCCACAGCTGGCTCCACTCAGTACAGGAGGCCAGCTGACACTGTACGCCCACAGATGGTCAGCTATAACAGGGGATACCTGGGTACTGAGCATAGTCCAAAAGGGCTACTTGCTCCACTTCAACCAGTTACCTCCCTCCTATTTTCCAGGGGAGCCTCCAAGACTCCCTCTGCACAGGAACCTCCTTCAGGAGTTGGCAAGTCTTCTACAGGAGCAGGCGGTGGAACCGGTGCCTCACCACCTGATAGGACGAGGCTTTTATTCCAGGTACTTTCTGGTACCAAAAAAGGACAGGAGGCCTCAGGCCCATCCCGGACTTGCAAAATCTCAAGTTCCTGGAGAGGGAAAAGTTCAAGATGCTTACCCTTGGAATACTGCTTCCCTACCACCAGCTGGGAGATTGGCTATGCTCCTTAGATCTAAAGGATGCTTATACTCACATCCTCATTCATCCAGACCACAGAGAATATCTGATTTGTAGTGGGAGGAAATCATTTTTCGTACAGAGTACTTCCATTTGGCCTGACCTCTGTACCCAAGGTTTTCACCAAATGCTTGGCGGTGGTGGCGGCCTATCTCAGAAACTAGGGCATCTTTGTCTTTCCATACCTGGACAACTAGCTCATCAGGGGTCAGTCTCCGCAGGAGACCAGACAAGCCACTCTTCGCACTGTCTCTCTTCTCCAGCACCTGGGCTTTGTCATAAACTTCGCAAAGTCCACTTTGCTCCCCTCACAGGACGTAGAGTTCATAGGGGCAAGGTTGGATACCTTGCAAGCGATGGCTTATTTGCCTGAGGACAGGGCTCACAGACTGAAGGCTCTGGCCCAGCAGTTTCGCAGTGGGTCTCTGCTTGAGACTTTTGGGCCACATGGCTTCCACAGTCCATGTAACTCCACATGCCCGTCTGCATATGCGGCCTGCTCAATGGTGCCTCAGAGCTCAATGGCTGCAAGCCACAGGAGACTTAAGAGACAAAGTAAGTGTGTCCAAGTTACTAGCAACCTCCCTGCAGTGGTGGCTGCATCTCCCAAACCTGGTCAAAAGGGTGCCTTTCCAGGCACTGCCACACACAGATGCTGACAACCGATGCTTCTCTTCAGGGTTGGGGTGCACATTGCCAGGGGGCATGCACTCAGGGCCTCTGGTCCCCTTGGGAGGCCACACAGCAAATCAGTCTGTTGGAGTTGCGAGCTATTCGCTTGGCTCTACAGACTTTCTCTCATGTCCTCTCTCACCAGTCTGTCTTGATTCAGACAGACAACCAAGTAGCAATGTTCTATGTGAACAAACGAGGCACAGGATCCAGGCTTCTGTGTCAGGAAGCACAGGCCCTGTGCGCCTTGGCAGTCAAGCAGGGCATGTTTCTCAAGGCAGTTTATCTACCTGGCCAAGAAACTTCCCTGGCAGACAGGTTGAGCAGGATTCTACAGCCTCACGAATGGCATTTGAATCCCCTAGTGGTCCAGCAGATCTTCCTAAAATGGGGTCTTCCAACCATCGATCTTTGCCAGTCCACTGAACCGTCAGCTACCCAGGTTCTGCTCCAGACAACCGCATCCTCTGCGAATAGCAGTAGATGCCTTCCTAATATCTTGGTCTACGGGCCTACTGTATGCGTTTCCCCCAACGCCTCTAGTGGCCGGAATCCTATTCAAGGTTCTTCAAGACAAGGCCTAGCTGATCCTGGTAGCCCCCAGATGGCCGAGGCAGCCGTGGTTTCCACTCCTTCTGCAATTGGCAGTGGACACTCCACTCCCTCTGGGGATGCAACCCGATCTCTCTCAGGACCAGGGATCTCTCCTGCACCCCGACCTCCAGTCCCTCAATCTGATGGCCTGGCTGCTGAAAGGATAGTTCTAGCCCCCTTATTTCTACCTAGGGAAGTGGAGGAGGTGGTTCTGGCCTCTAGGAGACAATCCACCTGGAAATCTTATGCCCTCAAGTGGCGAAGGTTCTCCACCTGGTGTGCTCAGTGCCAAGAGGTTCCTTTTTCGTGCCTGGTGCCAGTGGTGCTGCAGTATCTGCTTCACCTGTCTGACCTAGGCCTTAAATCAAACTCTGTTCGGGTCCACCTCAGTGCTCTGTCAGCGCACCACTCTCCAGTGGATGGCCAGTCTGTCGGTCCACCCCTTAGTGGCCCACTTCCTCAGAGGCCTGCTTTTGCCCAAGCCTCTGATTTGTCCACCAGCCCCTGAGTGGGTTTCAAATGTGATCTTGCAACAACTTACTCGCCCACCATTTGAGCCGATGGCTACCTGTCCATTTATGCTTCCTTTCCTGGAAGGCGTTGTTCTTGGTGGCTCTTACCTCGGCCAGGCGTGTGAGTGAACTACAGGCTCTGGTTTCTGATAGACCCACACACAGTTCTATAGGAACAGGGTGGTCTTACGGACTCATCCTAAGTTCCTTCCAAAGGTTGTCTCCTCTTTCCACTCCTGATCCACTCGGTATGCGTATGGGGCTCTCCAAGAGCATCCAGACAGGCCGATAACTCCGAAGACTCTGAATCAGAGGCTTCTGTCGAAGCATCGGTACTCCTTCCTCAGGAGCCCTCTTCTCCAAAAAGAAGAATGTCTCCTCCAGAAGACTTGTCTTTTCAAGACTTCATTAGGGAAGTGGCCAGGGGCCTCTCTATTTCAGTGGCCCCTGAACCAGAGCCTAGAGCCAAAAAATTGGATATTTTACAATATCCTAAGGCTCTTAAAGAGGCAGCTACTTTACCAATTCATGAGATCCTTTATGATCACATGTTGGGCATATGGGAGACACCTCTTACTACCTCCCCTCATTCTCGCAGGTTGGACACCATGTACCGTGTTACTCGTTCTGGCTTTCATAAGACTCAGCTTCCTCACCACTCTATTGTGGTGGAGTCTGCTATGAAGAAGATAGAGTGCAAAAAAGACACTCATCTAATCCTCCAGGAAGAGAATGCAGAACCTTGGATGCTTTTGGCCAGAGAATCTTCCAGGCCAATATGCTTACTGCCAGAATCAACTCCTATAGTCTCTATATGGGGATGTTTCTAAAAGAAGTTAGATCATCTGCAAACTTTATCTCCTTTTATCTCAGAAGACAAAAGGGAGGAGTTTCACACCTGGCTTAAACATGCCCAGGATGTTTCCAAATTTTCCAACCGTGCAGCCTTTGACTCTTTTGAAGGTGCCAGCAGAGCCTCGGCTATTGCCATAGGTGCACGCAGACTTGATTACAAGCTTCTGATTTGGAACCCTGGGTCCAGGATGGATTAGGAAATCTTCCTTGTACAGGTGAAAACCTTTTTGGCAAGGATTGGCAAGCAAAGGCCACTCGGATGCTGAGAATTCTGCCTTAGATAGACTTTCAAAGTCTACTTCTGCTCCTGTTAGAAAAAGGTTATTCAAAAAGGCTTTCTTTCCCAAAAAAGGGAAATATTATCCTGGTTATGGTCACCAGGCATCTTCTGCAGGTCGTTTTTGCTGCAAAGCATCAGCAACAACCTAAACAAGCCAAGCCTAAGGCTGCAAGGACTGCTACGGCCCAACAGCCTCAGCCTCCTCAGGGCCTTTGACTTACAACGTGTGTTGTAGTTTTAGGTAGACAGTGTTCTGTATTATTCTTAACTGCTTATTTGTTGCTCCTGTGAGTCTGCTTTGTCAATAGGTTACTGGTGTGAAGGGGTGGTGCCTGCTCTATAAGTACTACTGTCATTAAAAGATGAAATGCTCAGTCTCCAAGCTGCTGGAAGGGGTGCAAAACCCAGAGGTTCGGGACTGGACTGGAGTTCAAGGAACATCAGGTACACTAAAAAAATTTTTTAAAACTGCCTCTAATGTTTCGATTGATTTTTACGTTTTTTGGTGCGCTGAATCCAAATCTGGTAACCAATTTGCTCCATCACGTACAGATTTTTTGCTACATTGGGTTAGCAGTTTGAGGTGAACGTTTCAGATTGAGTGCGATCGAGAGAGGTTTCTTGGATGAATTCTTTATACTAATTGTTTAGTAGTTATTCAAATAAGAATAAAGAAAATTGTAACAAGGCAGCACATAAGAATAGAGTAATGTCAACAAAACACACTGTGATGGTAGCAAAATTGTCTGCACTTAAAACAGCCACATACATGTGCACAAACATTGAGCATATAAGAGCGAGGTTAGACACAAAGCAAAGCAAAGAAATGTGCAAAAAATGTTGTACAGGTATGTATGTAAGAATAGAAAACGCAAACCGCACCATTGCAATACATGAAGACAAACACCCGATGGTGTGAAAATAAAATTCTAATAAATGAGATCCAACACTGTGGTAATAACTAGCAAATTTTTATTTCAAAGTTTTTAGTAAAAACACGATATTTGTCAACACAGTTTAGATTTTAAAGTCATTCTTGGGTCAATCAATCTCCTGGTGGGCCCGTATCTTCTTCCCCCGAATGCTTCTCTTGGTGCGCTGCTTGGCGTATTTTTCATCTGGGGTTTCCCGCAGCAGCAACCAGCAGAAATCAGCCATCATAGTGGTGTTCCATCTTCCTTGGTACCTTCTCTCTGCGTCCTTGATGTCCTGGTGAAACCTTTCACCTTGTTCTTCACTGTACGCCCCCAAGTTTTCGGGAAAGTAGTTCACATGGGAGTGCAAGAAATGGACTTTCAGGCTCATGTTACAGCCTTGTTCTTTGAAGGCATTGAGCATCCTGGCAACAATATCCTTATAGTTCTCATCCCGCCTGTTCCCCAAGAATTTGAGAACAACATCCTTGAAGGAATCCCAGGCTTCTTTTTCCTTCTCAGACATCGTTTCAGCGAATGCTCCATCTGAAATGAGTTTCCTTATATCAGGGCCAACAAACACTCCTTCCTTTAGCTTTGCTTCAGAAAGTCGGGGGAACTTTGAGCAAAGGTACCGAAAGCACTCACCATCTTTTGGAAGGGACTTGATGAATTGCTTAATGAGACCCAACTTAATGTGGAGAGGTGGTAATAGAATTTTATCACGAGGTACCAAGCTCTCATGAAGAACATTTTTCTCACCAGGTCTCAAATACTCCCGAATTGGCCAGTCTTTTTTCCCCCAGTGTAGGTCGCGGGCCCTGCTATCCCACAAGCAAAGGAAGCAGGGATATTTGGTGAAACCGGATTGCTGCCCTAATAGCATGGATAGAATTTTAAAGTCTCCACAAATCATCCACTTATGCTCATCATAACAAATCTTCTGAAGAATCAGGGCCAAATTCTCGTATTTTTCTTGGAGAATAACAGAGTGAGCAATAGGAACTGAAGCGAATGTGTTGCCATTATGAAGAACAACACCTTTTATGCTGTCTTTTGACGAATCAATGAACAGCCGCCATTCAGCAGGATCGTATATACTTGAGTTTAAACTTTTCCATCACTCCGTGTATATCGTTGCAAAATACCAAATCTTCCTCTTTGCTGACATACTTCAAAAATTGTGTCTCGCGGTTGCGGTACCAATAAAAAGTTGTTCCTGGTGACAATAGATTTTTCTGTTTAAGCCGAGAACCTAGCAGTTGGGCAGCATCTTTTGGGAGTCCTAAATCCCGGACTAAATCATTCAATTCAGCTTGAGAGAAAAGTTCAGGTTTCGGATCTGGTTCAGTTTCAAACTCGGAAGTACTGGACTCATCGGGAAAAGCCATCTGATGAGTCTCATCATGATCAGAACCGTCCACACAAATATGATCCAAAGATTTTGGTGGTTCAGGCACAGGTACTTCGTTGCTATGAGGCATAGGCCTAATTGCTGAGGGAAGGTTGGGGTAACTTATTACGTTCTTATTTTTAAGTTGTATCCCTTCACAATGCAAGAGCAAAAATAGCAGTTACTGCTGTGGTCTCTGTTCACGCCACATCATAGGTATTCCGAAACGAAATGCTTGTTTTTTACCTTTCATCCATAAGCGTAGATCTTCCTCACATGTCTTGCACACTTTGTGAGGAGCCCACGGTTTGTCTTGATCGCCTAACTTCAAACCGAAATAGGCGAAATATACTTTTTTAATAAATGCAGAAATGTTCCTCTGCCGCTTTTTCACGGTATATTCCCCACAAATAAAACAAAAACTGTCCGGAGAGTTGACGCAACCTCTGGCTCTGTGAGCCATCACAAATACACAGCACTGCAAACTACAACTGTACTGAACCACTTCGGAATAAAGCTGGGTTACGACTGAGCAAACAAAAGGTAATAATGAACTTGCAAGAAACTGAAATTTGACAGGAACGTTCATGTCGCAACCACCGTGTTTGAGCGAGCGAGCGAACGAGGCGAGGCGAACAGGAAAGAACATGCGCTAGCGCGAGTACTGGATTTAGCCCCCCGCCTCCCAATTGTCCTGTTAATGTATAAAATGAATACAAAACACTCTAAAATATCATGAGGGAGTGTTTCTAGTTAGTTAACCATTACAACCTCTATTTTGGGCCAAGAAAATAAACTGCAGTCGGCTAAAAAGAAATTATGTGAACATTCCTTATATGGGTAAGAAATCTAATTTTGCAAGAAAACGTGACGTGATGGAACATTTTGGCTATTTTTCCTGGATTCAGCACCCCAAAATCTATAGGAATCAGTTGCAAAACTGGAGGCAGTTTTTTGGTAGTGTACCTGTGTAATTAGCAGGTAAGTCTAATTTCGTCTTGTTTGAATGTATGGCAGTAAGAACTCCAAAAATTTAATAGACTAAAACAAAACAGGAAATGTGCTGTCCAAATTGTTTTTCCCCTTTTCTCCAAGATCCCACACACATGCCATGAGGAATGCTTATCTCCAGGAACAAGCAGGAATGAGTCCTCACATATGGGTACATCGGTACTGACGGAGCCTGCGCGGGAACGCTTCCCAAAAAGGAAAGCTTTTGGGAGCATCCCACAGCGCCTGCGTGCTGCCTTCCTGCCTTTCCTAACCAACTCTCCTCAGTTCTTCTTTTCCGCGGAGCCTGCAGGTCGTGTTCCTGTCACCGCTGAAGAAGTTCTTTATTTTAATTTATTTCTTTGGTCGTGTGTCTGCCTTCCCCGACGCCGGACCGGTACCGCCGTTCTTTTCTTTTCTTCTTAAAAAAAAAATATATTTTCTCCTCACTTGGTGTATTTTTCTTTTTAGGCCTCCAGGCCCACAAGAAAATTTTTCCTCATGGAAAAACCAGCCTCCGGGTTCAAAAAATGCACTAAGTGTAGCGGTACAATTTCTGTTACAGATACCCATGAATGGTGTCTTAAATGTTTGGGTCCTGAACACTCCATTCCAGATTGCCAGTCCTGCTCTCTAATGTCTAAACGAGGGTTACAGAACCGAGCAGCCAAGCTCCATGTGCTGTTTCCCACGGATGCACCGGCGGTGGCATCGACATCTTCCAGGTCTTCCTCTCCTGATGGGTCTCAGGTAACCAAACATAAACCTAGCAGGTCCTTGAAGGGCAAATCTCCCTCTAAGCATCGAGATGCCTCCGGGCTTGCCCTCGAGGATCCTGCCCCAGCCAAACAACCCCGGCGGGAAGCTCCGGCTTCCAAAGCTGCTCCTATGGGGTTACAGGTTGACATCGATGGCACGGCCTCGACCGATCACCTGTTAGACTGCTCTGGGGTACCGGCACTTTCTCCCGGTACCGACATCCAGGCAGTCGTGGTGTCCATGGATCACACTGTTCAATCCATGCAGCAGGCTATAATGGTTTTTATTAAAGCTGCGACGCCGATGGTACCGCAACTAGTTCTGCCGACGGCACCGGTACCAGCGCCGATACCGGTACCGACTGCATCGACATCGGCCAGGATACCGACTCCGGTTCCTTGTCCAGGGCTATTTCTCGGTACCGATCCGGTACCGGGGATGCCCGATGTCGGTACCGATCGATACGCGTATCAATCGTTGGAAGCAGACAGACGATACTTCGATTCCTCTGATTCTGATTCATCAGATGAGTCTCCTGAAGTATCCATTACCCTTCCTGAGGAGCCTACTTCTCCAAAAAGGAGAATGTCTCCTCCAGAGGATTTGTCCTTTCAAGACTTCATAATAGAAGTGGCTAAAGGACTCTCTATTTCAGTAGCCTCTGAAACAGAGCCTAGAGCAAAAAAATTAGATATTTTAGGATACTCTAAGGCTCCCAGAGAGGCAGTCGCCTTGCCAATTCATGAAATTCTTCATGAACATATGATTGACTTATGGGAGACTCCTCTCACCCTTTCTCCTCATTCTCGCAGATTGGACACTGTACCGTGTCCCTCCTTGTCCTGGATTTCAGAAAACTCAGCTTCCTCACCACTCCATTGTGGTGCAGTCAGCTATGAAAAGGATAGAGTACCAAAAGACACTCTTCTGCTCCAGGAAGAGAATGCAGGACCTTGGATGCTTTTGGTAGGAAAATCTTCCAAGCCAGCATGCTTATTGCCAGAATCAACTCATATAGCCTTTATATGGGTATGTTTCTAAAGGAAGTTGCACAAAAGCTGCACAACTTTCTCCCTTTTCTTCCAGAGGATAAAAGGGATGAGTTCCTCCTTTGGCTTAAGCATACTCAAGACATTTCAAAGTTTTCCAACAGGGCAGCCTTTGACTCCTTTGAAGGTGCCAGCAGAGCCTCGGGCATTGCCATAGCTGCTTGCAGAATTGCTTGGCTCCAGGCCTCTGATCTAGAGCCCTGGGTTCAAGATGGCTTAGGAAATCTGCCCTGTACAGGTGAAAATCTCTTTGGTAAAGAGTGGCAAATAAAAGCCACTCAAATGGATGCAGAGAATTCTGCTCTGGATAGACTTTCCAAGTCAACCTCCATTCCAGCCAAGAAAAAACCTTTCAAAAAGCCTTTATACAAAAGGAGCAGATTTCCTTCCACTTCTGGCCAACAATCTTCTACAGGTCGCTTTGCTACTAAGCGTCAGCAACCTAAACAGGCCAGGTCTAAACCTGCAGGGACTGCTACAACCCAGCAGTCCCAACCCCCTCAGGGTTTTTGACTTGATACTAGAGAACTTAACTTTTCTGGCTCTACAACAGCCAGAACCTCTCACCATTCCAGGAAGGTTAGCTCATTTTGCTCCCAGATGGGAGCAAATCACATCAGCAGTGGACCCTCTCCATCATAAGAGAGGGCTACAAACTTCATTTCTCAGACCTTCCTCCCTACACCATGGTGAGACACTTCAATTCTCCCACATCTCTCCTCGACCTTCTGGATCAGGAGGTGACTACCCTTCTGGCCCAGAGGGCCATAGAAGAAGTTCCTCTTCTTCAACAGGGGTCAGGGTTTTACTCCCCCTATTTTCTCATTCCAAAGAAAACAGGGGGATACAGACCCATTCTATATCTCAGAGAATTGAACAAATTCCTATGCAAGGAGAAGTTCAAGATGCTTTCTCTAGGCACTCTCCTTCCATACCTGCAGAGTCAGGATTGGCTTTGTTCTCTAGATCTCAAGGATGCGTACACTCATGTCCTCATCCATCCATCTCACAGAAAATTCCTACGTTTTCTGTTCCAGGGAAAACATTACCAATACAGAGTGCTGAACCGCACCAGGCGCATTCTGCAATACCTGGGACTTGTGGTAAACCTCCCAAAGTCCCAGCTCACCCCTACTCAGTCCCTGGAATTCATAGGGGCCTGGTTGGACACCACTTCTGCAAGGGCCTACCTTCCTCAGGCCTATTGTCAACGTCTAGTGCAGTTAGCCTCACAGATTCAGTCAAAGAGCCACTTAACTGCCAGGGAGATGCTACAGCTGCTAGGCCATATGGCTTCCACAGTACATGTGGTACCCTATGCTCGCCTACACATGAGAGCAGCTCAATGGACTTTGTCCACCCAGTGGACTCAAGCTTCAGGAGCTCTCTCAGACCAAATAGCAACCTCCAAACATCTTTTGGTCTCTCCAATGGTGGATGTCCACTCAAAATCTGTTGCTGGGGTCCCCCTTCCAACCTTTGTTACCCCAAGCAACCCTCACAACAGATGCCTCCCAAACAAGTTGGGGAGCTCATCTACAAGACCTCTCCACCCAAGGCACTTGGTCCCCACAAGAGACCTCTCTTCATATCAACCACTTGGAACTTCGAGCAGTGTTCCTAGCTCTCAAGGTCTTTCATACCCTCCTCAGCTACAAGACTGTCCTCATTCATACGGACAATCAAGTAGCCATGTTTTACATAAACAAGCAAGGAGGAACTGGCTCTCTGTCGCTTTGCAACGAAGCTCTAAGATTATGGGCCTTCGCCAGAGAGCATCAAATCCATCTCCTGGCAGTATACCTCCCAGGAATCCAAAACTCTTGGGCAGACAGACTCAGTCGAGTTCTGCTTCCACACGAATGGTCCCTGCACATGGATCAGGTACTCAATCTTCCAAGAATGGGGAACCCCGGACATAGACCTCTTTGCAAGTCCGTGGAATGCCAAACTTCCCCGGTTCTGTTCCAGAATTCCGTGTCAGGGAGTTCAGGCCAAGGATGCCTTCCTCCTTCATTGGGGTCAGGGCTTCCTGTATGCCTTTCCACCCATTCCTTTGATTCCCAAGACTCTGTTCAAACTCCAGAGGGATCAAGGATCTATGATCCTCATAGCTCCATGCTGGCCACGCCAAGTGTGGTACCCCTCTACTTCTGCATCTCTCCCAAGCCCCCTCCCTGGACTTGGGAGCTGCGCCAGACCTTCTGTCCCAGGAGGAAGGGACTTTGTGGCATCCAAACCCCAAGTCCCTTCACCTCAGAGCTTGGTTACTGAAGGCCTAAACCTTCAAGACTTCAATCTTTCTCAGCAAGTGAAGGATATCCTCCATGCTTCCAGAAAACCTTCCACTAGGCGTTCCTATGCTTTTAAGTGGAAAAGATGTTCCATTTGGTGTGCTCAAGAGTCTTGACCCTCTGGCACTTCCTGTGAATTCTCTATTGGAATATCTCCTGCATCTCTCCAATGCAGGCCTTAAAATGAATTCAGTAAGGGTCCATTTGAGTGCTATTGCAGCATCCCTTAAGCCTCTCAATGGCCAACCTATTTCCTCTCATCCTCTTATTGCAAGATTCATGAGAGGCCTAACTTTAACTAAACCTCTCATTCGACCTCCTCCGGTGGCATGGGACTTAAACTTGGTTCTTGGTCAGCTTATGAAGCCACCTTTTGAACCCTTAGCCACTACCTCCTTGAAATTTCTTTCCTGGAAGGTTATTTTCCTTATTGCAATCACTTCTGCTCGCCACATCAGTGAACTGCAGGCCTTAGTGGCTAATCCACCTTATACAAGGTTCCATCATAAGGTAATCCTTAGGACAAATCCTCACTTTATGCCTAAAGTGGTCTCACCTTTTCATCTTAAGAGGTATATTTACCTGTCTTTTTTCCAGCTCCTCATGCATCCAGTGCAGAGAGGAACCTTCATACTCTAGATTGTAAAAGAGCTCTTGCTTTTTACTTACACAGGACACAGCAACATAGAAAGTCTTCCCAGCTTTTTGTTGCTTTTGATCCTTCTCATTTAGGACTTCCAGTCTCTAAAAGAACACTGTCCAATTGGATTGCTCAGTGTATTTCTTTTGCTTACCAGAGTAAGAACCTTTCTCTGGAGGGCCATGTCACAGCTCACAATGTGAGGGCCATGGCCACCTCTATGGCTCATCTTCATTCTGTGTCCATCGACCAGATCTGTTGAGCAGCCACCTGGGCCTCGGTTCATACCTTCACAGCCCATTACTGTTTGGACAAGGACTCCCGCCGGGATGCCTTGTTTGGTCAGGCTGTCCTCAGACACCTGTTCCATTCTTGAACAACTCCTGCCCTCCTTCCCTGAATGGATGCCTGAGATCCATAGGAAGACAAGGAACCCTTCAGGGTCTCATATCCTTGGGGATCTCCCAGGCATCTTAGCTAGGGAGTCCCCATATGTGAGGACTCATTCCTGCTTGTTCCTGGAGATAGCACAGTTACTTACCTGTACCAGGTGATCTCTGGGAACAGCAGGAATTAGTCCTCACAACCCTCCCACCTCCCCTAGGAGTTGTATCTCTCTCTCTTTCCTTTCCTCTCTCTGTTGTCTCAGCTTTAAACTCGAACTGAGGAGAGTTGGTTAGGAAAGGTGGGAAGGCAGCGCACAGGCGCTGTGGGATGCTCCCAAAAGCTTTTCTTTTTGGGAAGCTGGGGAGCGTTCCCGCGCAGGCTCCGTCGGTACCGACGTACCCATATGTGAGGACTAATTCCTGCTGTTCCCAGAGATCAGCTGTTACAGGTAAGTAACTGCTTTCCCACCATGCAGCCTCCTGCTACCATGCCCCAGTCCTTGCTGGACTGCCTTAATGTTTCAAATGCATGTTCAACTTCATTGTATATTCTACTTTAACACCTAGTTCCTTATCGTTCCTCCAGTTTAGTCCACACTTCTGGGTTGTGTACCTCCTCCTGCAGCTTGGAGACTGGGCATGTCAAAACTCGTGACATCACTGGATGTAGTCTGCTGGCATCTCCCATTAGCCCCACTGTGTCCAGTCTCCATGCAGCAGGAGGACGTAGTGAGCCCTAGTGCTGGGCTCACTAGAGGAACACATAAGAAGCTGTTAGGGGTAGCATGGGAGTTGTTTTGGTTTGATTTGGGAATTTATGTAGTGATTCTTTCATTTTGGTTCTGTAGCTTTAAAAACAAACAAAAAAACAGAAGCTTGCTCTTGCTTGCACCGGGTCCTCATTTGCCTGCCTGTGTCTGGTTTTTTTTTTTTCAGCTATTGCCCGCCTCAGTTCTCTCCCTGGAAGGCACGGGGGAGAGCCCTGTAGCAAAAGAGCAACAGTGAGTATCCGGCGCTCCGGGGCAGCTGCAATCCTCTCAGGGTATAGCCGCAGTTAGTGGGGAGCTCGACCGTGGCCGACAGCTTGCTTATCAACTGAGCATGGCCACGCAGTTTTGAGCTCTGCGGCAGCAAAGATCGCTATGACGGACTCTGCAGGTACCGTGTGGGGGTACAATTCTACGGAGCTGTTGGGGGCCGTAGGCTGCAGAGGCGCGAGTCTTTTTTCGCTCCGGTTTTGGTGCCTTTTTCTTGTTTTGCTCAGCGGCGGCCATTTTAGCGGTGTGGGACCGCATGGCGAGCCGCACAGCCCAGGATCACACGGGGTGGCAGTTTGGGCAAGATTTGTTATTTTTCTCTTCCCCTAATTCCTGTCCCGTAGGGGTGGGCATGATAGGGGCCCAGGGTCCTTCCTTTGGGGGGAGGAGTTTTGTTTTCTGTTGCTTTTCTGTATTGCCTGGTGTGGTTCCTGGGTTAACCCTTCAATTACTGGCAGCTTGGAATTTTTGATGTAACCCTCTGGCTAAGGGGAGGGCTTCCTAATCATTATATACTATATAAAAAAAAAAGTTAGTGTGTGAAACAAAGTTGCTTATTTGGAATTTTTTTTACTTGAGAGAAGTAATCAGAGGTTGGACAGATGGCTTCTCGGCCGCTGTGCGTCGTCTGCGGGACCTGCAGGGGTACTATAGCGGATTCGGGTATCTGCTGCGGCTGTTCGTCAGTGTCTGCTAGTATAGAGCAGCAGCTAGAGCTTAAGGCAGGGCAGGACCTGCCAGATGGGCCTGTGGAACCAGGAGACATTCTGCTGGCCAAACCGCTGGGGGCTGGTACAGAGTCTCAGGCGGGGCCTGCGGGGCCTTCGGGGCTCTCTCCAGTTTCAGATTCAGGCTCTGTTTGGTGATTTCTGTCCGGACTTCGTCTTAATGATGCATTAGGCTTTTTGTTTGTCGGCATGGAAAGCTGTCGGAACCCTTACCATTGTCTGCGGTGCTACAGCAGCTGGCTTGGCCGTTGGCAGCTGGTGGGTCTGCCAGGGTGCCCAAACGGGCCAGAATACATGATCTTTTGCCCTCGGAGGTGGATTGGCAAGAAGCAGACTAACAAAGTGGATCTGGAAGCCGGTTTGCAGGAGTTGGAAGAAGGAGAGATTCCAGAGCCGGAGGATCAAGCAAAGATTATTTGGATCTTCCGAAGGGACGAGCTGACACCGCTTATTACGGAATCCCTTCAAACGCTAAAGCTGGCCACGGAACAGCCGGTGGAGGAGAATAATGGGGAGGATCCGATCATCCAGGCGGTGAGACAAACTGTTTCCCGTTCACAAGGTGGTAGACCAGATGATTCAAGACGAGTGGGATCAGCCGGAAGCAGGTCTCGGAGGGGCTCGGATTACAAATAGGTTGTATCCCCTGGCAGATAAGGACAGGTTTCAATCTCTGCGAGTTGATGCGGCGGTATCGGCTGTAACCAAAAAGACAACTATTCCGGTGGAAGGTAGTTCTGCCTTGAAAGATGCGCTAGATAGAAAGATGGATAGTCTACTGAAGCAATCCTTTGAAGCCAGCGGCTTGTCATTGCAAGCTTCCATCTGTGGGGTTTGTGTGGCGAGAGCGTGTCTCCGCTGGTCGCAAGGGTTCGTCAGTCGGTGCAGCTGGAGCAAGAGGGACTACGAGAATTAGACCGTCTGGAGTCCGGCTCAGTGTATTTGGCAGATGTGCATTATGATTTGATCAGGGCTCTGGCCAATAGCATGGTGTCCTTAGTTGCTGCCCGGAGGTCTTTGTGGTTAAGGAATTGGGTGGCAGACGGTTCTTCTAAGGCCCGGCTCAGTAAACTTCCGTTCAAAGGTTGACTGTTCGGGGAGGATCTAGATAAACTAGTTAAGGATCTGAGGGAGTCTAAAGGGGGTAGACTCTCAGAGGATAAGCCTAAGCAGGGAAAGACCACCTCAGCCGTTAGGGGCTCCTTCAGATATGTTTGAAGATTTCGGTCTTCCCGCCTGGGTGGTTTTCAGAGAGGACCCTGGGCTTTTGGGGGTTTTGCGGTACAGGTAGAGGTTTTGCCGCGACGTCCTCAGCTGCCGCTCAAAGACTGCAATGAAGCGAGGGGACCCTGGTAGGAAGCGATCCGATAGGCGGGTGACTTTGGAACTTTCTTCCTGCCTGGATCCAAATAACGTCCGACCAGTGGGTCTTGGAAATAATCCGAGAGGGTTATGCTCTGGAATTCGCAAGGCCCGTTCGCGATTCGTATGTAATGTCTCCCTGCAGAGGTCAGCAGAAGGCTCTGGCGGTTCGAAGTACCTTGTATCGTCTCTTGAAAATAGGAGCAGTCATTCCGGTACCCAAGGCAGATTACGGCAGGGGTCGATATTCAATTTATTTCATGGTTCCAAAGAAGGATGGGTCCCTTCTCCGAATTTTGGATCTGAAAGGAGTGAACCGCTGTCTCCGAGTGCCGCATTTCAGAATGGAAACATTGTGATCCGTCATTGTGGCAGTGCGGCAAGGGGAGTTTTTGACGTTCCTCAATCTTACAGAAGCGTATTTGCTTATCCCGATCAGAACAGGGCATCAAATATTTCTACAATTCACGCTGCCGTGGGGTCACTATCAGTTTCAGGCGTTGCCCTTCAGGCTCGCAACGGCACCGCAGACATTCACCAAGATCATGGTGGTGGTGGCCACAGCATTGCGAAAGGAGGGATGTACCAGAATTCCCTATCTCAACAATTGGTTGATTCGGGCAAAGTCCAGAAGCGAGAGCATAAAGGTTACGGAAAAGGTGGTGAGATTCTTGGAGGGGCTCGGGTAGTCAATACGGCAAAATGTCACCTGAGCCCATCCCAGAACTTAGAGTACCTGGTAGTGCGCTTTGACACCCAATAGGGAGCGGTGTTTCTCCCGGATTGTCGCGTACGAATCCTTCAGAAAGTGGTGCGTCAGTTCAGAGCAACTCCGGCACCTATGGCATGGAGTTACCTCCAGAGTGCTGGGAACAATGGCGGCATCCTTGGAAGTGGTGCTTTGGGCCAGATTTCATATGCGGCCGCTGCAACGGGTGTTACTTCGCCGATGGTCTCATCAGGCCGATCCGTTGAGCAAACGACTGCCCTGTCCCCTAGGGGTCAGGCAGGCGCTGAAATGGTGGCTGCGTCCGGGGTCTCTGTCGGCCGGGATGCCTTTGGAACAACTGAAGTGGCTGTCATTTTGATGGACGCGAGTCTTGTGGGCTGGGGGGCTCACTGCGGCGAGCTCTTCGCGCAAGGCCTTTGGTCGGAGCAGGAGACCTCTTGGTCGATCAACAGGTTAGAGCTCCAAGCGGTGTTGGTAGCGCTGCGCGCATTCGAAGCAACGGTGAAGATCCGTGTAGTGCGCGTGCTATCGGACAACTCCGCTGCAGTGGCTTATATCAACCGACAAGGCGGTACAGGAAGTACGGCCATGGAAGAGGAGGCGGACGAGCTGTTGGGTAGAGCAGCGCCTGCCGGCAATTTCGGCTGCATATATTGCAGGCAAGGACAATGTGATGGCGGATTTCCTCAGCAGGGTTCTAGTGGATGCCAGAGAATGGGAATTACATCCGGAGGTGTTTGCGCGGATAGTTCTTCGATGGGGGCCACCAATCATGGATCTCAAGGCAACCTTCCAGTCCACGAAGGTGAGCCGCTTTTTCAGCAGGCGACGGGAGTGGATGTCAGAAGGGATCAACGCTCTAATGCAGAGTTGGCCGCTGTCGGGTCTTCTCTACATCTTCCCACCGTGGGCGATGATAGGCCGAGTGGTGCAGCGTATAGAGGCGCACCCGGGGAGAGTGTTGCTAGTGGCTCCAGACTGGCCGAGGTGGCCGTGGTACGCCGACCTCATGCGGCTTCTCGACAGAGAGCCGTGGAGGCTGCTGGTGTCTGTTGATTCAAGGGCCCCTGAGTATGCCTCAAGTGGATCGGTTCTCGCTTACGGTATGGCCATTGAAAGGGCACAGCTAAGGCAAAAGTTATTCGGGAGCAGTTATATCTACTCTACTTAAAGCGAGAAAGACTACGTTGCTGGCATATGTTTGTATATGGCGCATATTTGAGGATTGGTGGTCAAGAAGACAGGTGCGAGCAGCAAAGGTGTCTGTTCCGATAGTCTTAAGTTTCCTTCAAGAGGGCTTTGATAAGGGACTGGCAGCCAGTTCCTTGAGAGTTCAGTTGGCAGCATTGGCTTGCTATAGAGGCAAGGTCCAGGGAGTGGCGCTCAGCGTGCATGCGGATGTTTTGCGTTTTCTGAAGGCAGTCACCAGGTTACATCCTTCTCGTAGAGTTGTGGTGCCTTCATGGGATCTCAATTTAGTTTTGGGAGTGCTGGTTAAGGCACCTTTCGAGCCTTTGCAGCAAGTGTCCTTAAAGGATTTAACTCTGAAGATGATGGTTTTGGTGGCTATTTATTCAGCAAGGCGTGTTTAGGAATTACAGGCTTTTTCTTGCAGAGAGCCATTTTTATCATTTTTCTCCGGAAAAGGTGGTGCTTCAGCCCGTGCCATCCTTTGTCTAGTTTCTCCATTTCATTTAAATCAGTTTCTCTGCCAGTGCTAGGTTCTCTGAGTAGGGACACTACTGACAGGGGACTTTGCCGTTTAGATGTTAAGCGGGTGTTTAAGCATTATTTGTGTCAGAAGCCTTTCGCAAATCAGACCGGCTGTTCATTTTGTTTGGGGGTGCTCGTAACGGCGAAGCGGCTGCGAAAGCGTCTATTTCTAGGTGGGTTAGGGAAGCTATTGTGTCGGCATATCTCTTGTCAGGTCGACAAGTTCCGTCTGGCTTATGAGCTCATTCCACCAGGGCACAGGCGACTTCTTGGGTGGAGCATAGCTTGGTACCACCTGTGGAAATTTGTAGGGTAGCTACGTGGTCGTCCTTGCATACTTTCAGTAAACATTACTGCCTAGATGTCTTGTCAGCAAGGGATGTTGTATTTGGTTTGGCAGTGTTGAGAGCTGGCTGGAGAGGTCCCTCCCAATAAGTACTGCTCTGTTACATCCCAGAAGTGTGGACTAAACTGGAGGAACGATAAGGAAATGGAAATTACACTTACCTGGTAATTGATGTTCTTGGAGGAACTCCAGTTTAGTCCTCAATGCCCACCCGGGATCGTATGATAATGACTGTCCTATCGGACGCGGGTTTCAGTAACCGGTAGGTATCTTTCTTTTCATTTTCTGTATATTCTTGTGCTTTTATTCTGTCGTCCTGCTGAGGTGGAAGGAAATGGCACAGGGAAGTACTCCTTCCGATGGGATGTTTTCTTGTATATAGTTATAGTACAGTTTGGTTATAATTGGCTACTTATATGTTGCTCCTTTAAGTGTGCTTTGTCAATAGTTCACTGGGGGCTGATGGGAGATGCCAGCAGACTACATTCAGTGATGTCACGAGTTTTGACATGCCCAGTGTCCAAGGTGCAGGAGGAGGTACACAACCCAGAAGTGTGGACTAAACTGGAGTTCCTCCAGGAACATCAATTACCAGGTAAGTGTAATTTTCCATTGACTAAACTCTGAGATTCAGTAGTACTGGTGTGTGCTGCCAACTAGTAGTGGTGGGGAAGCTGTTGCTTTGGAATAGGAGTTATTTGTGAAATCCATTATGTGAAATCTGATGGTGATATCTAATGGTTTGATATCATACTTTGGAAAGAATAATGAAACATGAAATGTCTGTACAACTATTTCCCATTGGGTTAATATAACTTGGTAGGGATGGTATTTTGTTTACTGCAGTACTCTGCAAATCTTGCAACTGTCTTACAACACCTTAAATTTGAGACTTGTGTTTTTTTTTTTTTTTAAATTTTAAGTGCCATTAAGTCAGTGCTGATTCTCTGGGAACAAGCAGGAAGTCAGTCCGCACATATGGGTGACATTGGTGCTGATGGAGCCCACATGGTAACTCCCCAGCTTTCAAGAAAATATTTTTTGGAGATACACCACGCATGCATGGATCCTCTAACTGCCTGAGGGTGCCATCTTGCCTCGGTATCCATTTTTTTTCTTTCTTTTCTTTTCTGCGGAGCCCATCGGACATGTCTGTTCCCCTCAGGGGAAAAAGTTGATATAGTTTCTTAAAACTTGTTTTTCTTTTTCTTCAGTCGCGTACTGGTCCATTCTCTCCCCTGAGTCTGCTTGCCTGGGCATTGTTTTCTTGAGGTTTTTTTTTTCTAACTTTCATTCGATGTGGGTTTGCGCCTTTCCTGGCTGAGCCAAGTGAGTTTGACCTTGTAGTGGCTATCTTTCCCATCATGGCCTTAGTCGGTGGCTTTAAGTTGTGCAATTGCTGTGCACACATGTCACATGCACATCCTCGTGACTGCTGCCTTTGATGCCTCAGGCTGGATTGTGATCCCTTGGTCTGCAGTCTCTGTAAGCAGATGGACTAACACTGCTGCTGATGTCTCTTAAGGGCCTTGGGAGTCATCTTTCCCCCTTCCACCCTTCCCTTTGTTCAGAATCCTTTGTAAGATTTAAAGCTCTTGCACACAGCCTTTGACTTCCCACCACTCTGTTCCCCTCCCCCTCCCCAGATTCACCTGCCTTCTGTTAGTTTCTGTTCTCTTTTAAATTTTCTAGTCTACTCTGCTGTCCTATCGACAATGGCGTTCTTTTCTTTTTCTTTGTTTTGCTGATATTTTATCATGTAAACTGCTCTGATGCACTGCCTGAGCAGTATTCCTATTCTTGAGAAAAGGAGTTCATTGTAATTTTCATTTCTACCATCAATTGGACTTTCTCTGTTTTCAGCAGTTTGAGGGAAGTACTAAGGTCAAATCCTCTATTGCTCATTTACCTCTGGCTGTGGGGCAGAGTGCATCTTGCCTGGTTAGCGCATTCAAGAGCAAGTCACAGTTCACAAAGTGCAGCTCTCGGGTGGAGTCTTGTTTTTCCTTAGAGGACAGTTCTAAAGCTTCCTGACCTTCATTGATAGCCTTTGTGAGGATCTGTTTGTTCATTATTTCTCGAAGTATTTAAGCTTCTAAATTTACTATTTTGGCTAGTTCTGATATAAATTGTTCTTGCCTATTTATTACCTGTTTATATTCTCTTAGATCTGAGTGTGGCCTCAGTTCACAGGTCTACTGGTCAGGGACACTTAAATTCATGCCCACCCTACACCCCACCCACCCCAGGGTTGCATTGCCTATATAGTCATCATATAGACTGACATCCATCCTCCAATTAGGTGTAACACCCACCCTTGCTCCTTGTCTTAGAACTGCTTTATAACCATCTTAATCAGCATGTTGTGTATTAAATGCAATAGTTGTGGTGCCTTCATTATAAAAAGAATTATTTGGAGCCTAAGAGCTTGCCCTATATGTCTTAAGTTATCTGCCCTGTATGAAGAATTGATTCTATCGAGGGACGAATTAACTGCAATAAACACACCTCCTCTAGGGTACAAATGGAAAAAAATCCACCACCACTCCCACAAAGAATCAAGCAGCCCAGGAGCAAATTGAGCATAGTGGGTAGGTTGTGACCAATAACATGGAGACACCCTCACATCAAGATTATATACCTGCATAATGCCTTCTCTGCTTTGGGAAATTTGAGTGCCAAATTAGTGGAAACTGAAGTGCCCTTAAACAAGAAGATTAATACCAAATCTACTGTTAATGCCCTAAATATCAAGAAATTGTCACAAAGGAGGAAATTACTACTACATGGAGATTCCCATCATCAGAGGCACCAACTTGGGAACACAGCTCAAAGGAGAGAAGATGGTCAACTGCCTCCCAGGCTCTTCAGCCAGCAGGAATATGAAGCAAACTGCTGGAGCAGTTAGTGTGGAACGTGAGCACTCCAAAATTGATGTTATCATCCACTTGGGTACAAATAACCAGGCTAGAAACAGTGCCTCTACAGTTCACAGGGACTTCCAGCTTTTGTGAGAAACTCAAACCCATTGTTAACACTTTAAGCATTCTCCGAAGTTGTACCTGTTCTTGGTAAGGGAGCAGAAAGGCTGCATCGCATAAACAACTTTAATACATGGCTCCAAACCTGGTGCAAACAAGGATTTGTGTATATATAGGCGACTGGGGAACTAGTTGGAACAACAGGCTATACTGTGTTGATGGACTACATCTCTCTGTTGCAGGGAAAAGGATTATAAGTGAAAAATTCAGGCATAACTAGAGAAAGGCGGTGATGGATGGAAAAGAACAAGTTCAGAACGTCACTCCCAGCAAAATAACATTGGAAACAGCCTTTGTATTCATCCATACATCAATGCCAAGTGGGAAGAGGCATGTAAAACAAAATACAGGCAAGCCAGTCAACAAATGCAGGAAAGTATTGAGCACAACTGCTTGAAGCCTAGCCAACAAAGTTCCTGACCTGGCAGCCTTAATAGTGGAAATGGACTTAAACCATGTTTCTTTAATGGCCACAATGTTAGTCGTATGAATAGGATATAGTTGTAGCTGGCTATAATCTATTTAGAAGAGACAGAGCAGAAAAGGAGGAGTAGCAGCCCTATATGTCAAAAACAATATTGAAGCTGCTGAAATGCAGAGGATGTGGGGAAAAGAAGTGCTGTGGATTGTGTTGGAAAGAGGAGATGGCACTGTCATCCATACTGGTGTAGTCTACAGGCCTACAACTCAAACCGAAGAAATGGATAAAGACTTGATTATTGATATTGGAAAGGTAGCCATAAAGGGGGAAGTGATCATATTGGGTAACTTTAATCTACCGCTATGGACTGGAGATTCCTTCTGCAAATCTGGAAAGAAAGAATTGTGGATGTCTTCCAAGATGCATTGCTTAGACAAATAGTGATGGAACCGACCAGGGGAAGCTCGATGCTGGATTTAGTACTCAACAACGGAGATAGTGTATCGAATAACGGGGTGGGTGCCCATGTGAGCAGCAGCAGTCATTACACAGTGTGGTTTGAGATGAAAAAAAACAACCCAACACAATACGGAGTCCAATCATAGCAAGCTCAATGTCCTAGACTTCAAAAACACTGACTTCAGTAAAATGGCCAAGTGCCTGAAGGAGGAGTGGGCAGGGTACGAGGGGATAAGGGAAGTAGAATTGCAGTGGGCTAAACTAAAGGAGGCAATAAAAGGGGCAACAGATACCTACAGAGGTGTGCAAAATTCTGGAATCACTTGTGAGTTTTGCATTTTTTGTACTTTCTAACGTGTTTTGTTTTGTTTTTTTAAATTTTGCGTTAGCCCAGCATATTCATCTTTCTACCACGTTAAAAGGGATACATTTGGCTAGTAGGGTTGACTTTTTTGCATTCCTTGCTTCCAATTTAAATACTTTACAGCTGGGAGATAGCTACTGTGATTTTTGTGGATCCTGTGTCAAAACTGGATCGAGGTTATCCAATATGCACATGTTTCTGACCAATCAGGAGGCTGGTTTCACTAACCAATCACAATGCAGATATCTAGCCAACAGTGCAGCTATAAAAACATGTGGAATTTTTGAATTTCATATGCTTTCTGGATCGACCATTAAGATGACTCAGACCGTGACGTTGGAGGAGCATGTTTGTGTGTCCTTTATGAGCGAGGAAGGATTTTCAAGCTGTCAGCCAGGAAAGTTGGCTGCAGTCAGAGCACTGTTAAGATTGTACATAAGAAGAAGGAAACTGGTTCAGTGGTGGACAAGCCTCGTTCAGGTTGTCCATGTGCATCAACATCATGTCAGGACTGCGCACGCCGAAGCATTTCACTGACTAATCGCAAGTTGACCTCTCCTCAGCTACTTTGAGAGTGGTCAGACAAGTGGGGTCAATGTCAGCTCATCAACAGTTTGTTGCCAGTGCCTGCAGTTTGGTCTCTGGGGCTGCAAAGCATGGAATAAGCCACTGATGACTGACATACAAAGGCGCAACCAGATCATGTGGGTGAGAAAGCACTCAACCTGGTTGACTGAAATGTGGGAAAAGGTGTTATTCAGCAATGAAAGCACCTTCTGCCTGTTTGGTAACCAGGCCCACACCTATGTGAGGAGATTTCCTGGAGAGGAATTCAAGCCTGAGTGTCTCAACCTCACTGTGAAGCATCCTTTGAAGGTCATGGTCTGGGGCTGCATGGCTGCCAGTGGCGTTGGACGTCTTCACATCAATGGGAATGGTCAATGGGCCAAGTACATCACCATACTGCAAAAGTGCATGGTGCCATCAGCACACCAGCTGTTTCCTGGCCAGTTCCTGTTCCAAGATGACAATGCACCCTGCCATTGCTCCAGACAGGTGATCAGCTGGAAGCAGCGGAACAACATCAAGTCAATGGACTGGCCTGCCCAGTCTCCAGATCTGAATCCAATCGAGAACCTGTGGCACAAGGTGGCCTTGGAAACATCCAAGAGGCATCTGACATCAAAGTGTGAGCTGATGGAGTCACTCATTGCAGCTTGGAACTGTGTTGTCACCAACGATCACCTTGTCAGACTGGTTCATTCAATGCTGACAAGGTGCAGTCAGGTGATCAAGAACAAAGGGTGGCCCATCAAATACTGAGCCATCACTGACACACAAACTGCCTTTTTCAAGGCCACATACATTAATTTGAAGGAAACCTGGTGTGCGTCCATAATATTTTAAAGCATACTTACAATAATATATCGTTGGCCAACAATGTACATTGTCTGTGAAAATCACATAATCCTATCAACAGGACAACTATGGGGAACAAACTCAGAAAATAAGGGCCAAACCAATACAAAATGTTGGCCCTAATAGCCAAATCTATCACTTATCATGAGATACACAGGAAAAGCCACTGGGAGGAAAAATAAATTTAAGATATAAGGTCACGAAGTTGAGAAAACGTCAAATTTACAAGTGATTCCAGACTTTTGCACACCACTGTATGTAAGGAAAGTAAATAAAAACAAGAGGAAAAGGAAACCTATTTTGTTCTCCAAAGAAGTGCCTGCACAAAGGCAAAAAACAGTGTTCACAAAATTCAGAAGGTTGCAAACAGAGGAACACAGAAAAGAATACAGTATAAAACTAAGAGACAAAAAGAGAAATAAGGATAGCAAAATCAAAGGCAGAAAAAAAGATGGCTAAAGATGTGAAGTGTAGTGACGCAACTCTTTTTTTTTTTCAGGTAGATTTAGAAGAGGAGAAAAATCAGGTGGAATTGCAGGGCTCAAAAGTGCCAGCAATGGATTTGTAGAAAGTGACATTGAAAAAGCAAAAATTCAAAACAAATACTTCTATTCTGTTTTTACTAAAGAAAATCCTGGAGAAGAACCACCTGTGATTGACAAATATACAAATGGGAATGGAGTAGATACCTCCCCAGTCACAGAAGATGATGTGTTAGAACAGCTTGCAAAACTGAAAGTGGACAAGGCCATGGGACCGGATGGGATACATCCCAGGATACTGAAAGAGCTCAGAGGTTCTTGCAGGGCAGTTAAAGGATGTTTTTAATAGATCCTTGGAAACAGAAGTTCCACAGGACTGGAGAAGGGCTGATGTGGTACCTCTTCACAAAAGTGGCAATAGGGAAGAAGGGACAAACTACAGGACAAGCCTTACCCTGTGGTGGTGGGAAAAGTAATGGAGGTGCTCCTGAAAGAGCGAATAGTGGACTTTTTCAAAACCAACAGGTTGCATGATCTGAGGCAACATGATTTTACCAACAGATGATCTTGCCAAACAAATCTGAGTTCTTTGACTGGGTGACCAGAGAACTAAATCAAGGGCATGCAATGGATGTGATCTACCTAGATTTCAGCAAAGCCTTTGATACTGTTCATCATAGGAGGCTTATCGGTCCCAAGGTGGTGAACTGGATCAGAAATTGGTTGATAGACTACAGAAAGTGATGATGATGGTATTCATTTGGATGAAAGGAAGGTGATTAGTGGCGTGCCCCAGGGTTTGGTACTGTTCAATGTATTTGTGAGTGATATTGCTGAAGGTCTGAATGGAAGAGTCTCTTTTTGCAGATGAGACAAATTTGGAACAGGGTGTGGACTTCCCTGAGGGAGTGGACAACATAAGGAAAGATCTATAAAAGCTTGAAGAATGGTCTGTTTGGCAATTAAGATTTAATGTGAAGTACAGTGTCATGCACTTGGGAAGCAGAAATCCAAGGGAATTATGTGATAGGGGGCGAGAGGTTGGTGTGCACGGATCAGGAGAAGGTCCTGAGTGACTGTTTCTGAGGATCTCAAGGTGGCGAAACAGTGTGACAAGGTGGTGGCAAAAGCCAGAAGGATGCTGGGTTGCATACAGAGAGAAATTACCAGCAGAAAGGAAGAGGTACTAATGCCATTGTACAAGTCGCTGGTGAGGCCTCACTTGGAATATTGTGTTCAGTTTTGGAGACAATATCTTGCAAAGGATTTAAAAAGATTGGAAACTGTTCAGTGGAAGGCAACCAAAATGATTTGGAGCTTGTGTCAGAAGACATGTGAAGAGACTTGAGGACCTAAATATGTACACACTGAAGGAGAGGAAGGACAGAGGAGATATGATACAGACCTTTAAATACTTGAGTATTAACGAACAAACAAATTTCTTCCAAAGGTGAGGAAACTGTAACACTAGAGGGCATAACATGAAGTTGCAAGAGGCTAAAGTGAAAGGCAATGTCAGGAAATACTTTTTTACTGAAAGGGTGATGAATGCTTGGAATGTCTTCCCGATGGAAGTGGTGGGGGCAAATACAGTGACAGAATTCAAAATGGCATGGAACAGACACAGTGGCTCCTTTTTATAGCAATAGGATAAAATCAAAATAAACAAACATAACTATCTTATATCTCAACAAATGGGAGTGGCCTACATGTGTTGTGGGTACACCCCTAAACAAAGGCATGGGGAAGGGTGACCACAGGTCAGAAGGTGCACTTACTCTTGCTGCCTTACTGGGCAGTCTAGATGGACTATACTGGTCTTTATCTGCTGTCATACTATGTTGACAATGTTAGTTTTCTGAAAGTCTAGGACCTTCACTTTTGAATGAACTATACTACACCATTTGGTCATCACTGAATGCGAAATGATTGTCCATTATAACATCAGAAACACACTTCCTATTTGTAAGGGTCTGCCCAGTATGGTCCTCTCCTATGTGGGTTCTATTACGAGTTGTCAGAGTAATTCTCTTTGTAAAGAATCCAGGATCTCTTTACTTCTAGAGGATACCGACACAGTGATGTCCCAGTCAACATCCAGCATATTGAAATCACCTCTCAGCAGCACCTCTTTTCACGGCAATACTGAGAATGTTCTCAATTAAATTTCTGTCAACTTCTGTGAATGAGGTCTGTATATTACACTAATGCAAATGGATATTCTCCAGGACCAAGCAGGAAGTCAGTCCTCACATATGGGTGACATCGATGTCTATGGAGCCCCCATGCGGAGCAATTCCCCAGCTTTCTAAGAAAGCCTTTGGGAATACACCCACACATGCGTGGTCCCCTTCCCGCCTAAAGGTGCCATCTTGCTCAGTCTTTTTTTCCGTGGAGCCCAACGGACGTGAGTCCATGTCACCCAGAAAAGTTATATATTTTTTTTCTGCGATTTTCACTCTTTTTTTTGTCCGGTTTGACACCGGTTCCCCTTCCCTCCTGGGTTCGGTACGCCAGTATCGACCTGGTCTCTCTTTTTCATTTTTTTGCCCTTCATGGCACGCGTTCACGCTCTTTTTCTTTTTCCCTGGAGGGCCGGTCTTTTGACCTCGCGGGGGCCCTTTTTTCCCCCGATGGTCTCCAGTGGTTTTAAAAAGTGTGATTGTTGTAAGAAGCTCATGTCTCTTACCGACACACACGACTGCTGCCTGCGTTGCCTCGGGCCGGACCATGATCCCAAGGTCTGTCCCGTGTGGAAAAATGTCCACTAAGGCACTCAGAAGCCGGCAGCATCGACTCTGCCTCCGGTCGAGCCCGGACCTCATCAGAGGCCTCGACGTCTCGGGAGTCGGATCCCGAGCTTCATCGGGGTTCCTCTGAAAGGGGGTCCCCCAGTCGGGAGCATAAGAGGAAGAGAAAGCTTGTGAGAGCAGCGTCGGAGGATGCCCCTGGTTCCTCGAGGGCCAGGTCTCGGACCCCTGACCGCCACCCCGGGCCTTTGGAGCTGGAGAAGCCAACTAAGGTATCCCGTGTAGAGCCGGAGTCCGTCGAGCATGTAAGTTCTGTTGTCCTCGAGGACTCTCCTCCCAGGGAGCCGACGTCGGGCCTGGTGCCCGAGTCAGTGGCTGCTGAGTCTCCTGAGCTTGGACTCAGGCTGACAGCCTTGGAGTGCAGACTGTCTGCCTTCATGGATCAGCAGCGGGTGCTGATGGCCAGCCTGACTGGTGCATCTGCCCCGACCACCAGGACGTCGACGTCTTAAGTCGACCCCGGAGACCAAGCTGGTTCTCAAAGCCATGAAGGCCTGAGTCCGGACTCGGTCACGGTCTCCCTCGACCTCCCGTTCGGGACCGAGGGCGTCGACACCGATGGCCCCGGCGTCGGGGCGGGTGTTGCCGGAGCCCACGCAGTCGGAGCCCCTCGACTCTTCCTCGGATGAGTCTGTGTGGGAGACGGAGGACAAGGAGTCCCCCGATACCTTTCGGACTCACCGCAGTCCGAGCCCCGGAGTAGGTCCCCACCGGAGGACACCTGGTTCTCGGAGTTTGTCAGGGACATGGCCAAGGCTTTAAATGTTCCTGCGGATCCTGAGGAGGAGCCTCGAGCCGAAGAGCTCGATGCCCTACAGTACGACTCTCCCCCACGGGAGGCCTTTACTGTGCCGGTTCCTCCAATGCTGGAATGGCTCGTCTTCCGAATGTGGGAGGCACCGGCCTCAGTGCCGGTTTTGAGCAAGCGGATAAATTCCATGTATCGAGTCCGAAAGACCCCTGGGTTCCAGAAGGCGCAGCTGCCGCACCATTCTATGGTTGTGGACTCGGCCATGCATCGTCTGAAGAGCCAGAAGATTAATTCTGCGGTGCCCCCCGGCAGGGAGGCCCGAAGCCTAGATGCCATCAGCAGAAAGTACTTCCAGGGCTCAATGCTTGCTTGCCGTGTCCAGTCCTACCTGGCTAAGGAGATAGCCGGGTTCTCGGCTGGCCTCTCCGGGGAACCTTTGCAGAGGTTCAAGTCCTTGTCCTCGGGGATCCGGGAATGTTCCAAATTCATCTCCCGGGTGGCCTACGATGGCTTTGAGGCTTCGGCCCGCGTAGCAGCGGCCGGCATCGGTGCTCGATGCCAGGCATGGCTACAGTCATTGGACCTCGAGCCATGGGTACAGGACAAGTTGGTCGATGTCCCATGCCGGGGTGAAAACCTCTTCGGCAAGCCCATGGCCGAAAAGGCCGCTGAGCTCGAGACCGAGACTCTGACAAGGACAAGGTTGTCCAGAAAAACTTTTGCCCCTTCTCATAAGAAAGGCTTGGGGAAAAAGACCTTTTACCTGAGAAAGGCATCTGCCTACAAACCTTTCCCTCATTATCAGGCCTCCCCAGCTCCCCAGCAGGGTCAGCAGGCCAAGGGGCAGGGACATGGGCCCCGTAGGCAGAAAGCCTCCAGCTCCTGCTCCTACTCAGCAGGGAGGGGATTTTTGACTCCCATTGCATAGCCTCTCCACCTCTGCTGGCCCACCTCAGCACGGGAGGTCGGTTGGCCCTGTTTACCCAATAGTGGCCGCCCATCACAAAAGATGCTTGGGTACTGAGCATAGTCCAGAAGGGCTATTTGCACCATTTCAATCAAGTACCCCCTCCTACTTCCCAGGGGAGCCTCCAAAGCCTACTCTGCATCAGGAACTCCTTCTCCAGGAACTGCAAGGTCTTCTTCAAGACAGGGCGGTGGAGCCTGTACCTCCCTACCTGCTGGGGCAGGGCTTCTACTCCAGGTACTTTCTTGTGCCAAAGAACTGGAGGTCTCCGGCCCATTCTAGACTTGAGAAATCTCAACAAGTTCTTGGAAAAGGAAAAGTTCAAGATGCTTACTTTTGGAACACTGCTGCCCTACCTCCAGCAGAGAGATTGGCTATGCTCCTTAGATCTGAAGGATGCGTACACTCACATCCTCATTCATCCAGACCACAGAAAATACCTAAGGTTCGTGGTGGGAGGAAACCACTTTCAGTACAGGGTACTGCCCTTTGGCCTAACTTCCGCCCCACGGGTCTTCACAAAGTGCCTGGCGGTGGTGGCGGCCTACTTGAGAAACCGGGGTATTTTTGTCTTCCCCTACCTGGACGACTGGCTCATCAGAGGTCAGACTCTCCAGGAGGCCAGGCATGCCACCCTCCGTACTGTCTCTCTCCTTCAGCAACTAGGCTTTGTCATAAACTTCGCAAAGTCCACTTTGCTCCCCTCCAAGAACCTAGAGTTGATAGGAGCACGGTTAGACTCCCTGCAAGCAAAGGCTTACTTGCCAGCAGACAGAGCAGGAAGGCTGATGGACTTGGCCAGCCAGTTCCTAAACAACCCACTGGCTTCCGCCAGACTCTGTCTAAGGCTCCTGGGCCACATGGCATCGACAGTACATATGACTCCCAATGCTCGCCTGAATATAAGGCCTGCACAGTGGTGTCTCAGGACTCAGTGGAGGCAGGCTACAGGAAGTCTAAGAGATAAAGTACGGGTGTCCAAACCCTTCCTGAATTCCCTGCAGTGGTGGCTACACCCCCCCAACCTTCTACAGGGAATTCCTTTTCAGGTATCTGTTTCCACTGTGGTACTCACAACCGATGCCTCCTTGCAGGGCTGGGGTGCACATTGGACAAGTGCACACAGGGCCTGTGGTCTCCTTGCGAGGCCACGTAACAAATCAATCTCCTGGAACTCAGGGCGGTACGCTTAGCCCTCAAGGCCTTCTCACACCCTAGCCCACCAATCCGTCTTGGTGCAGACAGACAACCAGGTGGCGATGTTCTATGTGAACAAACAAGGGGGCACGGGGTCCAGACTCCTGTGTCAGGAGGCACAGGCCCTCTGCTCTTTTGCTCTTCGACACAATATGCTGTTCAGGGCAGTCTATTTTCCTGGCCACGAAAATTTCCTGGCAGACAGATTGAGCAGGGTTCTACAGCCTCACGAATGGCAACTGCACCCTTTGGTGGTTCAGAACATTTTCCTGAAATGGGGACTTACATCCATAGACCTCTTTACCAGTCCCCTGAACCGGCAGCTGCCTCAGTTCTGCTCCAGGCAACCGCATCCCACGAGATTGGCAGCGGATGCCTTCCTGATATCATGGTCCAAGGGCCTCCTGTATGCGTTTCCTCCCACACCCCTGGTGGCCTGAACCTTGTTCAAGATTCAAAGGGACAGGGCCTCGGTCATATTGGTAGCCCCCAGATGGCCGAGACAGCCCTGGTTCCTGCTTCTGTTACAGCTGGGGCTGCAACCCGACCTTCTTTCTCAGGATCAGGGTTCCCTTCTGCACCCCAATCTCAAAACTCTCAATTTGATGGCCTGGAGGCTGCAAGGGTAGTGCTGGCTCCCTGGGGCCTGCCTCAGGAGGTTGAAGAGGTGGTCTTGGCCTCTAGGAAGCAATCCACCAGAAAGACCTATGCCCTGAAGTGGAAACGGTTCTCCTTGTGGTGTGACCAACGCCAGGAGAACCCTGGACTGTAGAAGGGCCTTGTCTTTCTACCTTGAGCGTACTAAGGGTCATAGAAGGGCTACTCAGCTCTTCGTCTCCTTTGACCCAAACAACTTGGGGTTGCCTGTCTCCAAGCGTACCTTGTCCATATGGGTGATGGACTGTATTACCTGGGCTTACAGGGCAACAGACCTTCCCTTGCAGGGTCGAGTCACAGCCCACTGTGTCCGGGCAATGGCTGCATCAGTAGCTCATCTCCGTTCTGTACTGCTGGCAGACATCTGTAGGGCTGCAACTTGGTCCTCAAGCCAGACTTTTGTAGCCCATTACTGCCTGGAGAGGGAGTCCTGTATGGACAGTGCTTTTGGTTAGGTAGTACTCCGGAATCTCTTTGAGGTTTAGGCAACTCCAGCCCTCTTGTTGGGCTACCGATGGGTTCTCTTCTCAGTAAAGTTCTTTCCCTGATGCTGAGGCTTCACAGAGGGAGCTCTGTTTTTCAGCCTGGGTTCCTGGTAGCCCAGAGCTAGGGAGTCACCCATATGTGAGGACTGACTTCCTGCTTGGTCCTGGAGAAAGAGTAGTTACCTGTAACAGGTGTTCTCCAGGAGCAGCAAGAATCAGTCCTCACAACCCTCCCTCCTCCCCTGGGAGTTGTAGTTGTACATAGTTCATTTGTTTTTTTGTGCTGTCTTTTAGCTATGTCATCTGAGCAAGATGGCACCTTTTTGGCGGGAAGGGGACCGCACATGCGTGGGTGTATTCCCAAAGGCTTTCTTAGAAAGCTGGGGAATTGCTCTGCATGGGGGCTCCATCGACGTCGATGTCACCTATCTGTGAGGACTGATTCCTGCTGCTCCTGGAGAACACCTGTTACAGGTGAGTAACTACTCTTTCCCTTCCCTCTTTCCTATTAAACCCACAATGCCTCCTTCCCTCTAAACACATCTGGTTTAACCATATGCAGCTTTCTAAAACTGATGCTCCATGTGGACTTGAAGCCATCAACATGCAGTCCTCAACATGTAATTGTTAATAAATGCCAAGATAAACTAATGCATAACCCTGCATCCAGCTTTTAGCCACTCCTTTCGTTTCTTTTCTTTGCAATGTTTATGTGAAACACAATATATTTTGTTTTTGTTAATGAATTTATTTCTTGTAGCAACAGGAATTATTTGATAATTCTGAATAAGATATGCTATAGAGCAAACTGGCATAGTACATTAAAATGAGTTAAATTGAAGCAATGGTTTTAATTGTAGACTGACTTCTGGCCATGTTAAATTATTATATTCTATAGCAATTCTTTCACAGATATCATTGCCCATTTGCAAATAATGCTTGTTGGTAATGTTCCAACAGCACATCAAGATTTAGGTTCATAACACAGGTCTGCAAAAAAATTTTTTTCGAGAGCTGTTTTGGTTATTCCACGTAATCTTTGTTTTTTGGTGCTCTGAATCTGAAAATGACCTCACATTTTGTCATAGGACATCACATTTCCTGACAATTTAGGCAACTATGTTAAATAAGGCAATACCTCAAAATAAATGGAAATAGACTTATAAAATTAAAGTTTTATTACAATATTTTCATGAAAATCCTTTTTTGAACTGAAATGAGCTCACCTACACACATTAAACTCGATTCTTCTTTCTTGTGAGGCTCCTCTTGGTGCATTTACGCTTGTGAGTAGCATCTGGAATGTCTCTCTGAAGCATCCAACAGTAGTCTGCCATCATTGTAATGCTCCATTTTCCCTGGTATCTCCTTTCCATCTCTTTAATGTCTTGGAATCGTTCACCTTGTTCCTCACTCAAGCTCCCAAATTTTCAGGAAAGTAGTCAAGGTGGGATTGGAGGAAATGCACTTTCAAACTCATCAGGCAACCTAAAGCTTGAAATGCTTCAGCATTCGTCCGACGATCTTCTTGTAGTGAGGATCTTTGTTATTGCCTAAAAATTTCTGTATGACTTCTTTAAATGCAATCCATCCTTCTTTTTGATGATGCATCATGGTATTGACAAACTCTTGATCAACTACAAGCCGCCTAATGTCGGGTCCGACAAACACACCTTCCTTCAATTTTGCCTCCGACAGGCCTGGAAACTTGGTGACCAAGTATTTGAAGCATTCTCCATCTCTTGGAAGTGATTTTATGAATTGCTTCATCAATCCTAATTTTATGTGGAGAGGTGGTAGAAGAACTTTATGGGAAGGTACCAAAGTTTCTCGGAGGACACTTTTTTCCACTGACTGTTAGCACCCTCGGCTGCCAACTCTTCTTGGTCCAGTGATTTTGTCGGTATCGACTGTCCCATAGACACAGAAAACAAGGATATTTGGTATACCCAGCTTGTTGACTGAGTAGCATGCACAAGACCTTCAAGTCCCCACACTTGCCAACCATGGTCTTCATATTTAAGTTTATGAAGAACCAATTCCAAGTTCTCGTAGGTTTCCTTTTAAGTGTATGGAATGACCTACAGGTATGGAAGCGTAAAAACCGTTGTGGAGTAAAACTGCTTTGAGACTTCTTTTTGAAGAATCTATAAAAAGACGCCATTGCTCTGAATCATATTGGATTTAAAATTGACCCATCAGACCTTTGACATCGATGCAATAAACCAACTTGTCTTCCTCGGTGAAGTAAGGAACGAACTCCTTTTCACGATGTCTGAACCATGAATATGACACTCCTGGCAACAATAAATTCCTGCTTTTCAGCCTTGATCTGAGTAACTCAGCGGCATCTTTGGGAAGATTCAAGTCTCTTACCAAATCATTCATCTCCTCCTGAGAAAACAATTTTGGTCTTGTATCATCTTCAAAGTCATAACTTTGTCATCTGGTTCAGGTATGACTTCACCTTCATCGGAGCTAGGTATCTCTTCCAAGGTAGCAGGGGGCTTGGGTACTGGTATATCTGTGCCATGGGGGATGGGACGAATTGCCGAGTGAAGATTGGGGTATGAAATGGAATGCTTCCATTTGGAATTAAACCCTTTCACATCGCATGAACAAAAGTAACAGTCGTCACTATGGTTCTTTTGCTCTTGCCATACCATAGGAATCCCATAACGGAAAGATTTTTTCTTACCCTTGAACCAGTTTCGGAGGTCCTCAACACACCGTTTGCACACTTTGAGGTGCCCAGACTTTATCTTGATCTCCAATTATTAGTCCAAAGTATACTTTGTGAAAGAAATGTCTAATATTCTGCTGTTGCTTCAACACTGTATATTCACCACAGATGAAACAAACTGTCTGGCGAATTAATACACTTTTGTGGAGCCCATAACATAACGGTTGAAGAACGATGAGCTAACATGAATTGTGATGAAAGTATGAACAGCCTAGAACCAAGAACCTGATGATGATTCGTGCACAAGTGTGGAATGCAGGAGAGAGCAGCTCTGTGTCTGGACATGAGATGTCACAGTGCTGGCCACGCCCCCCTGCACTGACTGGAGCTGCTGCTATCTGCCCTGTGTCTCCCTCCCACTGGATTCTTCAGGAAAGATTAACCCCTTCTACCATTAGAAGCACGGACTTAAAACTTGCTTAGCTTATGTATATATTGCTGACCATCAGATTTACAGTGCTATATTTTTTTTTACATAACTCTGACAACCCCTTTAAGGTTTTTTTGGTGTTTTATATCTTAAATGCACTTTTGTGAATTAATTAATAGAAATTTGATACATTTAAATACAATTTTGCATGTTGTGGCAAATCGTGATGTTTAGGAGTTTTTTTCAATATTTTATTTGTTTGCAGCACAACAAAATACATAGAAATTAGATGAAAATAATCAAACAGCTTTTTAGTCACAGACCTGTGTAATTATAGACATACACAATTTTGCATATATATATATATATATATATATATAATCATGTATTGTATACAAAGTTATGATACATCATTTTATGGAATGAAAAAGGGCCATTTAAAAGCAATTAAATTGGTCATCTGGTGATTTATAAAATAGAGGGCCTACTTGTGAACTACAGTCTATTCAACTAAAAGTCTCCATGGACTTCCGCAGTACATGCCTTTTTAAACAGATTGAGATAAGGTGTTCTGGGGACTGAAGCGGTTAGGGTAAGGAAATATGTATAGATTAGCATTTCAAATCTATGGGACATGTTTACTAAACTGTTAGCCATCAATGCATCAGATAACTTGGCTCACTTACACAGGCTAACACCTAACGCAGGGGAAATGTGCATAGCATAGCAATTTCCTATGCTTTTGTAGACTGCACAGATATCACCATCCTCAAGGTGGTAAGCAAAGGAAGATGACCCATCTACTCCTCCCCCCAAATGGTCAGTCATACCCACCATACTACTAATCCCTCCCCCATTCATCACCTCCTAGCCCCACATTTATCAGATCATCCACTCCCACCTGCAGCTTATACAGACTCACACTGTATAACTTACAACCATACCCCCCTCCCCCCCCCCTATATCCCCTTGCACTCCAGAATCCTCCATACTATCTTTCATAGTTTTAGTGTACCACTGAAACAACTAGTCCAGCCCAGCTGTAGGAACCAACATTTCTGCCAGGGTTATCAGTCACGTTTACTACTAGCAGAGTCTTCACTTCCAATCACCTTTTCATGTGTCTCTTGAGTTTTTAACCACTGTCTTCCAGAATTTGCCCCCTTTGACTTTTGGGAATTTTTGATTGCTTTCCAAGCCCCCAGAATATCAGCTTCCTTACTTGTATATGCTGCTTCTTCCACCTACTGTACAGTCCGTGTTCTGTTCTTGATAAAGGGAAGAGCCATCACTACTTTAATATTCTCCCTTTGGAGGCACATGGTGACCTCACACTGCAAATGCATCAGGAGTTTTGGGATCTGGACAAGTCTGAAAATACTGCCACCATATTATTTTCTCAATCAAATGACTGAAGGGCCTGTATCCTTGTAGCTATTTTTTCCTTAACTCTGTGATTGGGAACTCTGGAGGGCTAAAGCATTCCCATACTTCTCTGATTTGGGAATGCCCCAAATGTGCAAGTTATTCCTGTGCATTTTGTTCTCCATGTCCTCCAGTTTTATCATCTGCTCCTTAAAATCCACCAAATCCTTTACTTGTTCTCGAAGATGGTCCAGCTCCTCGTCATGCTCAGCCACGTGGCCTTCTCCATCACATCATTGTGCATATCTTGAATGAGTTCATTTAATTCATTCTTGATCGTGCCAATATCTTTTAATTTCCTGAACCTGGTGTGCATTTCCTAGAGCAAGCTGGCTATATTTCAGTATTGTCTGTGCCATCTGCTTTCTGTCTCACTGGCATTGGCTGTCATTGGCATTTTGGCTGTATGTCATACTTTACTCTTTTGCAAGTTAAATGCAAAATCCTGTAAATAAATTGTTCTGCAGCTGTGATGGATACTAGTGACTCATCAGTAACTCCACTCAAATTATGTGATGGATTTCTCTTAATCCACTTTCAAATGAGGGTTAGAAAGCTCAATTTATCCAATTTGGGCTTGGTGCTCTCCTTTTACATAGGACCGGCCTGTCAATCAGGTAGACTAGGCAGCGGGGGCGGGGGGGGGGGTGGTGCAGGTCCGGGTGGGCAGCATGGTGACTTCAGCTCCTCCAGATTCTTTAAAATCAGCAACTTTCTGTCACTGTGGTGGGTCTGAACATGGCCTCAGATGCCTTTACAGCACAGCATGTTAATCCTGCCCCCTTCTAATGCAATTTCCTGATGGAGGGGCAAGAAGTTGCTTTGGAGGGGGTCAGGAGTGGCAGATGGTAAGGGTACATGCAGGCACTTGAAAACTCGCTGTAGTGCTAGAAAGCCACTGATTTTAAAAAGCAGCATAGAGGGATTATTATGTGGTCCCTTCTCCCAAGTGAGATGGGGGGGGGGGGCTGCTTAGGGTGGCAAAAGCCAGTGGACTAGCCCTGCTCTTACACTGCCATCTATTTGAATGATGTCACTTCCTCTGGAACTTTAGATCTTATGATTGGGCAGACTTGATAGGCTATATGGTTTTTAATTGCTATCATTTTCTATGATACTTACAGATACTGGTGCCAATTGATATGCTCTCAAACGCTCTGAATTTCCCACAGCACCTCTTACTGGAAAAGTAATTAAAGCAGGAACACTTTCTAGTAAACAATACCATATGCCTTGTCTAGGCTCTTGTCTACACAAGTGGGTCCACTACTTCAAGAAAGCACATTTCTCATTAGCCCAACCTTACCTATGAATATCTTGGAGAGATATATTTTGTGTCGCTTGAGATGCACTACTTATTGCATTCCAGAATAACAACTGGATAAGGATGAACTCCTACATTCCTCCTATGAAGATCTAGTGACTGAAGAAAGAAATGGATCCAGAGTTAGAGAAGCACCTCTCAGTAGTCCCAGAAATGTTATGGACCTCCAGCCCAAATCAAGTAGGCAGACAAAACCTGTCAAGATTTTCTGAATCCAAATAAACCTTTACCAAGAGTTTCACAGCATCCTTTGAATTCTGAAGAACAGGAAGGCATTAAGCAGGTCCTTGAAGACCTATTGGATGAAGATGTCATAGTAGTAGAATGGGTACATGACTTGTCAAACTGATTGACAGGTGAGATAAGGATAATTCTCCAGGACCAAGCAGGAAGTCAGTCCTCGCATATGGGTGACGTCGGTGCCGACAGAGCCCTCGCGGAGCAATTTTCCCCAGCTTTCAAAGAAAGCCTTTGGGAATTGCAGCGCGCATGTGCGGTCCTCTTCCCGCCCAAGGGTGCCATCTTGCTCAGTCTTCTTTTTTCCGCGGAGCCCTACAGACGTTGCCTGTGAATCCCCGCAGAAAAGTTGATTTTTTTTCTCTATTTTTCTCTTTTTTCTTCGGTCTTTTCTCGCCCGGACTCGCAACGCCGGTTGCGAGTCCGTCCCTTATTTTTCGGTTTTTTGTCCTTCGTGACAGATTTCGCGCCTTTTTCCTTTTTCCCTGGCAGCCCGGTCATTCGACCTCGCAGGGGCCCTTTTTCCCCCGATGGCTGCCAGCGGCTTTAAAAAGTGTGACCTCTGTAAGAAACTCATGTCTCTTACAGACACTCATGACTTCTGCCTCCGCTGCCTCAGCCCAGATCATGACTCCATGATCTGTGGGCCATGCGGCAAAATGTCCTCAAAAGCGTTGAGTCGGCAGCACCAGCAGGAGCGTATCTTCTCTGACTCCGGCCGGGCTCTGACCTCGTCAGAGGCTTCGACGTCTCGGGACTCTGGTCCTGAGCATCGTGGAAGTTCCTCTGAAAGGGGGTCTCCTACCCGGGAACATCATCGGAAGAAGAAACCCGCGAGGGCGGGATCGGTGGACGCTCCTGGTTCCTCGAGGGCCAGGTCGCATAGCCCCGATTCCCGTCCCGGGTCCTCGGAGATGGAGAGGCCGTCAAAACATCCTCGACTCGAGGTGGACTTGCCCGCTCACGTGAGTACTGTTGTCCTCGTTGACTCGCCTCCGAAGGACCCGACGTCGGGCCCCGAGTCGGGGGCTGCTGGGTCTCCTGAGCTCAGACTCAGGTTGACGGCCTTGGAGAGCAGTCTGACTGCCTTCTTGGACCAGCAGCGGGTATTGATCGCTGGCCTCGCCGGTGCTTCTGCCCTGACCGCCGGGACGTCGACCTCCAAATCGACCCCGGAGACCGAGCCGATCCTCGAGTCCATGAGGGCTCGAGTCGATCCTCGGTCGAGGTCTCCTTCGGCCTCCCGTTCGGGACCGAGGTCGTCGACGCCGACTCCCTCGGCGTTGGAGCGGCTAGCATCGGTGCCCGCCTGACCGGAGCCGATCGACTCCTCCGAGGAGTCGGCCTGGGAATCTGAGGACGAAGAGTCACCTGGTTCCTTTCGGACTCGGTGTGTCCCTTCGGACTCCCCCGAGTCCGAACCTCGGAGACGGTCCCCCCCGGAGGATACCCGGTTCTCGGACTTCGTGAGGGATATGGCCAAGGCCTTGGCCTTCCCTGCGGATCCCGAGGAGGAGCCTCGAGTCGAAGAATTCGATGCCCTCCAATATGACTTTCCACCGAAGGAGGCCTTTATTGTACCGGTTCCTCCGATGCTGGAACGACTTCTCTTCCGCATGTGGGAGAGCCCGGCGTCGTCGCCGGTGTTAAGCAAGCGGGTCGATTCCATTTATCGAGTCCGCAAGAGCCCCGGCTTCCAAAAGGCACAACTACCGCACCATTCCATGGTGGTGGAATCGGCCATGCATAGACTAAAGAGTCAAAAAATGCACTCCTCGGTGCCCCCTGGTAGGGAAGCCCGAAGCCTGGATGCCCTCGGTAGGAAGTGCTTCCAGGGCTCTATGCTTGCTTGTCGAGTCCAGACATACCAGCTCTACATGGGCATGTATCTCCAAGACCTGGCTAAGGAAATAGCCGGGTTCTCTGCTGGTCTCTCCGACGAACCTTTGCAGAGGTTCCAGTCCTTGTCTACTGGTATTCGAGAGTGCTCCAAGTTTATCTCTCGAGCAGCCTACGATGGTTTTGAGGCGTCGGCTCGAGTAGCTGCGGCCGGCATCGGTGGACGCCGCCAGGCTTGGCTTCGGACGTCCGACCTCGAGCCCTGGGTACAGGACAAGTTGGTCGATGTCCCCTGCCGAGGTGATAACCTCTTTGGCAAGCCCATGGATGAGAAGGCTGCACAAATCGAGACGGAGACTCTCACCAGGACTCGTCTCTCGAGGAAGACCTCTGCCCCTTCTCAAAAGAAGAAGGCCTCGGGGAAAAAGCCCTTTTACCCGAGGAAAGGTGCTGCCTATAAATACTACCCTCACTATCAGGCCTCAGCAGCTCCCCCACAGGGAAAGCAGGCCAAGGGACGGGGTAATGGGTCCCGTAGGCAGCAAGCCCCCCAGCCTGCACCACCGGCCCCTGCGCAGCAGGGTGGGGGTTTTTGACGTCCTCAGCATCGCCTCTCCCCCTCAGCTGGTTTCTCTCAGCACAGGAGGCCGGTTGGTCCACTTTGCCCAAAGGTGGTCCAACATCACCACAGATACCTGAGTACTTGACATAGTTCAAAAGGGTTATCTTCTTCACTTTCACCAGGTACCTCCCTCCTACTTTCCAGGGGAGCCTCCCCGACTACCTTTGCACAGGGACTTACTACTTCAGGAGTTAGCAAGTCTCCTTCAGGAACAAGCCGTGGAACCGGTGCCCCACCACCTGAAGGGCCAGGGATTTTACTCCAGGTACTTCCTGATTCCAAAAAGAACAGGAGGCCTCAGACCCATCCTGTACTTGCGAAACCTCAACAAGTTCCTTGCAAAGGAAAAGTTCAAGATGCTTACCCTTGGAATCCTGCTGCCCTACCTCCAGCAGGGAGACTGGCTGTGCTCCTTGGATCTGAAAGATGCATATACTCATATCCTCATTCATCCAGACCACAGACAATATCTCAGATTTGTTGTGGGAGGGAATCATTACCAGTACAGAGTGCTGCCCTTTGGCCTATCCTCCGCACCCAGGGTGTTCACCAAATGCCTCGCAGTGGTGGCGGCTTATCTCAGACTTCAAGGTCTGTTTGTGTTCCCATACCTGGACGACTGGCTCATCAGAGCCCAGTCTTCCCACGAAGCCACTCATCGCACGGTGGCTCTGCTCCAGCATTTGGGTTTTGTCATAAACTTTGCAAAGTCCACTTTGCTCCCCTCTCAAAATCTCGAGTTCATCGGTGCCCGGTTGGACACACTTCAGGTGCGGGCCTTCCTCCCTCTAGACAGGGCCAAGCGGCTCATGGATCTCGCCGGCCTCTTTCACAGCAATGCGCTGGTCTCAGCCAGGCACTTTCTGCGACTGCTCGGCCATATGGCTTCCACGGTCCATGTGACCCCCAATGCCCGACTGAACATGCGTCCTGCTCAGTGGTGCCTTCGCCATCAATGGTATCAGGCCACGGGGAGCCTAGCGGACTCCGTAAAGATCTCCGACCAGCTGGTCTCTTCTCTACAATGGTGGCTTCATCTGCCCAACTTGGTACTAGGAGTGACTTTTCAGTCCCCTCCGCATTCTCAGGTCCTGACGACCGATGCTTCTCTCCTGGGTTGGGGAGCACATTGCCAAGGGACATGTACTCAAGGCCTCTGGACTCCTTGGGAGTCAGCTCAGCAGATAAACTTCCTGGAGCTCAGAGCCATCCGCCTAGCGCTCAAAGCATTCTCACCAGTTGGTGCTGATACAGACCGACAATCAGGTTGCAATGTTCTACGTGAACAAACAAGGTGGAACAGGCTCCTTCCTTCTCTGTCAGGAGGCACAAAAACTATGCTCTTGGGCAGTCCACCGCGGCATCATCCTCAAGGCTGTCTATCTCCCAGGTCAAGAAAATTACCTGGCCGACAAGCTCAGCAGGATCCTCCAGCCACAAGAGTGGAGGTTGGATCCGCTGGTGGTTCAGCGGATCTTTCTCAAGTGGGGCCTCCCCACCATGGATCTGTTTGCCAGTCCTCTGAACCGGCAGCTGCCCAGATTCTGCTCACGACAGCCGCATCCTATCCGGGTAGCGGCGGATGCTTTTCTAATTCCATGGTCCACCGGCCTCTTGTATGCCTTTCCTCCCATGCCACTGGTGTCTCGGACGCTCTTCAAGGTTCTCAGAGACAAAGCATCGATGATCCCAGTGGCCGAGACAACCTTGGTTCCCGCTTCTGATGCATCTAGCGGTAGACACTCCTCTTCCACTGGGATTTCAGCCCGACCTCCTGTCGCAGGATCAGGGGACTCTCCTACACCCCAATCTCCGGTCCCTTCATCTGATGGCCTGGCTGCTGAAAGGGTAGTCCTTGCTCCTCTGCAGCTACCTCCAGATGTGGAGGAGGTCGTCTTGGCCTCCAGGAGGCCCTCCACCCGAAAGGCCTACGCTCTCAAGTGGTGTCGGTTCTCCGTCTGGTGTACTCAGCAGTCTCAAGATCATTTCTCCTGTTCAGCATCAGTGGTCTTGCAGTACTTGCTCTCTCTCTCTCCAACCTTGGGCTTAAGTCCAACTCGGTAAAGGTCCACCTCAGTGCTCTTTCTGCGCATCACATGCCGGTGGATGGTAGACTTCTTTCCAACCACCCTCTGGTGGCTCGATTTCTCAGAGGCCTCCTTCTCCTTAAGCTACCTTTGCGCCCACCAGCCCCGGACTGGGATCTTAATGTAGTGTTGCAGCGGATTACCTGTCTGCCTTTTGAGCCTATGGCTACCTGTCCGCTACGTTTTCTTTCGTGGAAAACCTTGTTCTTGGTAGCCCTCACTTTGGCTAGACGCGTTAGTGAGCTGCAGGCCCTAGTTTCTGATCATCCTTACACTAGGTTCTACAAGAACCGGGTAGTCCTACGGACTCACCCTAAATTTCGTTCCAAAGTGGTTTCCCCTTTTCACATCAACCAGGAGGTGGTACTTCCGACCTACTTTCCTAGGCCGCACTCCAGCTGAGCTGAAATGGTCCTGCATACCCTGGACTGTAGAAGGGCGTTGACCTTCTACCATGACCGTACGCGAGAGCACCGAAAGGCTGTTCAGCTCTTCGTGTCTTATGACCCCACCAAGTTGGGGCTCTCTGTCTCCAAGCGTACTCTGTCCATCTAGATTGCGGACTGTATTGCTTGGGCTTACGAGGCTGCGGGCCTCGTGCTGGAAGGTAGAGTCACAGCTCATCGTGTTTGGGCGAAGGCTATGTCGGTAGCTTACCTCCGCTCTGTTCCATTGGCAGACATCTGCCGGGCCGCTACTTGGTCTTCAAGCCAGACCTTTTCAGCCCATTACTGCCTGGAGAGGGAGTCCCGCAGGGACAGTGTTTTCGGACAGGCAGTCCTCCGTAACCTCTTCGAGGTATAGGCAACTCCTACCCTCCGTCCCGGATGTTGGGCTACCGGTTGGAGACAGACATATTCAGAGAAGATTCCTTCCTTCTGTGCTACTGACCTCGAGGGAGCTCATTTTTGTGCTTAGGGTCTCCGGTAGCCTTAAGCTTGGGAGTCCCATATGTGAGGACTGACTTCCTGCTTGGTCCTGGAGAAAGTGTAGTTACTCACCTGTAACAGGTGTTCTCCAGGAGCAGCAGCAGGAATCAGTCCTCACAACCCTCCCTCCTCCCCGTGGAGTTGCAGTTATATGCTTTCGTTTTGCTAATTTTTGCTGTCTTTTAGCTATATCATTTGACTGAGCAAGATGGCACCCTTGGGCGGGAAGAGGACCGCGCATGCGTGCTGCAATTCCCAAAGGCTTTCTTTGAAAGCTGGGGAAAATTGCTCTGCGAGGGCTCTGTTGGCGCTGACGTCACCCATATGTGAGGACTGATTCCTGCTGCTCCTGGAGAACACCTGTTACAGGTGAGTAATTACGCTTGTTAGTCAATCAGTGTTCACTTCTGGGTTATGCCTTAGCCCCTCCTCTGCTCATCCCAGCCATGCCCTGCCCCCAAGGATAATGTCAGCCAATCAGTGCTCACTTCTGGGTTTGTGCCTTACCCATGCCCCTCCCCACCCCACCCCACTCTCAACCACATCCCCCTGGCCTCCATCATTGGAAATGACATCACTGGAAACTGGGTGTCAACGGAAATGGACAATGTCGCTTTTGATGACATCACCGGAAACAGGGTTTCTGACCCCAAATGTGTTTTGCTTCTGGTTTATGCTGCCAGCAGCGGAAGCAGGAACCCAGAAATCACAAAACAAAAATGTTGGGGGGTTTTTCCTCCCTGATTTCGTTCTTTTTTTTTTTTCTTCCTCACAAAGCGGTGCAAACTATTTAGAGCTAATGGTTAAAAATAACCCTTTAGTGGCAACAGGAACCAACAAGGGCTTTATTTAAATGTATATTCATTGGTTAAAATAAAGCCCTTGTTGGTTCCTGTTGCTACCATAGGGTTATTTAAATATATATTCATTAGTAAAAAAAAAAAAAAAAAAGCACAAACTGGATCAGTAATGTGATACTGGCACACATTTGGAACACAGGCTTTTCTTTCTGCATGTTAAATGTAATTAACACATCTTTGTTAAAGAAACCAGTGCTGTCAATGTGATAGAATTTTGCTTTTAAGAACTCCCTGTTAGGGAGAAGTATTCTAATAGAGTGGTTCAGGATGAAACACAGAGCGACCTGGCTTCAAATCCCACTCCAGCTATTCCTTTAGTGGCTTTTGAAAAAAAAAACAAACAAACAATACAGAGAAACAAGTCTGGTCATGGTAGGAAAGGAAATGAGGTGGCAACGTGATTAGCAGAAACAAGAGAGTTGTTCTGAGCATGCTCCTGGTGATTGTAGGAAACAATATTGTGTAAAGCTGTATGGGGAAGAAAATCTAACAGAAAAAAATGGCTCTTTTTAGAACACCAAGTAGGATTTTGAACAGGATACATAACATCAATTACTTTCTTAAAGATCATGATGCAACGGTTGAGGGTTATCCACCGATAGAAAATCCATTTGAACAACAGGAGAGTCCCACAGTCTGGACATGAACTGACAGATTGAAGATTTTCCAGATGCACAAAAAACTGTTTGATTCTCAAGAACTTTGTGATTCAGGCACTGAAATTGACCTACCAGATGACAACGCTATGGATCCAACTGAATGACAGAAAAAGTTAAAATGTAATATTTACAAGAATATCTAATATAGTACAATAGAGAAGCAAAAGCTTGAATAATGTGCTGCTTTGCAAAGCTGTCCATCCCCAACCAACTTCCTTATTCCACCCTAAGCGATAATGGTCTTGAAATATTGCTAATAGTATGGTTCCCATTTTTTTTGCAGCCTACCACTACCCCCCTCCTTTTTTTTTCCCCTCTCTCTCTCTCCCTTCTTTGTCCCTGCAGGACAGTAGTTATTGAATGAAATCCCCGTTGAGGGAGAACAGAATGATAAAAGCACACTGTATAAACAATATAGAGAATATCAGAAAGTGATGCTTATAAATAAAAGCATGCTGTAGGCAGATACATGCAGACAGGCTTATAAAAGAACCATGTTTCAGCAATGGTTAAGATGTTGCTTAAAGAGGACCATTAAGGGCCCAGCCACAGCTACTTCCCCTTTCAGATACCTGACAAGTAGCTGCAAAGGGGCTTGACCCTTTAGGACCAGAAATGAAGATAACACCCAAAATATGGTATAATCAACCAGGTGGGAGAAAAGGAAGTGGGTCAGGAGAAAAAGAATAAATGTGAGATGCACCATTCTGGGGTATGGCTACTGGACACCCATTTTTTACAAAGATGAATAAAGAGCTCATAGCCTGCTTCGTAATATTCCTCTCCGTCTCATTGGCCAGATTGACCCTAAGTGAATTGGTTACAGGTAAAAAGGGTTTTTATAACAGCTGGGGGCTCATCCGGGATTCTTCCACAGTGGGGGACTCCTGCTGGGCAGAGGTGGGATTTCAACAGTCTCGCCTCCCTCTGTGGGTGAGTCTCTCTGCTAGCTGGTAATGGTCCCGGAGCTGAAAAAGTGAATATAGGTGTTGTGAACCAGGCCTTGTAAAAGGGTAAAACTGAAAGTAGGCACTGCAGCAACCAGGCAACTCCATGCATGGACCAAGGTAAGGAAAAGTGGTACTTTACACCTACCTTGGTGGTTGGGCCATTCTATCGGATACTGAGACTGATTGTGTGTGACTGAGACGTACAATTGTGTACGAAGTGAGTGCGGAGTCCTGATCTGCGGTTCTGTGCTCCCACGAGGGGGACAAAGCGAAAAAGCCAAGCAAGTGTAATAAGTCTCAATGGGATAATAAATAGAATGGTTTAGTTCTTCGTTGGTTTCACTCCTTTTTGTTCAATCGCACTTTCTCAGTTCACACCGGCTCAGAGTCCTCTCCTTCCACACCCCTTCCCTGTGGTGTTCCTCAAGGTTCTGTTCTCGCCCCTCTTCTCTTTAATGTATTCCTGGCCCCTCTTGCCCTCCTTGTCCAGCAACACGGGGTCTCTGCCTTTTACTACGCGGATGACATCTTTCTTCTTTATCACACTGATCCTATTGCACCCGATATCACTGCTTTTAATACCTGTCTTTCTTCTGTAGCTTCCTGGCTCTCCACTAATTTTCTTCATATTAATCTCTCGAAAACTTCGGCCATATGGTTCACTTTTGGTAATCCCACTCCTACCCTCACTCCCCTATTTTCTTCTTCACCCATCCCCACTGTCTCCTCTTTGCGGTACTTGGGTGTGATTCTTGATTCCTCTCTCTCCTTTAAAGACCATATCTCCTCAGTTGTCCAACGTTCCTTCCTTTCCCTTAAACAACTTCGTGCTGTACGACCTTTTCTTACTATCTCCTCCATGACTACTCTCATTATCTCCCTTGTTATGTCTCGTCTCGACTACTGTAATGTTTGTCTTGCTGGTCTTCCCCAATCACAACTTTGTCGTCTTCAACGTGTTCAAAATGCCGCTATTCGTGTCCTTTCCCATGTTTCACGGTTCGATCACGTCACCCCTCTGTTAATACATTTTCATTGGCTTCCTGTTGTCTTTCGTGTCCAATTCAAAATTCTTATTTTCGTTCACAGGGTGATCCATTCAGGTATCCCCCTATATCTTTCTAGCCTGATTCACCTTCATACCCCTCATCATTCTCTCCGCTCCATTCACGCTAACCGTATGTTTCTACCCCCTCCCTCCCAAGCACACCTCGAATCTACTCGGTCTTCTGCCTTCTTTTTTCTTGGTCCTAGGCTCTGGAACTCCCCCCCTCTCTACATCTGGAAACCTCCTACCCGTCCTTTAAAACTAACCTTAAAACCCACCTTTTCTGTTCTGCCTTTAACCTTCCTCTCCCGGTCCCACCTCCCCCCCCCCCCTTTAGGCCTCTGACAGCACACCCCTTACCCCTGTCTTATATTTCTTTTTTTTTGTTGTCATCCCTTTCTCTCTCCCTCATGTTACCCATCTTTACCCCCCAATCTATTTCTCTGTATCTATCCCTTTTCTTTAATTTTATGGCGTTCCTTTTCTGGCTCTTTTTCGCAGCTCTCTCTCTCTTTAACATTTTTTTATCTGATTTTATGCATTGTGAACCGCCCAGATGCTAATTGTATTGGGCGGTATATAAAGTTTTAATAAACATAAACAATGGGAGGATGCCTAGCCAGTAGTAGGGGGAAGGGGACAAGAAATGTAGTCCTTCCAGTATTCCCCCAGATAGCCGCTTGGGAAAGATGTTAAAACACTGGAAAAACAATAAAAACACTAAGGATAAGAAGAAGATGATAAGCTATTGTTTCCTTTGGACAAAGGAAAGTATCCGTCCTGCTGTCTACTGGCCCAAGTATGGGGCGGAGGAAGATTTGGATATGTCAGGCCTTAAATCTCTATGTGAACAGTAAGCCCGAAGTAGAGAAAGAGGGGGTCTAGTATGCTGCTTGTTGGGGTGGAAGTAGTTCCTGATCGTCCCTCCAGTCTAGTCCTGGAATCTCTGGGTTGTGCTCGTCCTCCAGCAGCTTTGAAGGCTGAGAAACCTTATCCTTTTGATGACCCTAGTATAAATACAGAGGGACCACTTCTTCACTCCAGTTCTCTGTCTCCAAGCAGCTTGGAGGGTGGTGAGCCCAGAGGTTAAGGGCTCACTAGAGGAGCAATTAAGGATTTTTTGGTTAGAGAGTGAGGGAGAATTTTGATAGCTTTCAAATTTAAATTTGATTTTTATTTTCGGCATCTGTCTTTAATTACTTCAGTGAGTACGCTCCCCCTCCCCCCTCATGGTTCGTGGTCAGGAGAGAGAAAGGAGGCAGCACCGAGAGACCACTGTCGAAGGGGGTGAAAGGACTCTGGTTCCCAATCCCACATAGATGTGTGAGAAATCGGGGGCTGGAGGCTCTGCAGCGCACCAGAAGTCTTACCTGTGAGCTGATTGGGGGGAAGCGGACAGAAAGCCAAGCCTGGCTGTGAAGGTCTGACCGGACAGTGGCGAAGGTCCGAGTAAGCCTGCGGCAGCAGGGTGAGCTTAAGCCCCATCAAGGTAAGCTGCCGGGCGACGAGACACAAGTCTGCTGTGCGAGTGTAACTTTGCAGGCCCGACCATGTGGTTCAGTGCGGGAAGTGCCGTTTGGCATCGGGCAGGCTAAAAGGTCTCTGTTTTTGGGCGAAGAGCTTCGTTTTGGCATAGTTTCTTCAGCACTTGCCTGGAGCAACCTTATAGACTGAAGATTAGTGGTTGAATGTTTAAAAAAAAAAAAGTTTTAAAGGGGTACCAACAAACGGAGGTAAGGATTGATAGAGGGGTCTGGAGCCTGGATAGGATAGAAGCTACAGAGTCACTTATTGATATCCGTTCTTTTATCCCCTTGTACAGAGATGCCCTCTTGACTGCAGTGTGTGCTCTGTGGTGCTAGGAGGGGGGCGGTCTCGGACACAGGAGTGTGCAGAGGCTGTATGCTGGAGGCGACCACAATGGAGCAAGCCTTAGAGGTGGTATCAGAGGGGCCTAAAGTGGTGATAGAATCTTTGCAGGTACCAGGGTCTCCAGTGGAGCCTGTAGCGGGGCCCTCCTCTGCTCCAGATTTCCCCCCTGCGCCGATGCCGGGGGGTCTGGAGGCAATGTTTTCCCTGGCCTTCGTTACCCTAATACAGCAGGCGTTCGGGGGAGTGAAGAGACCCTTCCCGTCTTCAGCGTCGGAGGCGCAGCCGGAGGAGAAGGGGTCTGGTACCTCGGTTGCTATGGGTTCCGCAAGGATTCCAGCTAAGAGGTCCAAGTTGGACATGGACACGGATCAGTTGGTGGTGTCCGAGGTGCTCCTGTTGGAAGAGGGCGAGCAGGACCTGGAGTGGGAGGAGGAGTTAGAGGAAGGAGAGATCGCGGAACAGGAAGACCAGGCTAGGGTGGTAGGATTTTCCGCAGAGAGGAGTTGCCCAGCCCTCATTTCAGAGATGCTCAAGGCGCTTAATATGCCGGCGGGGGGCGGGGGGGGGGGGTGGCGGCAGAGGATGAGACTTTGGAAGATCCCTTGTTGCAGACCTTTCGGAAGACGCAGAGGGTGTTTCCAATACACAAGGTTGTGAAGGAAATGATTCAAGGAGAATGGGATTTGCCGGAGGCAGCTCTCAAGGGATCCAGGGTTATGGGCCATCTTTACCCGCTGGTAGAGCAGGATAAGGAGTTTCGCCATTTTCGTTCCCCTAGATTCAACCAAAACCAGAGGAGGCATTTTCCCTATCGAAGCCAGAGCTTTCGGGGGTTTCGAGGAGCAGGCAGAGGGTTTGCGGCCTCCTCCTCAACTCTCAGGAAGACGCAATGAAGCGAGGGGGCCCAGGTAGGAGTGGTACCGGTAGGGGGTTGGTTGAGAGATTTTTATCCTGCCTGGGTCCAGATAACGTCAGACCAGTGGGTGCTGGAGGTTATCCGCAAAGGCTATGCTCTGGAGTTGCTGCGGCCGGTAACAGACTCGTTCGTCCAGTCCCCCCCTGCAAAGCGTATCCCAAATTTGAAGCCATCAGACAGACAGTAGTGAGGCTAATAGCTCTCAAGGCAATAGTGCCGGTTCCCACAGACGAATGCGGTTCTGGTCGGTACTCCATTTATTTTGTGGTACCAAAGAAAGAGGGCACTTTTCGCCCAATTCTGGATCTAAAAAGGGTAAATCATTGTCTCCGAGTGTCTCATTTTCACATGGAAACATTGAGATCGGTCACAGTGGGCGTAAGGAAAGGGGAGTTTCTTACGTCCCTAGACTTGTTGGAAGCGTACCTGCACATTCCCATTTGGCAGGAACACCAGAGGTTTCTACAGTTTGCAGTGCCTATGGGACATTTTCAGTTCTGAGCATTACCTTTCGGTCTGGCTACGGCTCCAAGGACGTTCACCAAGGTGATGGTAGTGGTAGCCACAGTGCTCAGAATGGAAGGCATCCTGGTACACCCGTATCTGGACGATTGGCTAATCCGGGCGAAGTCAAGAGACGAGAGCGAGAGGGCCGCTGCCCGGGTGGTAGCATGTCTCCAAGGCCTAGGATGGGTAGTCAATGGAGCAAAGAGTATATTGACTCCATCGCAGAACCTGGAATACCTGGGAGCAAGGTTCAATACGGCAGTGGGCAGAGTGTTCCTGCCTCTCTGTCGAGCGAGAGGGCTCAGAAGGTTGGTTCGTGAGTTTCTCAAAAGACCGCTTCCCACTGCGTAGCATTATATTCAGTTGCTGGGGACGATGGCAGCAACGCTGGAGCTGGTGCCGTGGGCAAGGGCCCATATGAGACCATTACAGAGGGCGTTGCTGAGGCGGTGGTCTCACCAGAGTGACGATCTGTCTTGTGGATTGTCCTGTCCGAAGGAAACGAGGAAGGCGCTGTGGTGGTGGTTACTGCCAGGGAATCTGGAGAAGGGGATGTCCTTGGAGATGCCTGAGTGGATAGCCCTGACAACAGATGCCAGCCTGGTGGGCTGGGGAGCTCACTTCCAGGGAAGAATTGCGCAAGGGCAATGGTCGGATCAGGAGAAGCGCTGGTCAATCAACAGGCTGGAACTCAGAGCGGTAGCGGTAGCCTTGGAGGTGTTTCAGCCTTATGTACACGGAAAAGCGATTTGGATATTCTCCAGGACCAAGCAGGAAGTCAGTCCTCACATATGGGTGACGTCGGCGCCGACAAGAGCCCTCGCGGAGCAATTTTCCCCAGCTTTCAAAGAAAGCCTTTGGGAATTGCAGCGCGCATGCGCGGTCCTCTTCCCGCCCAAGGGTGCCATCTTGCTCAGTCTTCTTTTTTCCGCGGAGCCCTACAGACGTTGTTTGTAATTCCCCACAGAAAAGTTGATTTTATTTGTTTTTTCTCGGTTTGACGCCAGTTCTTTTCCTGCCCGGACCCGCGACGCCGGTTGCGAGTCCGTTCTTTATTTTTCGTTTTTTTTGTCCTTCGTGACAGATTTCGCGCCTTTTTTCTTTTTCACTGGCAGCCCGGTCTTTTGACCTCGCAGGGGCCCTTTTTCCCCCGATGGCTGCCAGCGGGTTTAAAAAGTGTGATCAGTGTAAGAAACTCATGTCTCTTACCGACACACACGATTACTGCCTCCGCTGCCTCGGACCCGATGATCTGTGGTCCGTGTGGCAAAATGTCCTCAAAAGCGTTGAGTCGGCAGGATCAGCGGGAACGTATCTTCTCTGACTCCGGCCGGGCTCGGACCGCGTCAGAGGCTTCGACGTCTCGGGACTCTGGTCCTGAGCATCGTCGCAGTTCCTCTGAACGGGGGTCTCCTACCCGGGAACATCATCGGAAGAAGAAACCCGCAAGGGCGGGGTCGGTGGACGCTCCTGGTTCCTCGAGGGCCATGTCGCATAGCCCCGATTCCCGTCCCGGGTCCTCGGAGATGGAGAGGCCGTCTAAACATCCTCGTCTCGAGATGGACTCGCCCGCTCCCGTGAGTACTGTTGTCCTCGTGGACTCGCCTCCGAAGGACCTGACGTCGGGCCCGACGCCGTCGGGGCCCGAGTCGGGGGCTGCTGGGTCTCCTGAGCTCGGACTCAGGTTGACGGCCTTGGAGAGCAGTTTCGCTGCCTTCATGGACCAGCAGCGGGCATTGATCGCTGGCCTCGCCGGTGCTTCTGCCCTGACCACCGGGACGTCGACATCCAAGTCGACCCCGGAGACCGTGCCGATCCTCGAGTCCATGAGGGCTCGAGTCGATCCTCGGTCACGGTCTCCTTCGGCCTCCTGTTCGGGACCGAGGTCGTCGACGCCGACTCCCTCGGCGTCGGGGCGGACGGCATCGATGCCCGCCCGACCGGAGCTGCTCGACTCCACCTCCGAGGAGTCAGCCTGGGAATCCGAGGACGAAGAGTCACCTGGTTCTTTTCGGACTCGGTGTGTCCCATCGGACTCCCCCGAGTCCGAACCTCGGAGACGGTCCCCCCCGGAGGATACCCGGTTCTCGGACTTCGTGTGGGATATGGCCAAGGCCTTGGCCTTCCCCGCGGATCCCGAGGAGGAGCCTCGAATCGAAGAACTCGACGCCCTCCAATATGACTCTCCCCCGAAGGAGGCCTTTCTTGTACCGGTTCCTCCGATGCTGGAACGACTTCTCTTCCGGATGTGGGAGAGCCCGGCGTCGTCGCCGGTGTTAAGCAAGCAGCGGGTCGATTCCATTTATCGAGTCCGCAAGAGCCCCGGGTTCCAAAAGGCACAGCTACCGCACCATTCCATGGTGGTGGAATCGGCCATGCATAGACTTAAGAGTCAAAAGATGCACTCCTCGGTGCTTCCCGGTCAGGAGGCTCGGAGCCTGGATGCCCTCGGTAGGAAGTGTTTCCAGGGCTCTATGCTTGCTTGTCGAGTCCAGACCTACCAGCTCTACATGGGCATGTATCTCCGAGACCTGGCTAAAGAAATAGCCGGGTTCTCTGCTGGTCTCTCCGACGAACCTTTGCAGAGGTTCCAAACCTTGTCAACTGGTATTCGGGAGTGCTCAAAGTTTATCTCTCGAGCAGCCTACGATGGTTTTGAGGCATCGGCTCGAGTAGCCGCAGCCGGCATCGGTGGCCGCCGCCAGGCTTGGCTTCAGACATCCGACCTCGAGCCATGGGTGCAGGACAAGTTGGTCGATGTCCCCTGCAGAAGTGAAAACCTCTTTGGCAAGCCCATGGATGGGAAGGCTGCACAGATCGAGACCGAGACTCTCACCAGGACTCGTCTCTCAAAGAAGACCTCTGCCCCTTCTCAGAAAAAGAAGGGCTCGGGGAAAAAGCCCTTTTACCCGAGGAAGGCGGCTGCCTATCAACACTACCCTCATTATCAGGCCTCAGCAGCTCCCCCACAGGGTAAGCAGGCCAAGGGACGGGGTAATGGGTCCCGTAGGCAGCAAGCCCCCAAGCCTGCACCACCGGCCCCTGCTCAGCAGGGTGGGGATTTTTGACTTCATCAGCATAGCCTCTCCCCCTCAGCTGGTTTCTCTCAGCACGGGAGGCCGGCTGGTCCACTTTGCCCACAGGTGGTCCAACATCACCACAGATACCTGGGTGCTTCACATAGTTCAAAAGGGCTATCTTCTTCACTTTCACCAGGTACCTCCCTCCTATTTCCCAGGAGAGCCTCTTCGACTCCCTCTGCACAGGGACTTACTCCTTCAAGAGTTAGCAAGTCTTCTTCAGGAACAGGCTGTGGAACCGGTGCCCCACCACCTGAGGGGTCAGGGGTTCTACTCCAGGTACTTTCTGATACCAAAAAGAACCAGGGGCCTCAGACCCATCCTGGACTTGCGCAACCTCAACAAGTTCCTCGCAAAGGAAAAGTTCAAGATGCTTACCCTTGGAATCCTGCTGCCCTACCTCCAGCAGGGAGACTGGCTATGCTCCTTAGATCTAAAGGATGCCTACACTCACATCCTCATTCACCCCAGCCACAGATAATATCTCAGATTTGTTGTGGGGGGCAATCATTACCAGTACAGAGTACTACCCTTTGGCCTATCCTCCACACCAAGGGTGTTCACCAAATGTCTAGCAGTCGTGGCGGCTTATCTGAGACTTCAAGGCCTCTTTGTATTTCCATACCTGGACGACTGGCTCATCAGAGCGCAGTCTTCCCAAGAGGCCATTCACGCCACGCACCGCACTGTGGCTCTGCTCCAGTACTTGGGCTTTGTCATAAACTTCGCAAAGTCCACTTTGCTCCCCTCTCAGGATCTTGAGTTCATCGGCGCAAGATTAAACACGCTTCAGGCGCGAGCTTTTTTGCCTCTGGACAGGGCAAACAGGCTCATGGATCTTGCCAGCCACTTTCGCAGCAATTCCCTGGTCTCTGCCAGGTAATTTCTGCGACTGCTCGGCCATATGGCTTCCACAGTCCATGTGACCTCCAATGCCCGCCTAAACATGCGCCCTTCTCAATGGTGCCTTCGCACACAATGGCATCAGGCCACTGGGAGCCTAGCGGACTCCGTACAGATCTCCGACCCGCTGGTCTCTTCTCTACAATGGTGGCTTCATCTGCCAAACCTAGTGCTAGGAATGGCTTTTCAGCCTCCTCTGCCTTCTCAGGTCCTGACAACCGATGCTTCTCTCCTGGGCTGGGGAGCTCATTGCCAAGGGAAATGTACTCAAGGCCTCTGGACTCCTTGGGAGTCTGCTCAGCAGATTAACTTCCTGGAGCTCAGAGCCATCCGCCTAGCTCTCAGAGCCTTCTCCCACCTGACTTCTCAACAGTCTGTGCTGGTCCAGACAGACAATCAGGTTGCAATGTTCTACGTGAACAAACAAGGCGGAACAGGCTCCTTCCCTCTCTGTCAGGAGGCGCAGAAACTATGCTCTTGGGCCGTCCACCACGGCATCATCCTCAAGGCTGTCTATCTCCCAGGTCAGGAAAATTACCTGGCAGACAAGCTAAGCAGGATCCTCCAGCCACACGAGTGGAGGTTGGATCCGTTGGTGGTTCAGCGGATCTTTCTCAAGTGAGGCCTCCCCACCATGGATCTGTTTGCCAGTCCTCTGAACAGGCAACTTCCCAGATTCTGCTCTCGACAACCGCATCCTCTCAGAGTAGCGGCGGATGCTTTTCTGATTCCATGGTCCACAGGCCTCTTGTATGCCTTTCCTCCCATGCTGCTGGTGTCTCGGACACTCTTCAAAGTTCTCAGAGACAAAGCCTCGATGATCCTAGTGGCTCCCCGGTGGCCGAGACAACCTTGGTTCCCGCTTCTGATGCAGCTGGCGGTGGACACTCCTCTTCCTCTGGGGTTTCAGCCCGACCTCCTGTCACAGGATCAGGGGACTCTCCTGCACCCCAACCTCCGGTCCCTTCATCTGATGGCCTGGCTGCTGAAAGGGTAGTCCTTGCTCCCCTCCGGCTGCCTCCAGATGTGGAGGAAGTCGTCTTGGCCTCCCGGCGGCCCTCCACCCGGAAGTCCTACGCTTTTAAGTGGCGTCGGTTCTCCGTCTGGTGTGCTCAGCAGTCTCAAGATCCCTTCTCCTGTTCAGCATCAGTGGTCTTGCAGTACTTGCTTTGCCTCTCCAATCTTGGACTTAAATCCAACTCGGTCAGGGTCCACCTCAGTGCTCTTTCTGCACATCACATGCCGGTGGATGGAAGACCTCTTTCTAGCCACCCTCTAGTGGCTCGTTTTCTCAGAGGCCGCCTTCTCCTTAAACCACCTTTGCGCCCACCAGCCCCTGACTGGGATCTGAATGTGGTTTTACAGCGGATTACCTGTCCGCCCTTTGAACCTATGGCTACCTGTCATCTTCGTTTTCTTTCTTGGAAAACCTTGTTCTTGGTTGCCCTCACTTCTGCTAGACGCGTTAGTGAGCTACAAGCCCTAGTATCTGATCCTCCTTACACTAGGTTCTACAAGAATAGGGTAGTCCTACGGACTCACCCAAAGTTTCTTCCCAAAGTGGTTTCCCCTTTTCACATCAACCAGGAGGTGGTACTTCCGACCTACTTTCCCAGGCCACACTCCAGCCGAGCTGAAATGGTCCTGCATACCCTGGACTGTAGAAGGGCGTTAACCGCCATATGGAACTCTCTCCCAGACCACCTCAGAGCAACAAACAACATCAAAGACTTCAGAAAACAGCTCAAAACTGAACTATTCAAAAACCATTTCAAGGACTTCATGGAATGACTTTTTCAGATTAGCAAAGCCACCATTGTAAATATGAATCTGTAAATATGTATCATAAGCACACAATGTATATAGCCTCACATCAAATCAACCACACTCCATCACACAGTACACTGCGACAAATCAACACTGCATGCTACTGACAGCCCCCCCTTCTTTGATTGTTTGCTGTGCCAACCGCTTTGATTTCATGAGAAAGCGGTATACCAAGTCCATTTAAATAAAATAAATAAATAAATAAACCTTCTACCTTGACCGTACGCGGGAGCACAGACGAGCTGTTCAGCTCTTCGTCTCTTATGACCCCAATAAGTTGGGGCTCCCTGTCTCCAAGCATACTCTGTCCATCTGGATTGCTTGGGCTTATGAGGCTGCCGGCCTCTCGTTGGAAGGTCGAGTCACGGCTCATCGAGTTAGGGCAAAGGCTACGTCAGTGGCTTACCTCCGCTCTGTTCCATTGGCAGACATCTGCCGGGCCACTACTTGGTCTTCAAGCCAGACTTTTGCAGCCCATTACTGCCTGGAGAGGGAGTCCCGCAGGGACAGTGCTTTCGGACAGGCAGTCCTCCGTAATCTCTTTGAGGTATAGGCAACTCCTACCCTCCGTCTCAGATGTTGGGCTACCGGTTGGAGGCGTATTCAGAGAATCCTTCCTTCTGTGCTACTGAGCTTGAGGGAGCTCCTTTTTGAGCTTAGGGTCTCCGGTAGCCTTAAGCTGGGGAGTCCCATATGTGAGGACTGACTTCCTGCTTGGTCCTGGAGAAAGAGTAGTTACTCACCTGTGACAGGTGTTCTCCAGGAGCAGCAGGAATCAGTCCTCACAACCCTCCCTCCTCCCCTTGGAGTTGCAGTTCTCTGCTTTCGTTTTTGCTACTTTTTTTGCTGTCTTTTCGCTATGTCATCTGACTGAGCAAGATGGCACCCTTGGGCGGGAAGAGGACCGCGCATGCGCGCTGCAATTCCCAAAGGCTTTCTTTGAAAGTTGGGGAAAATTGCTCCGCGAGGGCTCCGTTGGCGCCGACGTCACCCATATGTGAGGACTGATTCCTGCTGCTCCTGGAGAACACCTGTTACAGGTGAGTAACTACTCTTTCTCAGACAACATGACTGCGGTGGCTTACATCAATCGGCAAGGAGACACAAGCAGTGTTGCGGTGGAAGCCGAGGCAGAGCAGTTGTTCGAATGGGTCGAGCGAAACCTCGGGGTGCCATCGGTGGCGCATGTGGCAGGAGTGGACAATGTCGAGGCCGATTTCTTGAGTCAAGTGAAAGTAGATCCGGGGGAGTGGATTCTTCATCCAGAGGTATACGAAATGGTAGTACATCGATGGGGGTCGCCAGTAATGGATCTCATGGCAACTTTTCACTTGGCAAAAGGTCAATTGCTTCTTCAGCCAAAGACGAGAAAGAATGTCGAAGGGCCTGGATGCTCTCATTCAGGTTTGGCTAGAGGAGCAGCTCTTGTACGTGTTTCCACCGTGGGTATTGATAGGCCGAGTGGTTCAACGGATCGAGCTACACAAAGGATTGGTGATCTTGATAGCGCCGGATTGGCTAAGGAGGCCTTGGTATGCGAATCTCAGGAGACTGTTGGTGGATCGCCCTTGGCGTCTACCAGTCAGGAGAGACCTGTTGTCTCAGGGACCCCTGCACATGCCCCAGGTGGGTTGATTCTCGCTTATGGCATGGCTCTTGAGAGGGCAAGGCTGAGAGCTAGGGGGTATTCCGCAGCAGTGGTTTTGACACTGCTGAGGGTGCGAAGAAAGTCTACTTCATTGACGTATGTGTGAGTATGGCGAGTCTTTGAGGTCTGCTGTGCAGAGAAAGAAGTGGCTGCACTGAAAGCTTCGATTCCGCAGATTCTCGTGTTCTTGCAGGACGGTTTTCAGAAAGGGCTAGCGGCTTCATCTTTGAAAGTACAGCTGGCTGTGCTGGCCTGTTATAGAGGTAAGATTAAAGGGATGGCCATGGGAGCACATCTGGATGTGAAGTGTTTTCTACGGGCAGTGTGGCTGATGAGACCTCCGAATCGTCAGGTAGTTCCGGCATGGGATCTTTCCTTAGTTTTGGAGGCGTTAGGATGAGAACCCTTTAAGCCCTTGGCAAGGTCTTCTTTGAAGGATCTGACTCTCAAGGTGGTCTTTTTGGTAGCGATTTGTTCAGCCAGGAGAATTTCCGAATTGCAGGCTTTGTCTTGCCGGAAGCTTTTTCTCTCCTTTTCCGATTCAAAGGTGGTATTGAAGCCAGTTCCATCCTTTTTACCTACGGTGGTTTTACTCTTTAATATGAATCAGGTAGTTTCTTTGCCAGTTTTCGGGGGAGGTCCTGAGTCTTTGTCGGCGGAGCGTTCGCATCAGCTCGATGTCTGCCGGGCTTTAAAGAAATATCTGAAGCGAACGGCAGATTTCAGGAAGTCGGATAGGCTTTTTGTTCTTTTTGGTGGTGCAAAGAAAGGGGAAGTGGCTTCAAAGGCTTCCATTGCTAGATGGATTAAAGAGACGATAGCGTTGGCGTATCTGTTGAAAGGCAAACAAGTACCAGAGAGGCTGAAAGCTCATTCAATTAGGGCCCAGGCGGCGTCCTGAGCAGAGTACAAGTTGATCCCAGCGGTTGAAATTTGTAAGGCGGCGACCTGGTTGTCCTTAAGTACATTTGCAAAGCACTACCATCTAGACGTGCAGGTGGAAAGGGATACCTGTTTTGGCACGGCAGTGCTTCAGGCGGGGATAGCAGGTCCCTCCCGTTGACTTATTCCACTACTCTGTTACATACCCAGAGATTCCGGGACTAGACTGGAGGGACGATCAGGAAGATGAAATTAGACTTTCCTGCTAATTGTAGTTACTGGAGGAACTCCAGTCTAGTCCTGTATCTTGCCCGGATATTTGGTTTGGACTAGAGCCTGAAGCAAACAGGTTATCATAGGTAAGCTAAAGGTATGCCTATATGGGTTCTGGTCACAAAAGGGAGTGTCAATTCAGAACAGTAGTAGGAGGGTTGCTTTGCTCTGTGAGGGGAGGGAGCGGGCCTGAGAAGGTTTCCCCAGAGTTAGAATGGGGTAAGGGGGATCTGGATGAAAAAGGGGGGTCTCCCTTAATCTTTACTAGTTAAGTTAGTTTATACTTGTTGAATACGAGTTGTTAATTGTTGCTCTGGTGAGTCTGCTTTGTCAATAGGTTACTGGAGTGAAGAGGTGGTCCCTCTGTATTTATACTAGGGTCATCAAAAGGATGACGTTTCTCAGTCGCCAAAGCTGCTGGAGGACAAGCACAACCCAGAGATTCCGGGACTAGACTGGAGTTCCTCCAGGAACTACAATTAGCAGGTAAGTCGAATTTCATCTTCCAGGCATATGTTCCTTCTGAGGGAGGAATCAAAGAAGGAGAGAAAAGATAGGAGAGGTAGATGGGACCCCTTAGAATACTTGTCCCCTCCTTACCCAACAGCCCCTCCTCTTTCTTCAAACTTGCCTGAGGTAGGAGTAAGGGAAAGGCCGCCAGTCCCAGAGGACCTGGGAAGGGCGGATGTTCCCTCGGTCCCAGCAGGCCAGAAGGACGAAAGCCCTAGGGGAAAAGAAAAGGACAAAGTAGACAGTCAAAGTTATTCGGGGATAAGTCCCTGCCTGATGACTCCCTGACAGTAAAACCAGAAAAGAAATCAGGCAGAAGGAGAACCCTGGCCACCACTAAGAAAAAATTTCAAATTTAAAAGGATTGTAGATGAAGAAATTATAATTAATATGTGTAGAGACACCAGAAATAGTGGGGTAAAATCTGAGGATGACTCCTCGGAAGAAAAGACAACTAACCTCTATGAGGAGGACAAAAGGCCAATTTTCCCCTTGCAGGAAGTTCCTATGGGTCAAAATAGTGTAGAGTATGTAAATGGCCCCCTTAACTAGTCTGGAAGTTAGGGACTTCAAAAAGGAAATGAAGTCTCTAATTGAAGACCCCCTGGTCTTAGTGGAACAGATGGATTACTTCTTGGGGCCCAACATTTATACCTGGGGTAAAATGATGTTATTGAGTATTCTCTTCACTGGAGAAGAATGGGGTATGATACGGAGGGCGGCCATGAGGGTCTGGGAGCGGGAGAATCCGGGAGGTGGAACTGATGTTGTTCCCTCAGGAGAAGAAAGATACCCCATTCGGGATCCTGGGTGGAACAATCTGAATGAGACACACCGCCAACACATGAGGGACCTCAGAAAAATAATAATTAAGGGCATAAGAGAGGCAGTGCCCCGATCCCAGAATCTAACCAAAGCCTTTGAGACCCTCCAGGAAAAGGATGAGACCCTCTCAGTCTTTCTAGAAAGACTGAAGGACCACATGCAAAAATATTCGGGGTTGGACGCCGACAATGTCCTGGGGCGACTCTACTTAAGGTAAATTTTGTAACAAAATCCTGGCCAGATATAAGGAAGAAATTGGAACATTGGGAAGCAAAAACATTAGAGGATTTGATACGGGAGTCCCAGAAAGTCTTTATAAAAAGGGAAGAGGAAAGACAGAAGCAAAAGACCAGGCTCATGGTGACTATGGTCCAGGAGGTATTAAAGAAGGATAGCCTAGACCAGCGATGGCGAACCTATGGCACGCGTGCCAGCTGTGGCACGCGAAGGCCTTGCAGCTGGCACGCGGGAAGGTCCGCAATCGAAAAAAAAAAAACAACCCTGTCTGCTGACGTTGTCGGGGCCGCCGCGGCAGAATCGAGCGTGCCGCGGGGCCCCCCTGTACCCGGCAGATCCTGCCCTCCCTGTAGCAGCTCTCTCTTTGGAGCTACAGTCAGACGCGCCGGCTTGCAGAGCGCGAAGGGAAGAGTTTCCCTTTCGCGACTCTGTTAAGCCCGCGGGGGCTGATGGGAACTTCCCATCAGCCCCCGCGGGCTTAACAGAGCAGCGAGGGAACTCTTCCCTCGCGCTCTGCAAGCCGGCGCGTCTGACTGCAGCTCCAAAGAGAGAGCTGCTACGGGGAGGGCAGGCTCTGCCGGGTGGGTACAGGGGGGCCCCGCGGCACGCTCGATTCTGCCGCGGCGGCCCCGACAACGGCAGCAGACAGGGTGGTTGTTTTTTTTAATTTTCCCTGGGCTGGGCTGGGGGGGTGGGGGTTAGGAGTGGTGATGGGCTGGGCTGGGCTGGGGGGGGGGTTCGGAGTGGTGATGGGCTGGGCTGGGCTGGGCTGGGGGGGGTGAGGAGTGGTGATGGGCTGGAGGGGGGGGTTAGGAGGGGGGATGGGCTGGGCTGGGCTGGGCTGGGCTGGGGGGGGGTTAGGAGTGGTGATGGGCTGGGCTGGGCTGGGGGGGGTTAGGAGTAGTGATGGGCTGGGCTGGGCTGGGCTGGGGGGTGTTAGGAGTAGTGATGGGCTGGGGTGGGGGGGTTAGGAGTGGTGATGGGCACTGGGCTGGGTGGGGGGGTTAGGAGTGGTGATGGGCACTGGGCTGGCTGGGGGGGTTAGGAGTGGTGATGGGCACTGGGCTGGCTGGGGGGGTTAGGAGTGGTGATGGGCGCTGGGCTGGGGGGGGGATAGGAGTGGTGATGGGCGCTGGGGGGGGTTAGGAGTGGTGATTGGCTGGGCTGGGGGGGTTAGGAGTAGTGATGGGCTGGGCTGGGCTGGGGGTGTTAGGAGTAGTGATGGGCTGGGGTGGGGGGGTTAGGAGTGGTGATGGGCACTGGGCTGGGGGGGTTAGGAGTGGTGATGGACACTGGGCTGGCTGGGGGGGTTAGGAGTGGTGATGGACACTGGGCTGGCTGGGGGGGTTAGGAGTGGTGATGGGCACTGGGCTGGCTGGGGGGGTTAGGAGTGGTGATGGGCGCTGGGCTGGGGGGGGTAGGAGTGGTGATGGGCGCTGGGGGGGTTAGGAGTGGTGATAGGCGCTGGGGGGGCTTAAACTAAAAATTGAGTGATTGGGGATTAGGACTGGGAGTGGGCTGATGGGGAGGTTAGGACTGGAAATGGGCTGGTGGGATTAGGACTGGGAGTGGGCTATGGGGGGCTAGGACTGGTAATGGGTTGGGGGGGTTGCTAGGACTGGAAATGGGCTGAGTGGAAGGGGGCTTGAACTGCAAATAGCTGTTGGGGATGGGGCTTGGAATGGAAATGGGCTGAGGGGAAGTGGGGGGCTTGAACTGCAAATAGCTGATGGGGACGGGGCTTGGAATGGAAATGGGCTGAGGGGAAGTGGGGGGCTTGAAGAAGGGAATGGATGCTGGGTGAGACTGGAACTAGAAGGGAGCTGATGTTGGGGGAGGATTAGAATGGGATGGGGCTGGGAGAGTAAAATGGAGAGGGGAAAAATATTTTGTGTAGGAGGGATGAAAAATCTACAATTGGCCAGGTATTGGGAGAGTAATTGGGGATTGAGGATGGAGGGGTAAAATTTGTGTGGATGAAATAGGAATGAGGAAAGAGCAAAAGGAGAAAGATTAGTATGTTAAAGCAGATGTAGAGAGAGAGAGAATGGAAAAAAAACTAGAAGAGAGAAGAAAGGACAAATGGACAGCAGACGATGGAGAGTTAGCAGAAAACATGAAGAAACCAGAAGAAAATGGCTGGACCAATTGCAACTGAAAAAAAATGCACAAAAGGTAGAACGATATCTCTTTATTTTGAATTTATTAACTGGAATATGTCAGCTCTGGGAAATGTGCATCATTAACATCTGCGCTTTGTTTGGTACAAGAGGAAATTCCTATTTGACGTTGCCACTTGTTCTCTTTCCCCAGTATTCACTGAAATGTATTGGTTTAATATTTGCAGTGTTGCCTTTTGATAGGTAGGGTATGGTGCTTTGTGAGTCCTGGTAATGCTGTCAGGATACGGCGGGTTTGCTATGGGTTCTAAATGGGCAGCGTTTGTAGTAGTTCCTAATGTGCCTGGCGGTTGGCACTGGATTATAGTAATGTAGAAATCTTTTAGTCTTTCTTTATCCATACACTCATTAAGAGACATGTTTACTAAAAGTTAGTGTATGGTAACATTATGCAAATATTTATGCAAATAAGACCACTTATGCAAATGACGTGCTGGCACTTTGAGGAAATTCTTTGGTTTTGTGCGGCAGTTTGGGCACTCGGGCTCAAAAAGGTTAGCCATCACTGGCCTAGACCAAGGGAGGGGTGGAAAATCATGGCAGAAAGGTAAGGGAAGGAGCTGAGGCATGGGTAGAGGTAGAGGCTCTGGCTGGGAACAGAGTCCCCAGTGGGAGGGGTTTTGGGCTGGATGTTTCCACTGTGGAGAGGTGGGACTTTTTTTTTTTTAAGTTTCAACAATCTTTATTATAAACATAAAGCAAGAATACAATCAAGTCCACGTCAAGAGGAGTACTGCCCGTTACATCAGGAATATTCAATTCACAAGCAAAACTACTTATAATATATTAAACAAAACATAACCTTCAAGTAAATTAGATCCATAAGAAAAGAGGATCCCATATCAATTTTTAGCCCTGTTATACTTGGAAAGGAAGGAGAAAATAAATTAACCATTTCCTTTACTAATCAAGAAAACCTCTAATTGCCCAACATCAAGGAAAACATATTTAACATTCTCATATGAATATCAATATACATTTACAGGGATATTTTGGAAAGAAGGAAGCCCCACAGCTAAGACCCGAGTTTTTAATGCCAAAAACACTTTCCTCCATTTTTGGGTTAATCTACTAACGTCGGGAAAAATCTGAATAGGGCTACCACAAAAAGCTTGATCCTTTTTCAAAAAATACAATCGCATTATTAAATTTTTATCTGCAAGAGATAAAAAGGAAGCAATTAGGGTAGCCCGATAAGAAATATCATCCAAAGAGGATTCCAAAAAGGCAGAGACATCTAGAGACCCAGTCGTAGGGGGATTCACTCTCTCCTTGGTATTTGGAGAGGAGGTCTCGGTGGTAGGCAAAAGAGGAACATAATAAACTGAGGAAAACTTAATTGACTCAACATTATCCATTAACAAAAACTTCCTTAAAATATTTCAGCAAGAGTATTATAGGAGTAAGATAATGGGTACAAGGAAAATTTCAAAAATGCAAATTCTTAGCAAGAACAGCATTTTCCAATACTTCTATCTGATGATGTATAACTACACTGTCCTGAATAGAGGAAGAAAGTGCAGCCTCCATCACAGAGACCTGTCCTTCCAACTTGTTTAACGACTTATTACATTTATCAAAAAGCATATCATGTTCGGAAAGTTTCTGAACAACCTCTTTGGAAAACTGTGTAACTTGAGACAAAGATGCACGGAGCGAAAGCTCAATGCGCGCAACTACCTCCCATACATCACGCAAAGAAACATCTGCGAGAGTTTCAACAGTAGGAACGGCTGAGGAAAATTCCAATGAAGAAGGCAGCTTAACTTTCACAATCCCCGAAGCAATAGGCAAAGAAGAGGCTTGAACAAGAGGGTCTACCCCAAGTGACTCTTCCCTGGAGGGAGAAACCTCACAAAGCACTTCCTGTCTGGGTAGGGCAAACCCCAGCGTTGTAACAGATTCATCTGAAACAGTACTCATGGTTTCACCCAAAAGTTCTTTCTCTGGGTGATCAGCCTGGGCATTCAAAAGATGACAATCCATTGGTCCAACAGTCTTTAAAGACTTAGCGCCCAAGGCGGGAAAAAACTTTTTTCTCCTCTTACCCATGAGAAACTGCAGACAACTCCTCAAACTCTGAAGGGGCGGGACTTGCCCCTTTGGTCACACCCCTTCGGGCACACGCCTGTGGTTTGCGTTCCGTGGCAGGCCGATGCTCTTATGCTGGCCAAGGAGGGGTGGGGACACCACCTCCTCCACCACACAGCCACACCGGGATCCGATCAAGGCAAAATAGCAGGTAGTAATCCCAAGAAACCACAGCAGGCCGATGCTCTTATGCCAGCCAGGGAAGAGTGGGGACACCGAGCTCCTCCTCCACCACACAGCCACACCGGGATCTGATCAAGGCAAAATAGCAGGTAGTAATCCCGGAGGTGGGACAGTTAGTTAGTTAGTTATTGTATTTAACCATCTTTATTAAGAAATAAACAAGAATTACAATCAAGTCCACATCAATGGGAAAGGAAGGAGAAAAGAAAAACAAGCAAAACTTTCTTACACAATATAAATACAGGCTGGGCCCGTGAAAATTTACATTAAGCCCCATTTAACCTTTTTGTTAAAATGGTAAATAAAGGTAAAAGGAAAAGGAGACCGCTATGGTTTTCGAAAGAAGTAGCTGAAAAAGTGAAGAAAAAGAGGGAGGCCTTCATGAAATACAAGAAATCACAGAGAGAGGAAGACAGGCATCTGTATTTGGAAAAACTTAGAGAAGCTAGCAAAGTAGTCAAGTAATCAAGAAGGCAAAGATTCAAAAGGAGGAGGAAATAGCCAATGCAATAAAATGGGGGGATAAGACATTTTTCAGATATATTAGTGAGAAGAGGAAGGGCAAAAGTGGTATTGTCAGACTCAAGGGTGCAGGGGAGGAATATGTAGAAGCTGATAAGGATAAAGCGGAATTGCTTAACAAATATTTTTGTTCTGTGTTCACAGATGAAGAACCAGGAGCAGGACCTCAGAAAACACCCACAAATAGGAACAGAAGCGAGGGACATTTATTTTATTTTATTTATTTATTTACATTCTCTTATATACTGCGCTATTCTGCATCAGTGCGGTTTACATTGAACAGGGCATTATAACTTGGAGATAACTATTTTACAGGGAACATGGGCTATGGAGGGTTAAGTGGCTTGCCCAAGACCACAAGGAGCACCTGTGGGACTAGAAACCCCAATCCTTCCGGCCCAAGGTTGCTGTCCTCTAGTGGGATTTGAACCCCCGACCTTCCAGCCTTGAAGTACCTTGCCCCAACCACTAGGCCACTCTTCCACTCATCTTGAACAACTTTCAGAAGACTGTGTTCGTGAGAAACTAGCTCAAAATAGACAAAGCGATGGGACCGGATGGGATACACCCTAGAATACTGAGGGAACTTGGGGACGTTCTAGCAGCTCCACTGACTGACCTTTTCAATGCCTCGGAGTCGGGAGTGGTGCCAAAGGACTGGAGAGAGGCTCTTGTGGTGCCTTTACACAAAAGCGGAAGTAAGGATGTGGTTGAAAACTACAGGCCGGTTAATTTAACTTTGGTGGTGAGTAAATTATTGGAAACGCTGCTGAAAGAGAAAATAGTGAGGTTTCTGGAGTCCAGCGGATTACAGGATCCGAGGCAGCATGGATTCACCAGAGGCAGGTCTTGTCAGACAAATCTGTTTGATTTCTTTGACTGGGTGACCAGGAAGTTGGACCGAGGGAGAGCTCTAGATGTGGTGTATTTAGATTTCAGTAAAGCCTTTGACACTGTTCCTCACAGGCGACTTATAAACAAACTGAGCACCCTAGGGATGGACCCTAAAGTTACTGCTTGGGTTAGAAATTGGTTGGGTGGGAGGCGACAAAGAGTACAAGTAAATGGAGCTCACTCTGAGGAGAAGGATGTTACCAGTGGTGTGCCCCAGGGATCTGTCCTTGGTCCGATTCTTTTTAACATCTTTGTTAGTGATATAGCGGATGATACCAAAATCTGCAATAGAGTAGACACCCAGGAAGGTGTAGATAATATGAGGAGGGATCTAGCTAAGCTTGAAAAATGGCCTAGAATTTGGCAGCTGGAATTTAATGTTAAAAAAAATGTAAGGTCATGCATTTGGGCTGCAGCAATCCAAGGGAGCAATATAATATAGGGGGTGAAGTACTTTTGTCCACTAAAGAAGAGCGGGACCTAGGTGTGGTTGTGTCTGATGATCTTAAAGTAGCTAAACAGGTAGAAAAGGCGATGGCAAAAGCTAGAAGGATGTTTGGGTGCATATGGAGAGGAATGGCTAGCAGAAAAAAGGAGGTGATAATGCCTCTCTATAAGTCTTTGGTGCGACCTCATTTGGAGTATAGTGTGCAATTCTGGAGACCACACCTTCAAAAGGATGTGAACAGGATGGAGTCGGTGCAGAGGGTGGCTACTAAAATGATTAGTGGTCTTCATTATAAAGCATATGAGGACAGACTGAAGGATCTTAATATGTACACCTTAGAGGAAAGGCGGGATAGAGGTGATATGATTGAGATGTTTAAATACCTCCGTGGCATAAATGTTCAGGGAGAGAGTCTCTTTCAATTGAAAGCAAGTTCTGCTATGAGGGGACATGGGATGAGGGTGAAGGGAGATAGATTCAGGAGTGATATGTGGAAATATTTCTTTACGGAAAGAGTAGTGGATCCATGGAATAGTCTCCCAGTGGAGGTGGTAGAGATGAGGACAGTAACTGAATTCATAAAAGCATGGGACAAACACAGAGGATCTCTAAAGGTAAAAAGGGGACTGTTGTAGTTGTTGATATGGAAGGACAGACTAGATAGGCCATGTGGTCTTTTTCTGTTATCATATTTCTATGTTTCTATTTGACTTGGTAAAGAAGAAGAAAACATTTAAACGGATTCTTTACTAGTTAGGAAAACTTCCAAATGATCAGATTCCATAAACACATATTTAATCTGCTCAAAAATCATAATATATTTACAAGGATACTTTAGCAAAAAAGAAGCACCTATTGCCAGGGCGCAGGCTTTTAAAAGAAGAAAAGCTTTCCTCCGCCTTTGAGTAAGTCTACAGAAAAATCTGAATCGTATTCCCACAAAAAAGTTGATTTTTCTTAGAAAAATATAAACAAAGAATTCAATTCTTATCCATTAAAGAAACAAAAGAAACAATTAAAGTAGCATGTTGGTTTATCTGATCTGAAGATGACCCCAAAAAGGCAGAGAGGTCTAAAGTATGAGACAAGGAAACATCACCCGCTTCCCTGGCAATAGGAGAGGAGGCTTCCGCAGTAGCCAAAACAGGAACATAATAAACTGAGGAAAATTTTATAGCATTAGGATCTTCAATCAACAAAACCTCCTTAAAATACTTATGTAACAATATAATAGGAGATAGGTAATGAGTTCATGGAAAATTCAAAAACCTTAAAATTTTCACCCGATTCGCATTCTCTAAGGATTCTAATTGATGATGTACTATAACAGGCATGTCCAACTTTGAACAGATCGTGATCTACTTTTTCTGGCCAAAAGTGCCAGTGATCTAACACCATGAAAATTAAGTTTCAAATTAAATTTTAACCCAATAAAGTTGGAGGATTCCCCCCCCCCACACCTTTTTAATGAACCTTCTGTCATTTACTTGGATGTGATCGGCTGTTAAGCAAATTAAGCAAAAACAAAACAGAGAGACAAAGATCCAGTAAGAACTGCGAGGGGAAATGGAAAGTGCATTTTTTCTTAAAGTTTTATTGAGTAATAATTTTCTTTAACTGTCTTCATAACTTTCTTTAACTTTTATTGAGTAATTTGTGTTAAATTTAGGTCGAGTATTGATCCAGACTGATCTTGCACAATCTTTAATATTTTGCTCTTGCTTATTAGTGAAACGTCTGAGCCTGCATTTCATCCATCAGCTTTTTGAAGTTGGGTGAATATTGCGTGAGGGCCAGTCTCAGGGAATCCTGGAGATGTTCATCTCTAATACCTGAGGATTGGAGGATCGCCAATGTAACACCAATTTTTAAAAAGGGTTCGAGGGGTGATCCGGGAAACTACAGACCGGTGAGCCTGACATCAGTACCGGGAAAAATGGTAGAAACCATCATAAAGAATAAAATTACTCAGCATGTAGATAGTCACGACCTAATGGGAGACAGCCAACATGGCTTTAGACAAGGAAGATCTTGTCTTACTAATCTGTTATGTTTTTTGAAGGAGTGAATAAGCAGGTGGACAAAGGTGAGTCGGTTGATATTGTGTATCTGGACTTTCAGAAAGCCTTTGACAAGGTCCCTCATGAGAGACTTTTGGCAAAACTAAAGAGTCATGGGATAGGAGGCAGTGTACTATTGTGGATCAGGAACTGGTTAAAGGATAGAAAGCAGAGGGTAGGGCTAAATGGCCAATTTTCCCAATGGAGAAAGGTGAATAGTGGTGTACCCCAGGGATCTGTGCTGGGTCCGCTGCTTTTTGACATATTCATAAATGACCTGGAAAGTGGAATAACGAGTGAGGTTATCAAATTTGCAGATGACACAAAACTATTTAAAGTTGTTAAAACCCAGGAGGATTGTGGAAAATTGCAAGAGGATCTTGATAAATTGGAAGACTGGGCATCAAAATGGCAGATGAAATTTAATGTGGAGAAGTGCAAGGTTATGCACCTAGGGAAGAACAACCCAAACTATGGTTACACGATGCAAGGTTCCACATTAGGAACCACCACCCAGGAAAAAGATTTAGGCGTCATTGTGGATACCATGTTAAAACCCTCGGCCCAGTGTGCAGCGGCGGCCAAGAGAGCAAATAGAATGCTAGGTATGATAAGGAAAGGAATGGAAAATAAAACAAAAGATATTATAATGCCTCTATATCGTTCCATGGTGAGACCGCACCTTGAATATTGTGTGCAATTCTGGTCGCCGTATCTTAAAAAGGATATAGCGATTTTAGAAAAGGTTCAGAGAAGAGCCACCAAAATGGTAAAGGGGATGAAAGGCTACTCCTATGAAGAAAGGCTAAAAAGGTTGGGGCTCTTTAACCTGGAAAAGAGACGGCTGAGGGGAGATATGATAGAAGTCTATAAGTTAATGAACGGAGTGGAACGGGTAAATGTAGATCGATTGTTTACCTTATCAGAATAGAGAAAGACTAGGGGACATGCAATGAAGCTACAGGGTAAACTATTTAAGACTAATAAAAGAAAATATTTTTTCACTCAACGTGTAATCAAACTCTGGAATTTGTTACCGGAGGATGTAGTAAAGGCTGTTAGTGTAGCTGGGTTTAAAAAAGGTTTGGACAAGTTCCTGGAGGAAAGGTCCATAAACCATTATTAAGAAGGGACCAGGATATCAATGCTTGAACCAATACAAGCATTGTGGAACCTGTGTCCCTTGGGGAAACTGCTAGGTACGTATGACCTAGATTGGCCACTGTTGGAAACAGAATACTGGGCTTGATGGACCTTGGTCTGACCCAGTATGGCATATCTTATGTTCTTATGTTCTTATCTGTCATGTTGGAACGTTGTGTACTCTTTTTCATTTTCAGATGGGAAAATGCAGATTCATACAAATAAGTTGAACTGAAACAGGAGTGTACAGCTTCACTGCATCTTCTCAAGTTGGGAAATTTGTCTCTAGGCACTAGCTTCCAAAATGATTCTTGCTCAGCAGAGGTCTTGAGAAAAATGTCATTTTTAAGGGTTAATATTTTGTTTTCAAGAGATGGCTTGTTCAATGAGTAATTTTTACTGATAGCAGCTGCAGTTTCTTTAATGTGCACATCTGCTTTGAATGGATATGACAAATACTCCACAACTGTTCCAATTTTTTGGAAGTCACAGAATCTATTTTTGAATTCCTGGATAACAGAACAGATTTCTGAAAAACAAAATTTGGATATTGTCCCAGATGGTCCTGCGTATTAGGAAAATGATCAAAAGTGTTGTTTGCAAGGTCAGTCATCATTAGCTCAAATTTGCTCTTGTAGGATGAAACTGTACTCATCATCTCGCCAATGCATTTGTTTTTACCTTGTAGTTCAAGGTTCATATCACTTAGTTCGCCTGTAAAGTCAGCGAGAAATGCCAGATCACATAACCACTCATCTTCCAACTCTGCTTGGTCATCTCCCTTCTCCTTCAAAAAACTTCTTATTTCATTCAGCAAATCACAAAATCTTTGCAGAAATTTGTGCCTACTTAGCCACCTTACATCTGTGTGCAAAATGATTTCCGCTGCCCCTTCATCAAGAATAAGATTGAAAAGCCGTCTTTGAAGTGATCTTCCACGACCTGAATTTACAATTTTGAAAGTGATGTCCATGACAGTCTTTGTATTGAGTCTCTTGCTTGCCAAAACTTGCTGGTAAATGATGCAGTGGTAAGAAAGGAAATCTGGGAAGTCGTCATGCTGTCTACAGAGGGCTATGAAACCCTTAACCTCACCTGTCATTGCTCTTGCTCCATCAGTAGTGATGGAAACAAGTTTATGCAATGGAAGATTACACTTTGTCACAAAATAATGGAAAGAACTGAATATTTCCTGACTGGTAGTTCTCCCTTTTAAAGAAATCATTCCAAGAAGTTCTTCTTTAATATTGAAGTCTTCAAAAACCATCCGGATAAAGACTATAGTAACTGGGCTATGTCTCTTATGTCTATAGATTCATCCAGTTGGAGTGAGAAAGCAACGCAATTTGAAACATCCTCCAACAATTGTTCAGTTGTGTCTCCACACATCTTTTCTATTCGCCGCACGACAGTGTTTCTTGACAATTGTACATCTTGAATAGCAGCTATGATATCTTTCTTATTTTTAAATCCTTCAAAAAGATTGTCAGCTGCTTCAAGAAAACAATTTTTTACAAATTCCCTTTCAGTGAAAGGTTTGCATTTCTTTGCGATCAGGTTGCTGACCTTGAAGGATGCTATGGTTGCATTGACCGAATGTGACCTTGGCTTCGCCATCAACTGTTGCTGAGTAGCCAATTTTGATTTAAGTTCTTTGAGCTTCAGTTTACGAATTTCACTTTTGGGTGGAAAATCAGCATCAAACGTATTGCTATGCAGAGCCTTATAATGACGTTCCAGATTACCCTTTTTGGGCAAGGATACTGGGGCATTACAAATTAGACAACAACACTTGGACTACTTCATCATGGTGAAAGACATTTCCCATTCACCATGAAAGTGGTAGGATTTGTTCTTCTTTGGAACACTCATCTTCATTATACTGGGGTGGCTGGATGTAAGAAGGCCAAATCTGCTAAGTTAGTATAAACACTGGCTGAATCTGGTCCAAAACTGTCACTGTCCCAAAGTATTAAAGATCAACAGGAACTGAAGACCTCTGGATGATGTGCAATACAAGGACTGGAGATGCCAAAACCACACATGCAGTTCTAAAAGTAAAAATAAGAATTCATCATACTGGCACCAATAATCAAATACCACCAAACAATCATCAAAAAAACTCAAACATCTGTCCAGCAAACCAGATATAATCAAATACCGCCAAACAAGTTTAAATACCACCACACGCGATTTAATAAATTCTGCACACAGTGTAGAATCAACGCAAAGGCAAGGCGAAATAAAATTGCAGTGTAGAATCAACGCAAAGGCTAGGCAAAATAAAATTTTAGAGGCAAGGAAAAGTCACAGTGGTTTGAACCAATTCGAAGGCAAGGCATAGGCAAGTTAGAACAAAATTGGAAAAGCCCGCCAAAATCACCAAATTCTTGATACTTTGTTGTGTCTGCCTGAAAATGTTTAATGAAAGCGAACTATAAAGCGACCAACGACCAGCACATGATACAATACGGTAAGTTTATTCAGGTAAAGCCCGGGTGAATGGATATCACCTGGTATATAACACACTTCTAAGGGGTGTTGGGGTGGGGGCAGGAATGGGTAATTCTAAGAGGAAGGAGACCAGGTATGACGCCGGGGCCTGTAGTGTGTCATCGCGGAGCGTGGGGCAGCGGCCCCCTGGGGTACCAACTATTGGCATGAAAACAACAAGCGCCCCCAATACACCCACAGGCAAGATTCCCGCAGGCAGGGAAAAAAGACAGGCAAAGGATCAGCAGCGGCGGCAAGCCCTCGGCAGATGACTTGCTGGCACGAGCTCTCTCCTAGCAATGGGGCGAGCTGCTGGAGAGATGGAGCCAAGTGGGGCTAGTGATTTACCTCTGACCCCTCCGTAATCTACAGGTAGATCGCGATCTACCTGTTGGACATGCCTGTACTATAAGATTATAAGAACATAAGATATGCCATACTGGGTCAGACCAAGGTCCATCAAGCCCAGTATTCTGTTTCCAACAGTGGCCAATCTAGGTCATACGTACCTAGCAGTTTCCCCAAGGGACACAGGTTCCACAATGCTTGTATTGGTTCAAGCATTGATATCCTGGGTCCCTTCTTAATAATGGTTTATGGACCTTTCCTCCAGGAACTTGTCCAAACCTTTTTTAAACCCAGCTACACTAACAGCCTTTACTACATCCTCCGGTAACAAATTCCAGAGTTTGATTACACGTTGAGTGAAAAAATATTTTCTTTTATTAGTCTTAAATAGTTTACCCTGTAGCTTCATTGCATGTCCCCTAGTCTTTCTATATTCTGATAAGGTAAACAATCGATCTACGTTTACCCGTTCCACTCCGTTCATTAATTTATAGACTTCTATCATATCTCCCCTCAGCCGTCTCTTTTCCAGGTTAAAGAGCCCCAACCTTTTTAGCCTTTCTTCATAGGAGTAGCCTTCCATCCCCTTTACCATTTTGGTGGCTCTTCTCTGAACCTTTTCTAAAATTGCTATATCCTTTTTAAGATATGGCGACCAGAATTGCACACAATATTCAAGGTGCGGTCTCACCATGGAACGATATAGAGGCATTATAATATCTTTTGTTTTATTTTCCATTCCTTTCCTTATCATACCTAGCATTCTATTTGCTCTCTTGGCCGCCGCTGCACACTGGGCCGAGGGTTTTAACATGGTATCCACAAGGACGCCTAAATCTTTTTCTTGGGTGGTGGTTCCTAATGTGGAACCTTGCATCGTGTAACCATAGTTTGGGTTGTTCTTCCCTAGGTGCATAACTTTGCACTTCTCCACATTAAATTTCATCTGCCATTTTGATGCCCAGTCTTCCAATTTATCAAGATCCTCTTGCAATTTTCCACAATCCTCCTGGGTTTTAACAACTTAACCTTGTTTAAATCTCCCTTTGTTTGCTATGTATAAAGTTCACCTGTTATCCATGTTTAAACTCCCTGTTCTATGTAAGTTCAATGTATGGCTGTTCCTCATTGTACAAACTTGTTTATTGTAAACCGTGCTGATGCCGAATAGTGCGGTATAGAAAAACCTTAAATAAATAAAATAAATAAATAAATAGTTTTGTGTCATCAGCAAATTTGATAACCTCACTCGTTATTCCACTTTCCAGGTCATTTATGAATATGTCAAAAAGCAGCGGACCCAGCACAGATCCCTGGGGTACACCACTATTCACCTTTCTCCATTGGGAAAATTGGCCATTTAGCCCAACCCTCTGCTTTCTATCTTTTAACCAGTTCCTGATCCACAGTAGTACACTGCCTCCTATCCCATGACTCTTTAGTTTTGCCAAAAGTCTCTCATGAGGGACCTTGTCAAAGGCTTTCTGAAAGTCCAGATACACAATATCAACCGACTCACCTTTGTCCACCTGTTTAATCACTCCTTCAAAAAAACATAACAGATTAGTAAGACAAGATCTTCCTTGTCTAAAGCCATGTTGGCTGTCTGCCATTAGGTCATGACTATCTACATGCTGAGTAATTTTATTCTTTATGATGGTTTCTACCATTTTTCCTGGTACTGATGTCAGGCTCACCGGTCTGTAGTTTCCCGGATCACCCCTGGAACCCTTTTTAAAAATTGGTGTTACATTGGCGATCCTCCAATCTTCAGGTATTAGAGTTGATTTTAATGATAGTTCACAGATTACTAATAGCAGGTCTGCAATCTCATATTTCAGTTCTTTCAACACCCTTGGATGTATACCATCCGGCCCAGGTGATTTGCTACTCTTCAGTTTATCTAATAGTTGTAATACATCTTCCCGATGTATCGATATTTCCTTCAATTCTTCCGCACCTTTAAATACCACTTCAGTCATGGGTAACATCCCTACATCTTCCTCAGTAAAGACTGAAGCAAAGAATTCATTCAGTCTCTCCGCTATCGCCTTGTCGTCTCTTAGTGCTCCTTTAACCCCTTTATCATCTAATGAACCAACTGACTCTCTCACAGGTTTTCTGCTACGAATGTACTTGAAAAGGTCTTTACTTCGCGTTTTTGTTTCTGCAGCAAGCTTCTTCTCAAATTCTCCCTTTGCCTGCCTTATCAATGCCTTGCATTTGACTTGCCAGTGCTTGTGTTGTTTCCAGGTTTCGTCGTTTGGCTCTTTTTTCCATTTCCTGAAAGATGCTTTTTTGGCAACAACAGCCTCTCTGACCTCACCTTTAAACCATGCTGGCAGTTTTTTAGACTTCCTTCCACTTTTCTTAAAGCGTGGAATACAGCTGGTCTGGGCTTCCAAGATAGTATTTTTCAACAATAGCCAAGCCTGATGTACGTCTTTAACCTTTGCAACTGCTCCTTTTAGTTTTTTAACTGTTTTCCTCATTTTATCATAGTCTCCCTTTCGAAAGTTAAAAGGTAGTACTGTGGATTTCCTTACTATCCCTCCTCCACTAATTAAATCAAAGGCGATCATGCTATGATCACTATTGCCAAGTGGCCCTAACAACCTTATCTCTTGCACTAGATCTGGTGTTCCAGTAAGGACTAGGTCTAATATGGCTTCCCCTCTGGAAGGTTCATGAACCAGCTGCTCCAAGAAACAGTCATTTATTTCATCTAGGAACTTTATCTCCCTAGCATGTCCTGACGTGACGCTGACCCAGTCGATACCGGGATAGTTGAAATCACCCATTATTATTACTGTGCTATGACTTTTATTAGCTTCCTTGATTTCTTTGAGCATTTTATCATCCATTTTGTCATTCTGGCCAGGCGCTCGATAGTACACCCCCACTGCCATTGCCTTCCCCCTTTTACATGGAATTTCAATCCATATAGATTCTACAGCAGATTTTGCTTCCTGCAAAACTTTAATCCTTTCTGACTCAATGCCCTCTCTAACATAGAGAGCAACCCCTCCACCAATTTGATCAGCTCTATCATTTCGATATAGTTTGTACCCAGGTATCACAGTGTCCCACTGGTTGTCCTCCTTCCACCATGTCTGTGATATTCCAATCATATCTAACCTTTCATTTAGTGCTATATATTCTAACTCTCCCATCTTATTTTTTAGACTTCTAGCATTTGCATACAAGCATTTTAGAGAATGTATTTTATTCATATTAATTTGGCTATTGTTAGACATGGGTAATTTGGGATCTTTAAGCTCTGTCTACTCCATACTTGAGGCCATTTGGGCTACTTTACTCTTTTTTGGAACCCTCTCTGCTTTTGGTAGTATCCTTCAAAGATATATTCTTCCGAACCATCCGCTCTTGGGCGACTGTCGGCTTTCCCCTAATATCTAGTTTAAAAGCTGCTCTATCTCCTTTTTAAAGGTTAATGCCAGCAGCCTGGTTCCATCCCGGTTAAGGTGAAGCCCATCCCTTCGGAAGAGCCCCTCCTTTCCACAGAATGTTCCCCAGTTCCTAACAAATCCAAAACCCTCATTTATGCACCATTGTCTCATCCACGCATTGAGACTCCGGAGCTCTGCCTGCCTTTTGGGTCCTGTGCGTGGAACAGGAAGCATTTCGGAGAATGCTACTCTTGAAGTTCTGGTTTTCAACTTCCTACCTAAAAGCCTAAATTTAGCCTCCAGAACCTCCCTACCACATTTTCCTATGTCATTGGTACTGACATGTACCAAGACAGCAGACTCCTCCCCAGCACTCTCTAAGATCTTATCTAGGTGGTGCGTGAGGTCCGCTACCTTCACACCAGGCAAGCATGTTACCAGGTGATCCTCACGTCCACCAGCCACCCAGCTATCTACCTGCCTAATGATCGAATCACCAACTATAACGGCTGTCCTAACCCTTCCCTCATGGGCACATGGCCCTGGAGAAACGTCCTCGGTGCGAGAGGGTTTTATATCACCTGGAGGACAGGTCCTAGTTACAGGATCACTTCCTGCCACACCAGGGTGATGCTATCCTGTCACGTGACCTCTCCTCCATGGCAACAGGGATGCTGCCAGACTGGAGGTGGGACTTCAGGACTATATCCCTGTAGGTCTCGTCTATGTACCTCTCTGTCTTATGCTTTCCAAGTCTGCTACTTTAGCCTCTAGAGAACGGACTCGTTCCCTGAGAGCAAAGAGCTCCTTGCACCTAGTGCACACGTAAGACCTCTCACCAACTGGGAGAAAATCATACATGTGACACTCAATGCAAAAGACTAGAAAGCCCCCATCCTGCTGCTGGACTACTGTCTGCATCTTAGTTTTAAGTTTGTGTTTAGATCTAAGTTCTTTACTTACTAAGGGTTGCTATGGATATTTATACTTATAAAACTGTACCTAATACGTGTAATATACCTTGTTCACCTGAAGCTTAACTAATCTCAGGTCCTTAGTGTATGACTGATTTGGGTAATGAGTTTACCTGAGAGCACCTCCTTTCTTTTAAGGTGTGTAAGTACCTATAAAGCTATGATTATCCCAGGGGTGGATGGGTGTGGGGAGGGAGGGAGGGAGGGAAATAACACTTATTAAAAGAGGGCTGCTACCCAGTACCCTGTCTTGTGCTGCTGAGGTAAGCTATATTCTGATTTGATTTAAATTATAGTTCTTAGCTGCTGCTAGGCTCTAACTTCTTATGAAATTTAAACTACAAGCTCTCTGCTGGGTTCTAAATTTAACCAGAAAGCTCTCTTCTGTGTTTTAAATTTAAGCTAAAAGTACTTTGCTGATGCTAGGCCCTGAGTGACTATTCAATTTAGACTACAAGCTCTCTGCTGGGTTCCAAATGTAACTGGAAAGCTCTCTTCTGTGTTTTAAATTTAAACTAAAAGTACTTTGCTGTTACTAGGCTCTGAGTGACTATTAAATTTAAACTACAAGCTCTCTGCTGGGTATAAAATGTAACCAGAAAGTTCTCCTCTGTGTTTTAAATTTAAACTTAAACTGCTGCTACTAGGCCCTGACTGATTTAACAAAAAATAGTGGGTTCACAGATTAATTAGCTTTAATACAAAGAATTCCTTTTAGAAAATTACCATAAGTATATACTCACAGTTGCAGATCTCTCTCCAGAAGTAACAGTCCCTTTTTCTAGTCCTTCAAGACTAGAAAAAGGGACTGTTATCTCGAATAGAAGCAGCAGCGGCTTGCATCATGGCGTCCTGACCCTCTAATTTATTCAAAACAGTGTTATACTTTAGAAAAGACTCATCATGAACACCCAACCTTTGCATCACCTCTTTAGAAAATTGGGAAACCTGGGAGAGAGATGCACACAGAGACAATTCCATGCGAGCAACCACCTCCCAGATATCCTTCAAAGATATATCGGCTGGAGAACTAACAGCCGCAGGGGGATCAGAAAAGTCCAACACAGATGGTAGAACAGAACATGTCACCTTATCCACATCAGTCAATACAGAAGGAGTTCCCAGTTGACCCAAGGAGGGCCCTCTAACCGGTATATCCACTCCGGAAGGTGAGGCCCTCAAAGACATGACTTCTTGACCGGGTAGGGCAAACCCCAGCGCATTTAGAGAAGTTTCAGACAGTACTCACGGTCCCGCTGGATATATCCTGCTCCTTCTGTTAAGCTGGGACACTCTGAAGGTGACAGTCCATAGGGCCCACCAGCTTGATGGACTTAGAACTCGAAGCTACAAACACCTTCTTCCTCCGCTTACCCATAGGGACCCCAAGCACTCCTCCGTACTCCTCAGTATTCCGAACGGGCTCCAAAAGGGCGTGGCATGCCCCTTTGGGCACCCGACCACGGGTGTGTGCCCTTGGGTCGTGTTCCATGGTGGCAGATAGCTTTTAAAATGGCCTGGGGGGGGGGGGGGTGGATCTCGATTGCTCCTTCTCCAACGGAGAGCACACAGGCACCAACTCTCTCACACTGCTTCCATCCCCGAGGTGAGACAGTTTAAACGAGACTGCCCTAAATTGAGGAATGAGAAAAAATAGTCCCCCTGATGAGTTTAGATGAAGAATAGGGGGATCAGGGGTCTCCTAAATTATGGTCGTACCAGGAGCCCTTGATAAATTTGAAGGTAGGACCCTGGAGGGAGGAGGTGATGTTCCTTATTGATACAGGTGCATCAAGATCCTCGATGAACTTTCAACCCCGGGGAGTAGCAATGACCACGGGTCATTTGGTAGTCTTGGTGTAAAAGGGGAGGACTTTGCAGTGCCCATTTTTGAAGAAATGCCCTTAGAATGTAACCATGATCGGGTGCATGGAGACCTGTTGTTTATACCTGGGATCAGGAGTAACCTGCTGGGAAGGGATCTTATAGTGAAATTAGGGCTAAGGTTAGAAATAGTAGACCACTAGATAGTGCCTGTCATGGGAGTCCTAACTGAGGAGAACGAGAGACAGCTTGACCCACAAGTAAGGGTTCGGGAGGGAAACCGGGGCGGGCTACAAATACCACCTTTAAAGATCATCCTGAAGCAAGAAGGGGAGGTAGTGAGACAGAGACAATATCCGATCCCTTTGGAGGGATGTAAGGGGCTGACCCCTGTAATAGAGGGCTTGGCGAGAGATGGATTACTGGAGCCCTGTATGTCTCCCTACAACACCCCTATCCTGCCTGTAAGGAAACCGGATGGAACCTACAGGTTGGTCCAGGACTTAAGGGGTCTGAACAGAATTGTCCAGACCCAAGTTGCAATATGTTCAAAGAGAGGTCCAATCCCTGGGACATTTAATCAGCGAGGGAAGAGGAAACTGAACCCTGAAAGAATACAGGGCATAGTGGAATTACCCTTACCAAAAACTAAGAAGGAACTTAGAAAGTTCCTGGGTCTGACCGGGTACTGCCGGCTGTGGTTAGACTCATATGAACAGAAAACTAAAGGATAATATATGAAATTATTAGAGAAGGAATCTAATGTACTAACCTGGACTCAAGACGAGGGAACCCTGATGGAAGAACTGAAAAATAGTCTAATAAGGGCCCCTGTATTAGCCTTACCCTTGCTAGACAAACCATTCCACTTATTTGTTGCGGTAGATAAAGGAGCTGCCCTAGGGGTACTGACCCAGAAATGGGGAGGGAAAAAGCAGCTGGTAGCACACTTGTCCAAGCTGCTAGACCCTGTCTCGAGAGGGTGGCCCGAGTGTGTACAAGCAGTGGTGGCCACTGCCCTGGTGGTAGAACAGAGTCGTAAACTGACTTTCAGTGGGTCCCTGGTGGTGAGTACCCCTCACCAAGTCCGAACCCTACTGAGGCAGAGGGCTGGAAGGTGGCTGACAGACTAAGATACTCAAGTATGAGGCAATTCTGATGGAAAAGGATGACCTCATACTCTCTAGTGATGCATGTGTGAATCCTGCTGAATTTCTGGAGAGGGGAGAAACGGGGGCAGAGAACCCAGAACACAATTGTCTTGACATAATAGAATACCAAACCAAAATTCAGCCAGATCTCAGAGACCTCCCCCTCCATGCAGGAGAGAGGCTGTTTATTGATGGGTCCTCCAGGGTGATAGAGGGGAAAGGAAAAGACACAATGGGTATGCGGTAGTCGACGGGACCAGAGAGACCATCTTGGAATCAGGGAGGTTGCCCAGTGGTTGGTCAGCTCAGACCTGTGAGCTATATGCCCTCAATCAGGCCCTAATCCTACTAGGTCAGAAGACAGGAACTATATATACCGATTCAAGGTATGCCTTTGGGGTAGTGCAGACCTTTGGGACGATCTGGCAGGAAAGAGGCTTGATAAACAGCAGAGGGAAGGAGTTTGTACATGAGGAATTGGTAAAAGAAGTCTTAGAAAATCTAATGCTCCCAGATGAGATTGCAGTAGTACATGTACATGGACACCAGAGAGCAGCAACCCCTGAAGCACGAGGAAATCTGTTAGCAGATGACGCAGCAATGAAAGCTGCCTTGGGCTCAGACCCAGCCACAATATATATATTAATCCCGTCAATCCCTCCCAAAGTCCCAAGTCCTAAATTCTCTGAGAAGGAAGAGCAAGCCATGGGGGAAATTAGGGGCAATAAAGACTGAGGAAGGGAGGTGGTTGCTGCCCAATGGGAGGGAGAAGCAAATTGTGAGAGAAATATTGAGTGTTCTGCATCAGGGCAGCCATTGGGGAGTGCAAGCGATGTGTGATTTGATTCTGAGAAAGTATGGGTGTGTAAAAAGATTAATAAAAAAAATCTGAGAAAGCAAGTCCCGGGAGGACCAAACTCTAGCTTAAGGCCCTTTCAGAGCGTGCAAGTTGATTTCACAGAACTCCTGAGGATCGGGAGGCTCAAATACATGCTGGTTATAGATCATTTAATCGGATGGTGGAGGCATACCCCATGGCCACAGCAGGGGGAGTTTCTAAGGTGTTACTGGAACAAGTGATTCCCCTATATGGGATCAGAGAGAATGTGGATTCCGATCAGGGGAGTCATTTTATTTTCAGAGTGCTGCAGAGGTTAATGAATCAACTAGGCATGACATGGGATTTCCACACCCCTTGGCACCCCCCCCTCCTCCGGGAGAGTCGAACAATCACAAAATGTTCAAAAACGACGTCCAATAGAGCCTTCTCACTATTTGTACCAGGAGCATGGAACTCTCTCCCCCCAGAAATTCGTTCCATCACCAATATCATTTCCTTCAGAAGGGCTATCAAACATCATCTGTTCATAAAATACTATTCCAATCTCTTTCCCCCCAGTCAATCCCAACACAATACACATCTTCACCAAGATTCACGCTTAACACAACCTCAACTAGAAAATTCGTTAGCCTGACACTCCTCCTGTTACCTATCCATTTTTCATATTACAATGCCTAATTTGATGTTTAATCTATTTACATAACAATGTACATAGTTTTCTCCCTGTTCATCCAAGTTTGTATCCCTTGTTTATTGTAAACTCAATGTAACCGGTTACATTGCTGTATATTTTGTTCAAATGTAAACCGCACTGATTGAAATAGCGCGGTATATAAGAAATGCAAATAAATAAATAAATAAATAAGACCTTGAAAAAGCAATTGGCTAAGTTAATGCTAGAAACCAAATTGCCCTGGACCAAGTGCTTGCCCCTTGCCCTCCTTCGTATCAGGACAGCACCGAGAAAGGATTTTGGACTGTCCCCTTATGAAATGCTGTTTGGCCTCCCGTACATTGGAGAATATGGGGAAATTCCAGTGATTGAAACAAAGGATTTGTTTATCAGAAAGTATGTACTGCCTCTGTCCTGTCACTTATCTGTTCTCAGGAAGAAGGAGCTGCTTGCTCAGACTCCACCTCTCGAGTTTGCAGTGCAGTGGAGTGGGTTTTGATTAAGTCCTGGAAGGAAACCAAATTACAGCCTGACTGGGAGGGGCAGTACCAAGTCCTGCTCACCACAGAGACGGCAGTGCGAACAGCAGAGAAAGGCTGGACACATCATACCCGAGTCAAGGGACCTGTCACAGTTCTGCCCCTGATCCAGACCCCGGAAGCGTGGGAGGTGCAGCCAACTAAGGAACCTATGATTGTGAAACTAAAAAGACAATAACTTCCTCAGACTGTTTTGGACTTCTTAGGTGAATTAACAGAAAGACATTTTAAATATAGACTTTTCCTAGACTGGTCTGCATTTTTCTTATTACTTAACCACCTCCACCAAATGCTATGATACAAAGTGATGAACTGATTATGGTAGAGACATTAATCTTCATCAAGTTATGTGCGATAAGCTTGTTGTTGTTATTAAGTGCCGTCGAGTCGGAGTCGACTCATGGCGACCCTCTGGATAGTGTCACCCACCTCTAGGTTCCCAGAGGCATAAAGCATAGGAGCTATAGTGGGGCCTCTTCTTAAACAGTGAGGGTGTCTCAAGCAGGTGTTGAAATGCCCCCTGGGATTTGTAGTCCCACAAGCTAATCTAAGAGTGTAGTTGCAGTCGAGTAGCCAGGCTTCAAAAGAGGTCTTTTTATTTACCCGTCCCGGGTGAATTTTAGCACATATGAACAAAGGACAAAAACCATACTTCTGGTATGAAATAAAGGCAAACTACTATAACAAAAATGAATGCTTGTATCTTCAGCCTGACAAAACAAAGGTAGTGCAAAACAGTCTTTATTCTTAAAACAAGCACGTTTCTTCACTTCTGTTTCCTTAAACAGATTCTCTCTCTGGCCAGTTCAGCACAGTGAAGAAATATCATCTGAAATTATTAGTGTACAATCCATGTAGGATTCAGCAGGTGTTTCATCACAAAAATCACATTGCATATCCTCACATGCTTCCCCGGAGCTATCTTCTATAGGATTGTAACTCAAGCTACTTTTAAACAATCCCTCTTCTCTGTTAAGAGGGCTCCCCTCCTCCTCTCTAACGGAGTAAAATGGGAGGTTACCACACACTGCAGAGTTTCCTTCCTGAGAGCCACACACTCTCGGGTAAGTGTAGGAAAAACTCTGACTTTCAGCTTCCCTTCTATTATGAGGAATAAGCCTACCTTCTGGCTTGGTTTTCACGGAGCTTCTGGGCACAGGAAACTTAACGGAGCTTTTCTCAAATGAAAGCCTCTCACTGCCTTTCTCTTTCCATTTCTCTTTGGGCACAAAAGTATCCTCCAGATAAAAACTTTTGCCTTCCTGGTACCTGTTCTTAGGAAGATTCTTTCCCACAGCTTTTCTCAGCTTGCCTTCAGAAATACCTCCGTGGCTCAGACCACTGGGCTTTTGTTCAGTCCTGCATTGCTCCCTGAAACAAATCCCTGGTATTCTCTCCTGGGCTTCTTCCTGTAGGATTCTGTGTGAGTCCCCGTGTGAAGCTCTCTCATAAGCTCTCCAACCAGCTCCTTCCTCTGCTCTAACTCTGACCTGGTGAGTGATTTTTAACTGCATCACTCTTGGTGTTTCTCTGAGCCTCGCCTCCCCCCAGCTGTCCCTCATTACCTAATGAACTATGAGGTAATCTACTGCTTGGGCGTGCTCTTACACCTGGTACTTCAGTTTGTGTTCGTTGCCCATAGCAACCCTGGGTCCATGTGCTGCTCTAACCTGTCACTATTAGAACTGCTCTGCTCAGTTTTTCCTATTTCCATAGGTACTATTTGATCCACCTCATGACAGATCCCCCCCCTTAAAATATTACGGGCTGCTGAACCTTTCAGACAGCACGTAATTTCTTTATGGGTCCTATATCGCTGCTCTACACTGACCAGACTGGCAGTGGCTGACCTGTCCTTCCACGGCTTTAGTACGTTAAGGTGATAAACCTGTTGGCGCCCTCTTTCGTTCTCTACACGATAAGACACAGGCCCAACCTTCTCTATCACTGTACAAGGGCCTTTCCACCGGGATTCAAACTTAGGTCCCGGGTCTGCTACCTGAATAAGCACCTTGTCTCCTATATCAAACTGCCTAGGTCTCGTGCCCCTGTCATAATAATGCTTTTGCCGTTGTTTACTGGCCTGTAAGTTTTCTATGGAGGTCTTGGATGTCCTCTCTAGGCGTTCCCTTAAATCTCTTAAAAATTGAGGTACCCCAACCTCTTGTATGTCCGGCTCCACCCACTGTTCCTGTAAGATATCCAAAACTCCTCTTGGAGCTCGGCCAAACAGCAGTTCGTAGGGGGATGCCCCCAAGGACGCCTGTATGCGTTCCCTGCATGCATATAAAGTGAATGGGAGCAGCGTGTCCCAGTCAGACATGTCTCCCTTTTTTAAACCTCTCCTAAGCATCTGTTTGATGGACTGATTCATCCGCTCCACGAATCCATTGGACTGCGGATGGTATGCCGACGTCCGTATATGCTTGATACCAAAGGCTTCCCACACCATAGCCAAATGCTTGGATAGGAAATTGCTACCCTGATCCGTTAGAACTTCTCTAGGAAAGCCTACCTCGCAGAATAACTTTACGAGTTCTAGGGCTACTATCCTAACAGAGGTGTTCCTTAGTGGGATAGCCCAAGGGAAACGTATGGCATGGTCTACTATTACCAGGATATACTGAAAAACCCTCGGTGTTTTTATTAGAGGTCCTACAATGTCAACTCCTATACGGCTTATGGGAGCCGCTATAGTGGGTGTTGGCACCATGGGTACTGCTTTGGGTTTTATAGCTGTAACCCTCTGACAGGTGGGACATGATTCACAGTATTGCTTGGTCTCCTTGAAGACCCCTGGCCAATAAAACCTAGCCAAAATGTGGTCAAGCGTACCTTGGATCCCTTTGTGACTACCCACCGGGTGGTCATGTGCCAAACGTAATACTGTAGCCTTAAAAGTTGTTGGCACTACCAGCTGCTTCCGTATGGCATCAGTATGTGGGTCAATACTCTCTCTATATAAAATTTATTTCTCTAAGAAAAACCTGGGTAATGTAGGTCGAGTTTCTTGGGCCCACTCAAACGCTCTCTTAAGAGCTGGGTCAGCCCTTTGTTCCATGGGGAACGATGGAAACGTTTTGACTACCTCTGCAGGTACCCAGGGCAATCCTACACTGGCCTCTAACTCGGCCCTCCCTCGGGTCCTACAGTACCTCTCTCAACGTTTCTTAGACTTATCCTTTTTACCCTCTTTAACTGGGGCATGGATCAAATCTTCATGAACAGGAAGAGTGCCTATCTCTCCCTCATCCAGCTCCTCCCCTTGGGATTCTTCCTCTCCCTCAGGCTCCTCCGTGCTTCCTGCTGACATCTTTCCCATCCCTGAGGTTCCAGCTTGAGACCGGGTGGACACTAAGCCTGTTCTGGTGCCTAAGTCTCTTACCAGTCCTTTATAAAAGGGAGGCCAGTCCTTACCCAGGACAATGTCTCTTGGCAGTTTTGGTATTACGGCTACCTTCACTTCTCTTTCTGTGCCTAACCCTCGCACAGATACTCTACGTAGGGGATAAGGAACAAATGCGCCATGCACGCATCTTATACGCACCTGGCCTTCTGCTTGACTCGGGGCTGACTGACGGCGCCCCTCAATGGCTTCCCAGAGCCTGCGTGAAACCATGCTCTGGTCAGCCCCCGAGTCAAGTAGTGCCAGTGCTTCTATACCTTCTACCTGGACCTGTAGAAGGAATCCTTCCTGACTTGGCTCTTCAGCTCCTGACACCAGGACCGTTCTTTCAGGGCAGCTCCTCTGAAAATGTCCCGTTTTTCCACAGGCAAAACACTTCCCTTTAGGTACATACAAAACATTGTCATTATCATGTTTCTCAACATTAGACATTTTAGCATTAAACACGTTACCCTTTGAACATTTTCCTTTTTTGCTAAAATTTGTCATACCAGCTGCTCGCAACACACCTACCCCTGAGGTGTCAGCCATCTCTGCTTCAAAATATCTTTCTGCAAGATTGGCTGCCTCATCAGTGGTTCGGCAGTTCTGGAGTGTAAGAAAAGTTTTCACTTCAGTAGGAACAGCTTGCATAAACTGTTCTAAAACAATTATATCAACTACCGATTCTAGTGTTCTCCCTTCCGGAGTTAATCACTTTCCGGCTAGACTATTTAGCCTTTGAGACAGGGCCTTAGGGGTCTCCCGAGGCTTTATCTTAGCCTCCCTAAATATTCTTCGGTAATGCATAGGAGTTAACCCTAGCCTGTCTTTGACCGCTCTTTTTACCTCTGCATAGTCAGAGGCAAGGACAGCAGGCATAGCCTTATAGGCAGATAGGGCCTCGCCTGTGAGCGACATTGCAAATCTTGTTGCCCACTGCTCCACTGGCCACTTTAAAGCTGCGGCTATGCGCTCAAAAGCATCTATGAAATCATCAGGATTATCATATGGATTCAACTGTCATAGTGAAAAAGCACTGTGAGAGTTCAGTCCTACCCCCTGGACTATAGAGGGGATGGCAGCTTCTGCATCCATCGGCTTCCTTAAGAGCGCCTCCATTGTGTCCATAAGCGGCTTCTGCTGTTCCCTCAAGGTCATTGCAGTCTGCTCCTGGAGATATCGGACCAATTCAACCTGTTTGTCCCATTGCGCCTGCATCCAGCGCTTGACGTCCTGCGGCTCCATCCTCGGGGTCTGCGTCCCTGTGGAGAGAAACAAAGAACAAGACCACAAAGTGCGGCACTGCGATTCTTTTTCCCCATCTACTCCTCTGTGTGCCCACCAGCGCCCCCTTTCTCACCCTTGTCCTCCCACACTTATGCCTAGGTAGACTTTACCTGAGCCTTCGTGTAGGTTTCAGCCTGTGAGAAAGGTTACTGCATCAGCACCACCTGGCCGATCTACCAGCGAGGAATTGTCCCCGACGGCTCTCCCGGTCTGGAAGCAGTCTTCTCCAGTGGTAAGTAGTTTTTGTAGTAATGTCCTTTTTAATCCTTAAGGCCAAAATCCGAAAAACTACGCCATTTGTCACCCACCTCTAGGTTCCCAGAGGCATAAAGCATAGGAGCTATAGTGGGGCCTCTTCTTAAACAGCGAGGGTGTCTCAAGTAGGTGTTGAAATGCCCCCTGGGATTTGTAGTCCCACAAGCTAATCTAAGAGTGTAGTTGCAGTTGAGTAGCCAGGCTTCAAAAGAGGCCTTTTTATTTACCCGTCCCGGGTGAATTTCAGCACATATGAACAAAGGACAAAAACCATACTTCTGGTATGAAATAAAGGCAAACTACTATAACAAAAATGAATGCTTGTATCTTCAGCCTGACAAAACAAAGGTAGTGCAAAACAGTCTTTATTCTTAAAACAAGCACGTTTCTTCACTTCTGTTTCCTTAAACAGATTCTCTCTCTGGCCAGTTCAGCACAGTGAAGAAATATCATCTGAAATTATTAGTGTACAATCCATGTAGGATTCAGCAGGTGTTTCATCACAAAAATCACATTGCATATCCTCACATGCTTCCCCGGAGCTATCTTCTATAGGATTGTAACTCAAGCTACTTTTAAACAATCCCTCTTCTCTGTTAAGAGGGCTCCCCTCCTCCTCTCTAACAGAGTAAAATGGGAGGTTACCACACACTGCAGAGTTTCCTTCCTGAGAGCCACACACTCTTGGGTAAGTGTAGGAAAAACTCTGACTTTCAGCTTCCCTTCTATTATGAGGAATAAGCCTACCTTCTGGCTTGGTTTTCACGGAGCTTCTGGGCACAGGAAACTTAACGGAGCTTTTCTCAAATGAAAGCCTCTCGCTGCCTTTCTCTTTCCATTTCTCTTTGGGCACAAAAGTATCCTCCAGATAAAAACTTTTGCCTTCCTGGTACCTGTTCTTAGGAAGATTCTTTCCCACAGCTTTTCTCAGCTTGCCTTCAGAAATACCTCCGTGGCTCAGACCACTGGGCTTTTGTTCAGTCCTGCATTGCTCCCTGAAACAAATCCCTGGTATTCTCTCCTGGGCTTCTTCCTGTAGGATTCTGTGTGAGTCCCCGTGTGAAGCTCTCTCATAAGCTCTCCCATAAGCTCTCCAACCAGCTCCTTCCTCTGCTCTCACTCTGACCTCTGGTGAGTGATTTTTTTTTTTTTTATATTTATATTTTATTGAGATTATGCAAAAAATATACATAAACGACATAATCATCACAAGAAAAATAAGAAAACAAACTTAGTCCACATCATGGGGAGTATCAGGAAGTGTCAGAGCTGAAGACCTAAATTTAAAAACTCTAATTATTACTTACAATGCTAAAGGGAAAAAGAAAAAAAAAAGGAAACATATCATAGCATACTTATACATCTGCTATTTCCTGAGGAACTAAACCTTTTAGAAATGTTTCTAAGGACCCAACATCAGTGAAAACATACTTAGTACCCCCAAATGTGACCAGGCACTTGCAAGGAAACTTTAAGAAAAATGTTGCGCCAGCAGCAAGTACCCGTGACTTGAGAGTCAAAAAGGCCCTGCACCTAGCTTGAGTTTGCCTGGACACATCTGGGAATATATTAATTTTCCCCCCACAGAAATCAGCATTCTTATTACAAAAGTAAAGCCGCATAACAGTATTTTTATCATTTACCGAGGAAAAGGACACCAGGAGCGTAGATCTAGTCTCAATAAATCTTGAGAAGATTCTATAAAATTGGTAACATCAAGAGAATCTAAAGCTACTGTGGGAACTGCAGCTTGCCGTTCACCAGAAACTAATGGTACCGTCTGGGGCAAATAATACATTCTCGTAATTAATGGCTTAGTATCTACCTGATACCCCAATATTTCTATTAAGTATTTATCAAATAGAATCTGTGGTGATAATAATCTAGTACAAGGGAAATTTAAACATCTAACATTTACCACCCGCAGACTATTCTCAAGTAATTCTTGCTGAGTATGCAATATCAAACTGTCCTTCATAAAAGACAAATTAGAAGACTGTAACAAGGAATATTGCACATCTAGTTTCTGACATTTATTGTCTAAAGCAATAACACAGGTACACTAAAAAAATTTTTTTTTAAACTGCCTCTGTTTCGATTGATTTTTACGTTTTTTGGTGCGCTGAATCCAAATCTGGTAACCAATTTGCTCCATCACGTACAGATTTTTTGCTACATTGGGTTAGCAGTTTGAGGTGAACGTTTCAGATTGAGTGCGATCGAGATAAAAGTTTCTTGGATGAATTCTTTATACTAATTGTTTAGTAGTTATTCAAATAAGAATAAAGAAAATTGTAACAAGGCAGCACATAAGAATAGAGTAATGTCAACAAAACACACTGTGATGGTAGCAAAATTGTCTGCACTTAAAACAGCCACATACATGTGCACAAACATTGAGCATATAAGAGCGAGGTTAGACACAAAGCAAAGCAAAGAAATGTGCAAAAAATGTTGTACAGGTATGTATGTAAGAATAGAAAACGCAAACCGCACCATTGCAATACATGAAGACAAACACCCGATGGTGTGAAAATAAAATTCTAATAAATGAGATCCGACACTGTGGTAATAACCAGCAAATTTTTATTTCAAAGTTTAGTAAAAACACGATATTTGTCAACACAGTTTAGATTTTAAAGTAATTCTTGGGTCAATCAATCTCCTGGTGGGCCCGTATCTTCTTCCCCCGAATGCTTCTCTTGGTGCGCTGCTTGGCGTATTTTTCATCTGGGGTTTCCCGCAGCAGCAACCAGCAGAAATCAGCCATCATAGTGGTGTTCCATCTTCCTTGGTACTTTCTCTCTGCGTCCTTGATGTCCTGGTGAAACCTTTCACCTTGTTCTTCACTGTACGCCCCCAAGTTTTCGGGAAAGTAGTTCACATGGGAGTGCAAGAAATGGACTTTCAGGCTCATGTTACAGCCTTGTTCTTTGAAGGCATTGAGCATCCTGGCAACAATATCCTTATAGTTCTCATCCCACCTGTTCCCCAAGAATTTGAGAACAACATCCTTGAAGGAATCCCAGGCTTCTTTTTCCTTCTCAGACATCGTTTCAGCGAATGCTCCATCTGAAATGAGTTTCCTTATATCAGGGCCAACAAACACTCCTTCCTTTAGCTTTGCTTCAGAAAGTCGGGGGAACTTTGAGCAAAGGTACCGAAAGCACTCACCATCTTTTGGAAGGGACTTGATGAATTGCTTAATGAGACCCAACTTAATGTGGAGAGGTGGTAATAGAATTTTATCACGAGGTACCAAGCTCTCATGAAGAACATTTTTCTCACCGGGTCTCAAATACTCCCGAATTGGCCAGTCTTTTTTCCCCCAGTGTAGGTCGTGGGCCCGGCTATCCCACAAGCAAAGGAAGCAGGGATATTTGGTGAAACCGGATTGCTGCCCTAATAGCATGGATAGAATTTTAAAGTCTCCACAAATCATTCACTTATGCTCATCATAACGAATCTTCTGAAGAATCAGGGCCAAATTCTCGTATTTTTCTTGGAGAATAACAGAGTGAGCAATAGGAACTGAAGCGAATGTGTTGCCATTATGAAGAAGAATACCTTTTATGCTGTCTTTTGACGAATCAATGAACAGCCGCCATTCAGCAGGATCATACTTGAGTTTAAACTTTTCCATCACTCCGTATATATCGTTGCAAAATACCAAATCTTCCTCTTTGCTTCAAAAATTGTGTCTCGCGGTTGCGGTACCAATAAAAAGTTATTCCTGGTGACAATAGATTTTTCTGTTTAAGCCGAGAACCTAGCAGTTGGGCAGCATCTTTTGGGAGTCCTAAATCCCGGACTAAATCATTCAATTCAGCTTGAGAGAAAAGTTCAGGTTTCGGATCTGGTTCAGTTTCAAACTCGGAAGTACTGGACTCATCGGGAAAAGCCATCTGATGAGTCTCATCATGATCAGAACCATCCACACAAATATGATCCAAAGATTTTGGTGGTTCAGGCACAGGTACTTCGTTGCTATGAGGCATAGGCCTAATTGCTGAGGGAAGGTTGGGGTAACTTATTACGTTCTTATTTTTTAAGTTGTATCCCTTCACAATGCAAGAGCAAAAATAGCAGTCACTGCTGTGGTCTCTTTGTTCACGCCACATCATAGGTATTCCGAAACGAAATGCTTGTTTTTTACCTTTCATCCATAAGCGTAGATCTTCCTCACATGTCTTGCACACTTTGTGAGGAGCCCACGGTTTGTCTTGATCGCCTAACTTCAAACCGAAATAGGCGAAATATACTTTTTTAATAAATGCAGAAATGTTCCTCTGCCGCTTTTTCACGGTATATTCCCCACAAATAAAACAAAAACTGTCCGGAGAGTTGACGCAACCTCTGGCTCTGTGAGCCATCACAAATACACAGCACTGCAAACTACAACTGTAGTGAACCACTTCGGAATAAAGCTGGATTACGACTGAGCAAACAAAAGGTAATAATGAACTTGCAAGAAACTGAAATTTGACAGGAACGTTCATGTCGCAACCACCGTGTTTGAGCGAGCGAACGAGGCGAGGCGAACAGGAAAGAACATGCGCCAGCGCGAGTACTGGATTTAGCCCCCCGCCTCCCAATTGTCCTGTTAATGTATAAAATGAATACAAAACACTCTAAAATATCATGAGGGAGTGTTTCTAGTTAGTTAACCATTACAACCTCTATTTTGGGCCAAGAAAATAAACTGCAGTCGGCTAAAAAGAAATTATGTGAACATTCCTTATATAGGTAAGAAATCTAATTTTGCAAGAAAAGGTGACGTGATGGAACATTTTGGCTATTTTTCCTGGATTCAGCACCCCAAAATCTATAGGAATCAGTTGCAAAACTGGAGGCAGTTTTTTGGTAGTGTACCTGTGTAATCTGAAGATCATGTTGAGTCATCTTAGCTACTGAGTCCCGTGAAAAATCATTAATCTGAGTTGCAACAGAAGATAAAGAGCGTTCAATCCGGGAGAGAACACACCAAATATCAGATAAAGAAACAGTCTGAATGTCCTCAGGAGAAACAGATGCGCCATCACGTTGAACGCCTCCGCAAACCACTGGAATCTGAAGAACTTAGGGCAAGGAAACTGCCACAATGTCCGACAAACAGCTGGGTGAAACTACTGATGTTATTAGTTCCAAACCCCGGGGGTGCACTTCCTCCACGGGCGAAGACGTCACTCGATGGCAACTCTTTACATTAGCATGTGGGGCAGAGTTAAAACCCCCTAAAGAACTAGAGGAGCTATCAAAAGAGACCGGAGACTTAGGAACAGCAACAGGCAATTTCCCATCCCCAGAAACAGATACAACATGCTTATCCATAGGGCCAGAGATCTTAACAGCCTTATCTGGGTTGATAGTACTCACATTTAACTTCTTCTTATGTTTACCCATTCCAAGCCTCCGGACTCAATGCTCCTCGTGCGCCACGTGCGCCTAAGGGGTGCACAAGGGGCCTAATCAAACCCCTTTAAACGCACCCCTTCAAACGCAACCGCGGTACAAGCCGCGGATTTCAAGCCCCGGAGATGACGTCGGGACCAGGCACTGCGTCACACCGCTGCTCCGGAAGGTCAGACTCCCCCAAACATGCAGGATAGCTGCAGGACACGTTCGGGCACCAGCCCGACTCCTCACATCCACTCCCGAAGTGCAGAGCACAGCTGCCTCCTTTTCAAGCCCCGGAGATGACGTCGGGACCAGGCACTGCGTCACACCGCTGCTCCGGAAGGTCAGACTCCCCCAAACACGCAGGATAGCCGCAGGACACGTTCGGGCACCAGCTCGACTCCTCACATCCACTCCCCGGTGAGTGATTTTTAACTGCGTCACTCTTGGTGTTTCTCTGCGCCTCGCCTCCCCCCAGCTGTCCCTCATTACCTAATGAGCTATGAGGTAATCTACTGCTTGGGCGTTCTCTTACAACCTGGTACTTCAGTTTGTGTTCGTTGCCCATAGCAACCCTGTGCTGCCCTAACCTGTCACTATTAGAACTGCTCTGCTCAGTTTTTCCTATTTCCATAGGTACTATTTGATCCACCTCATGACAATAGCTATCCTAAATTGTGTTCAGTCTTGAGTCAGGCGGCTCATTGTTGACAGACTGGTACCCGTAGCTGCTGTTATTGTATCAATCCATCTCATTGCTGGCCTTCCACTTTTGCGTTGACCTTCTATCTTGCCAAGCATGATGTCTTTCTCTAATGATCTCTCTCTTCGCATGATGTGTCCAAAGTATGAAAGTCGAAGTCTTGTCATCTGAGCTTCTAAAGAAAGCTTAGGTTTGATCTCCTCTAGTACCGACTGGTTTGTTCTTTGGGCAGTCCATGGTATACACAGTATTCGCCACCAACACACACACACCAACACACACCAACACATTGTAAAAAAGTACAAAAGCAAATTCCCCCCCCCCTCACAATTGTGTGTTGTATACTATAATGAAACTGACTGGCTTTGTTTTGAAAACCTATCACATAACCTTGTAAATCACGCTGTAATTCCTTGAAATTTCTGTCACTGATCTGACATTTTCTGTTTACTTAATCAAACCGCTCCTGATTGCTGGAAGTAGCGGTATACAAATATATGCTAAATAAATAAAAAATAAAATAAAAAACACCATAATTCAAAGGCATCAATTTTCTTCCTATCTTTTTCACTGTCCAGCTTTCACATCCATATGATGTTATTGAAAATACCATGGCTTGAACAAGTCAAATCTTTGTATGGAGAGAGACATCTCTGCTCTTGAGAATCTTATCTAGGTCTTTCATAGCCATTCTGCCAAGAGCAATGCGTCGTCTGATTTCTTGACTGCTTGTTGCTTCTTTATTGATAGTTGATCCAAGTAGGTTAAAGTTGTTCACAATTTCAATTTCTTCTCCTTCAACAATGAACCTGTTGATTATGCCAGTTGTCATGATCTTTGTCTTCTTTACATTAAGGTGCAGGCCCATTTTGAGACTATGTTCTTTGACTGTGAGAAGCAAATGTTTCAGATCATCTTCACTTTCAGCCAGTAATGTGGTATCATCAGCATAGTGAAGGTTGTTGATGAGTCTTCCACCAATCTTCACACCTCTGTTGTCTTCATACAATCCTGCTTCTCTGATGATTTGTTCTGCATATAAATTAAACAGGTAGGGGGAAAGTATGCAGCCTTGTCTTACACCTTTGCTTATTTTAAACCATTCTGTTTCTCCTTGTTCCGTTCGAACTGTTGCTTCTTGATCAATGTACAGATTGTGCAAGAGTACGATCAGGTGTTCTGGTATACCCATGCTTCTTAATGTGGCCCAGAGTTTCTCATGGTTTACACAGTCAAAAGCCTTGCTATAGTCGATAAAGCACAAATAGATATCCTTTTGGTATTCTTTAGTCTTTTCAAAGATCCATCTCACATCCGCAATGATGTCTCTCGTTCCTCGCCCTTTCCTGAACCCTGCTTGCACTTCAGGTAGTTCTTGTTCCAGGTATGGTTGTAGTCTCTTTTGAATAATCTTCAGTAGAATCTTGCTAGCATGTGGGATCAGAGTGATTGTGCGATAATTTCCACAGTCAGTTGGATCACCTTTCTTTAGTATTGGTATAAACACAGATCTTTTCCAGTCAGTTGGCCATGATGATGTCTTCCATATTTCTTGGCAGAGCGATAAGCTTAATTGTGATATATTTCTTGTATCTGCTGACTGATCTGATCTGATGTTATGTTATTAAGCGATTAACTACCTGCTATTGAGACAGTAGTCGTAGTATTGTTATATGTGTTAGGGGTAGTAATAGTCTGTATTTATAAGAAGGCAGTGTTTTTCGGAAGGAAAAGAAAAGGGAGCAATGCAGAGGTGTTGCTGGGTGATTGGGTTAATTCTATTGATTCCCCAGGGGTGCCCCGGGTGGACCCCTTACCCCGAGGACAACGATGCATGGAAATGGGGGAGTTACCCTATAAACCTCTGAATAACTTTGGAGGATGGGAGAGGCCCCCAAGTGGTACAATTTGACACTTGCCAAGTGATAGACTGTGGAGACCTGGAGAATCAGAGAAAAATAAGTAAGGCAGAAAAATACATTTGCCCCAAGATGTACGGAACACCAGGTCACAGGTTCCATACCCCCTCCCCCAATTGGGAAGATGTGGGGTGGGCAACTAACAAGGGATTGGTCTCCACAAAGGAGAATCTAGGTGTAATATTCTGGTGGCCTGTACACGAACATGATATGAAAATGACAAAAGGGAAGGTAGAAGCAGGGTGTCAGCCACAGAAATGTAACCCCATAACCCTGACCATCCCTCAAGCTTACACATTCCTGGCCTGAACCTACGGGATGGGAATGGATGTCTCGGGATCAGACCCCCTAGGTAGGTTTAGGATACTAGTGGCACCACCCCTGGTCAAGAAAAAAGAAGATGAGGCCCTCGAGCCCCCAACCTTCCAGTTTAAACCACCCAATGACTCCGAGGTAGTAAAGATAGTGGAGGTTGAAGACCTACAGCAAACGTTTGAGATAGAAACAGGCTATGGGAAAGTGAATGCCTGGATGGAGTGAGTAAAGTATACTGTTAAAAGTTTTAACAAAACCAATTGCTATGCGTGTGCCTCAGGAATACCATTTGCCCAGGTAGTACCGTTCAGGCTCAACTGGAGGTCAGACCCAGACGGAATGAACTATATGCTAGCCCTATTCCAGGATAACACAGCTTGGGGCGGGAGGCCTGCAGGACCCTGGCACTGCTATTCCCAGCCTTGAAGGAGAAGGACATGAAAATACCTTCAAAGTTCGCCACAGCATATGGAAACCACTCAGCCTGTCTCACCAGGCAGGGGAAGGATTTCATTAAGCCTGTGGGGGAGCTATCCTCTTGTATTGAAGTCTTGAATATCACCGAGACCGGAGACAGTTGCAGGTACCAAGGGTAGATGTCTGGTGGTACTGTGGAGGTAAGATGTTGAGACCGGTACTACCTCCTCGATGGTCAGGCCCCTGTGCAACTGTACAATTGGCAATACCCTTCACCTTGACATTTGCAGGAGAAGAAGGGGGGGGGGGGCTAAGGAGAGACAAAAGAGGGCTATATATGGAACCTCTTTTGATGAAAATGTTTATATAGATGTGATAGGGGTCCCCCGGGAGTACCTGACGAGTTTAAAGCTAAGAACCAGATAGCCAACGGGAGACAATTGGACCGGACCAACAACACGATCTGCGACATGACAGCAGCCATCAACTTGTCCGGGACCCCCTTAACGGATGAACAAACTCAAGTTTGTCAGACGGCTGCCTAGGGTGAGAACTTACACAATCTTGACGATGCATATATTCATATGATTCTTGCAAGGTATTGTGGGTATTGTAGTTCATTCACTCCCAAACACAGCTGATGACAATAATTTGAGTTGTGAAACCAAGTGGTAAGATCAATAAAATACTTCTTTTATTGATGGGGTTTAATTCACCCAGCACATGTATGCTTGATAGCACTATAAATGAGGTTACTTGCTTGCAGTGTTTAAAATGGATAACAAAAATCACAAAGTAAACCAGAAAACAACCTTCAGCTTGTCAGGCAATTAGCTAATGTTTTCTTAGCAAATAATTACCAAATACCAAGGCACAAAGAAAAAAAATAAACTTTGCTGGTTAGGTTAACTTCTGCTTATTTTCCACGCAGATCTCAGCAGTGATTCTCCCTTGCCCACTCACACAATCAGGTGCAGCCCTAATTACTATCAATGGACCAGCTGAAAGCCTTTAGCTGGCTGGCTGCTACTGTGTGAGCCCAAATCCTGCTTTAAGAGCTGTTTGCAGTGGAAATAAATAACAAAGTTAGGTTTCTTTGTGATGGCTGATGTGTTTGCTCATAGAAAACTAGCAATAGCATTTAGATAAAGAACAGTCCATGTAAATAGTTTCATCTGCTGTATTTCCCCCTGCATCAACAATCATAGGGTCAATATCATACATTGGCACAGATGAGTCTTTCATTAAGGCACTATCATGAGAATGCTTATTCCCTTGCTGCCATTCTCTATTATAGATAGGGTCTGGATCAGTGTTCATACCTGAGCCTCTCCTGCTATCATTATTCCTCTCTGTATAGCCTGGCCAATATGTAATCCAATTCTGATGTCCAGCCTTCCAATCTTGATCCCTGGATGCTGGATCTTCTCTCACATACCTTCTGGCCTTGGTCTGAAAGTCCCTTCCACATGCAGTCTTCTCTCTTCCAGGTAGCCACTGGTGATTCCTATCTCTGCCACTCCATTCCTCTGGCTGAATCCAGTCCAATGGACTCTGCTGGCTTTTGGAATACCTCCCAGTATGAGTACTGCCTTGGAATCTCCCAGACCTTCCAATGGCCTTTCTTCTCTTCCTTCCAGAGAGTTTCCTTCTCTCTCTATCTGCTTGGCTTGGCTTCTGTTTCTCCAGGTGATACTGGTGCTTGTAGCCGTTGCTGTCTCTGTATCTCTTCCTCCCTCTGTAGCTGTTATCTGAAGAATAAGCTCTATTCTTATCCTGTTCTAATGTGTGCTGCTCCCTAACACAGCGCAGCTGTGTTGAATCAGGCCCTGCCCTTTGAGATGAGTGCTTAGGGATTACCTCATAGCTCTCTTGATTGCACACACATTCTCTCACTTCAGCCCCTCTCATGGCTGCTGGAAACCTGGTGCATTCTGGGACTGGTAGTCTTTTATGTGAAAATTCTGTTTTCTCACTTCTACCAGAACTGACAGGTTGCTTGTTCAGAGTCACATCATCTTTTCTATAGCTCCTACCTGAGCTATGATAAGCTTCCTTATCACAAGTTTTAACTTTGGGTTTGTCGTTTGTGCCATCCCCGTACTATGATGCGTTTAAAATGAGAGTAGCTTTGCACCTTTTTAGAAAATTACATACAGCTTTATTTTTTCAGGATAAGGCGAGTCTCAAGACTGATGATTCGGTGTGTTATATTGTATCTACTTGGTCTCCGCCAGTTAGCAATGATGCCTTGCCTAGTTACTTTTCAGAACTTGGTATTGAGAGACCTAAGTCGTTTGGAAGAATCTGTTTCTTTAAATTGTTTTTCTAATCTTTGGGGCCGGTTGCACAAAGCACTGAAGGATCTACGGGATGCGTCCCATCTTACCATCCGACGGGCAGATAAAGGTGGAGCGGTAGTAGTACAGGATACATCTAAATATCATGCTACAGTTTTGGCCCATTTGAATAATTCCAAGTATTATCAATGACCCGGGACCCCAGTTACAGTCTGAGTTTAAAGAATACACTACTCTTGCAGCGCAACGATCTTGGATTACTACAAAGGAATTAAAATTTCCTCAACCCTAAACATCCTAAAACGCCAGCTCTCTATATGGTACCTAAAATCCACAAATCATTAATGGATCCTCCGGGATGCCCGATTGTTTCTTGTAAAGCTTCGATTCTTGAACCATTATCCATATTTTGTGATCGCTTCTTCCAGACGTTGACAGTCCACATTAAATCATATATTCGTGATTCTTATCATTTTTTCTCTTTGCTTCGACATATCCCAGTGTTGGATCATCATATTTTGGTGACGCTTGATGTTGTAGCGTTATACACAAATATAAACCAGGAAGAGGCATATACGATTTTGGCGGCTTTACCGCTTTCTCTTCCCCCCCTATTGCCAAAGCATTTTGTGTTACGACTTTTGTCATGGGTTTTGAATCAAAACTATTTTTTGTATGATCAGAAGTATTACCATCAAAGCTTCGGGGTAGCGATGGGTGCTACAGTAGCACCTTCGGTAGCAGCCCTTTACATGTCTCATTTCGAAGATACTCATTTATATGATTCACCTGGGTTTCACCATATCTCTTTTTGGAAGCGCTTCTTAGATGATGTGTTTTTTTTATATGGACTGGTTCTGCTGTGGCCTTAGATGAATTCTTGGCATGGCTAAATACTTTGCATGAACATATCCAGTTTGAAGCTAAACATCATCTAATGCAGATTGAGTTTTTAGATTTATTTATTTTTATTTATTTACATTCTCTTATATACCACGCTATTCTGCATCAGTGCGGTTTACATTGAACAAACTGAAATTACATTGAACAGGGCATTATAACTTGGAGATAACTATTTTACAGGGAACATGGGCAATGGAGGGTTAAGTGGCTTGCCCAAGACCACAAGGAGCACCTGTGGGACTAGAAACCCCAGTCCTTCCGGCCCAAGGTTGCTGTCCTCTAGTGGGATTTGAACCCCCGACCTTCCGGCCTGAAGTACCTTGCCCCAACCACTAGGCCACTCCTCCACTCAACTAGATAGGTTGTTGTTTAAGGAGGGTCAGCAGCTTCATTCAACTTTGTATCGGAAACCTGTCCAATGTAACACTTTGTTGAAGTTCACTAGTTTTCATCCACGATCATTACGTCATGCTCTTCCCATTGGGCAATTTTTGCGCATTCGGCGTTTATGCTCCACGTTAGCTGAATACAAATGACATGCGGTTGATTTAAAAGCACGATTATTGGCTCGTGGGTACCCTAGTAAATTAATTGATATGGCATATAAACGAGCGTTATATAACCACCCTGAGTGGTGGGATGGTTATGGTCTACAACAGGAGGAACCCAGAAGGACTTTTACGGGAGTGCTTCCGTTTATGCCTCACACTATGGAAGTTTCAAAGATCCTTCGATCTCATTGGCACATATTAACTATACATCAATGTTTTCAGCATCCATTGAGGCTAGCGTATCAACAGAGCACTAACATAGCTGATCGCATTATTAACACCTGTCCTAGGTCAGATAGTTTGCCTGAGAGAGGGGGTCACCGAGCTTGTGGGTCCTGTGACTTCTGCTTAAACACAATGGAGGGCACTGAGTGGCTAGATCCACTGTCTCAGAAGAGATATTTTTTGCGCCATGCTACTACTTGTGCCTCTACTTATGTTGTTTACCTGATTTTGTGCCCGTGTATAATGGTTTATGTGGGCATGACAACTAGAATGATCCGGAAGCGTCTACAAGAACATAGATCCCGCATAAATACTAAGGTACTGACGGCCCCATTGGTTCAGCATTGCGTGCACCATGCACATGCATTTGATCAACTGAAATGGACAATATTAGATGTCGTCCCCCCATTGACGAGCAGGAGTGATTGTCAAAATTTACATTATAAGGAGCAGAGGTGGATCTTTATGCTACGATCTGTAGCCCCGTTTGGGCTGAACACGGAAGTTGAATGGTGGACTTTGAATTAAGTTTCATTATAGAGGATAGTTGGATGCCATCATTGTATCCATTGGTTACCATTGAGTCCCGGCTGATGTCATCACGTCTCATCGGAACAGGAAGTTGGGTGTACGTAGCTTGATAAAGGGCCATTAAAACAACTGGCTTGAAACATAACAGTTCGTGTTGCGGTTACCCAACAGAACGTTTGAAAGCCCAATGGAAGACTATACAGCATGGACGTAGATTGCCTTTAGTGATTATAGGGTCAGGAGGACAGATTTTGCAGGAGGAAAGATTGCTTTCGCCTCTGCTTTTGAGTTACCTCATCATCAGAAGTTTCACTTTTCCCAGATGAGTAATTTGGTTTTCTCACGAGCGATATAGATGCCATTGCTCTTTGAAGCAGCCCTTGTTGGTTTTGGGGCCTGACCAAAGATAGTATATGGCTTATGAAAGTTATTGTTTGCAGTGGCTGGTCCATTGGGCCATATAGCCTCATGCGAAGTTGGCTGAATAGCCTTTTTAAATTTTGAATAAAATGGAGGGCCTGTTATTCGAGAATGTTTGACATCCTCATTGCAGGCGATCCGACACAAATCTTTGAGTAAATGATTAGTTCTGTCCCTTAAGTTACGGGAATACATTTTGGTGACTTTAGGGATCATTTGGAGTGTGCCTTTTTTTAGGAATATTACTGTGGTTACACTGGGGGGGGGGGGGGTTATAAATTTATAAAGAACCAGATAGCGGCAGGGTTCGAATCTGCTTTATTCTGGTGGGTCACCATAAATAAAAATGTAGATTGGATCAACTACATATTTTACAACCAGTGGAGATTCATAAATTACACTAAAGATGCAGTGTAGGGGATCGCAGGCCACTAGCCGCATGACTTGGGAAAATAGGCTGGCCCTAGATATAGTACTGGCAGAGAAAGGAGGAGTATGTGTAATGTTGGGGGGGGGGGCAGTGTTGCCCGTACATCCCAAATAACACTGCCGCTGATGGCAGTATCACCAGGGCTCTGAGAGGCCTCACCGCTCTGGCAGAAGAGTTTGCTGAAAGCTCGGGAGTGGCACCTCCATATCTGGGTGGCTAGAATCCTGGTTTGGAAAGGGGTAATTGTATCCATCCTCACATCCCTGGCCATAGTGGCAGGGGTCCTAACAGTGGTAGGATGTTGTATCATACCATGTGTTAGGGGACTAGTACAGAGATTAACAGAAACAGCCCTTTCAAAGAAAATGCTAATGGGACCCCCACCATATGGGGAGGGGATGCTGTTTTTAGAATTGCGGGAGGAGAACAATGAAGAACACCCAGAGGCCGAGTACCAGACATTGCTGGAGTTGGGGAGACTGGAATTCCAAGCAGAAGTGTAAAAAGCAACAGAATGGTAAAAAGAAAGAGGGAGTTGACAGAAAAAGTTAAAATTTAATTTTTACAAGAATATCTAATATAGTACAATAGAGAAGCAAAAGCTTGAATAATGTGCTGCTTTGCAAAGCTGCTCATCCCCAACCAACTTCCTTATTCCACCCTAAGCGTTAAAGTCTTGAAATATTGCTAATAATAATCAGCATACATCAGCATGACATTATGCCTAGCATAGGTGTCATGGCTTTCCCAGACCTTGGATTACAAGCAGCTTTGTTACTCTGGTGATGTCCGTCTCCAAAGTTAATGAGCGTAGTTTACAAGATGAGATTAGCTCTGACCCCTTGGTGATGTCAGTCTCCAGGCAGAGGACAAAAATATCTCTCTCCCTATTTTCATCGGACACACCTTACCCCCCACCCTCCCTTCTGCTCTTTCTTATTCATCGGACATGAGGGACATGAGGCTCTGACACCCACTTCTCTCTCTCTCCTCCCCCTTGTTCTTTTCTTTCTCTCTATATTCTTCTTACTATGAGACTCTGACACACACTTCACACATGCACACACACAGATTCATTAAGGCACACTGAAGCAGCTTTGTAACAACCACTATATAACTCTGTTCTGTACCTATGCAATAAGCCTATTTCTATATAAAACTCTTTTTCCAAGCCACACCAGTTTTGGTTGTCTTATTTGTGCTACTTACCCTACTGTCTCTGTGAAATGAGCCCAGGACCAAACGGAGCGTAACCAAAAGTAGAGAGCAGCGAAAGATTACATTTTCCAGAAGATTACACCTACCAATACCCCTTTTCTCTCTCTCTCTCTCTCCCCCTTCTTTGTCTCTGCAGGACAGTAGTTATTGCATGAAATCCCCATAGAGGGAGAATGGAATGATAAAAGCATACTGTATGAACAATACAGAATATCAGAAAGTAATGCTTATAAATAAAAGCATGCTGTAGACAGATACATGCAGACAGGCTTATAAATGAATCATGGCCCAAACCATGTTTCAGAAATGGTTAAGATGCTGCTTAAAGAGGACCGCTAAGAGCCCAGCCTCACTTATTTCCCCTTTCAGACACCTGGCAAGCAGCTGCAAAGGGGCTTGACCCTTTAGGACCAGAAATTAATATAAGACCCCAAATATGGTATAAGCAGATAAACCAGGTGGAGAAAAGAAAGAGGGAATGGGTCAGGAGAAAAAGAATAAATGTGAGATGCACCATTCCGGGGTGTGGCTACTGGACACCCATTTTTGGCAAAGATGAATAAAGAGCTCATAACCTGCTTGTGAATTGGTTACAGGTAAAAAGGGTGTTTATAACACTGACATAGCACGGCAGATGCAGAAGTAACCTATTTGCTGGAAGAACTAGGATCTGCAGAGGTAAGAGAGAGGTCTTTTTATTTTTTGTTGCAAGTTTTTATGAGGCTTGTGTTATAGAAGAGGTAGTTCATTTCACATTGGCAGTTTTTTTTTGTAGGGTAGTGATGGATCTTCACTCCAACAAGAGTTAGAGGACATACCAGCAATCAATCTACCCTGCTTGTGCTTTCTCTGTCCATATCAAAGGGAAGCATTTAGAGTCATAGTTATTCAAAAGGACAACTCAAAACCTGAAGATGTTTGTGAAATAGGACTAGTGCACAATCTGTACCAAATAAACACATTTAAAATGTCTTTTTATGAAAATGTTTGCATTTTCAGAATCTATTAGCTGAATGTGAACATACAGATGAAGATGATCAAAAATGAAATATATGCCTTTATATAAACAAAACGTGTAATGTTCAAATGAATCATTTCATAAGATTAAAATATTTCTTATTTAAAATAAAACATTTTGAACATACAACTTTGTGTGGCGTGTTTTAGGAATTCCTAGTTAATAAATTATCTCCTACAACCTACTATCTGGGGCAAAAGGGGATAGCAAATACAACACATGATGAGATTATGAGAAGCAGAGCTCTACTGTAGAGCTAAATGCACTTAAGGCATCTGGGAATGGGGCAATGTGGATTAGCCATCTAGGTCCACATATACATTATAAAGCATCTCCTACTGTCTGGGAAAAAATGGAGCAATGTGGATTAGCTGGATGGGGGCGACACATATACATTATCAAAAATAGACCATATGATAAGATTGTGAGGAGCAGAGCTGTTTCAGTTAAAGAGTCTGGGAATGTAAATCCTATCAAAGAATTTTATTTAAAAATTCACTGTACATTGTAGCAGACAGAAAAGATCCCAGTCTCCATAGATTGTAAGAAGATGACATCGGGACCTCTTCAGCCATCAACATGGTGAGTAATGTGGATCTTATTTTAAAAAATATTATGTAATGTTTCTGCCTCTGAATTTATGACTGCTAAAAGAATTCTAGTTTATTAATTTAGACAAGTACAACAACACGGAATATATGTCCAATGGCTTTTTGAGCCTCAGATAATGAAGTTACCCTGTCTAAATTAATAAACCAAAATTCTTCTGAATAAATTACGCCATTAACTTGTGCAGTTTACGATCCCACCTTTTCACAAACTGAACATAGCTGACTGATTCTGATTCTTCAGAGGGGTCTAATGCAAGATTATTTGTTCTGTCCTCTGAAACACTTGTCAATTCACCACATTATCTGTATTCTGTATTGGTGTGTGTAGATTCGTTGTCGGAAAAGCTTTCGCTGCATGATCTTTTCCTGTTAGACTTCTATCTCAGATTCACTGATTTGCTAACATTTTCTCTATCTAAAAAAAAAAGAAAACATAAGGGCTAATACTATTTTTTTGTTTTACAATGGCCTTAAAAATTAGGAGGGGTAAAACCAGAATATTTACTATTTTGTTTATCTTTTGGCTTTTAGTAAGGAACTGGCTTTGGTTAGATTGGGCATCTTATTTTGTAACAGCTTCTTGGTCGAAAATAAAAAGAATAATGGATAAGATATATTATAAAAAGCATGTTGTTGTTGTTAAGTGCCGTCGAGTCGGAGTCGACTCATGGCGACCCTCTGGATAGCTATCCTAAATTGTGTTCGATCTTCAGTCAGGCGGCTCATTGCTGACAGACTGGTACCCGTAGCTGCTGTTATTGTATCGATCCATCTCATTGCTGGCCTTCCTCTTTTGCGTTGACCTTCTATCTTGCCAAGCATGATGTCTTTCTCTAATGATCTCTCTCTCCGCATGATGTGTCCAAAGTATGAAAGTCGAAGTCTTGTCATCTGAGCTTCTAAAGAAAGCTTAGGTTTGATCTCCTCTAGTACAGACTGATTTGTTCTACGGGCAGTCCATGGTATACACAGTATTCGCCGCCAGCACCATAATTCAAAGGCATCAATTTTCTTCCTGTCTATCTTTTTCACTGTCCAGCTTTCACATCCATATGATGTTATTGAAAATACCATGGCCTGAACAAGTCGAATCTTTGTATGGAGAGAGACATCTCTGCTCTTGAGAATCTTATCTAGGTCTTTCATAGCCATTCTGCCAAGAGCAATGCGTCGTCTGATTTCTTGACTGCTTGTTGCTTCTTTATTGATAGTTGATCCAAGTAGGTTAAAGTTATTCACGATTTCAATTTCTTCTCCTTCGACGATGAACCTGTTGATTATGCCAGTTGTCATGATCTTTGTCTTCTTTACATTAAGGTGCAGGCCCATTTTGAGACTATGTTCTTTGATTGTGAGAAGCAAATGTTTCAGATCATCTTCACTTTCCGCCAGTAATGTGGTATCATCAGCATAGCGAAGGTTGTTGATGAGTCTTCCACCAATCTTCACACCTCTGTTGTCTTCATACAATCCTGTTTCTCTGATGATTTGTTCTGCATATAAATTAAATAGGTAGGGGGAAAGTATGCAGCCTTGTCTTACACCTTTGCTTATTTTAAACCATTCTGTTTCTCCTTGTTCCGTTCTAACTGTTGCTTCTTGATCAATGTACAGATTGTGCAAAAGAACGATCAGGTGTTCTGGTATACCCATGCTTCTTAATGTGGCCCAGAGTTTCTCATGGTTTACACAGTCAAAAGCTTTGCTATAGTCGATAAAGCACAAATAGATATCCTTTTGGTATTCTTTAGTCTTTTCAAGGATCCATCTCACATCCGCAATGATGTCTCTCGTTCCTCGCCCTTTTCTGAACCCTGCTTGCACTTCAGGTAGTTCTCGTTCCAGGTATGATTGTAGTCTCTTTTGAATAATCTTCAGTAGAATTTTGCTGGCATGTGGGATCAGAGCGATTGTGCGATAATTTCCACAGTCAGTTGGATCACCTTTCTTTAGTACTGGTATAAACACAGATCTTTTCCAGTCAGTTGGCCATGATGCTGTCTTCCATATTTCTTGGCAGAGCCTTGTAAGTACGGTAACAGCTGCATCAGATTGCTGTAATACTTCTATGGGAATGCAATCAATGCCTGGTGCTTTGTTCCTTGATAAGGCTTTCAATGCTGCATCAACTTCTTCTTTCATCACCAATGGTTCCAGATCACAAGGTACAGGTTGAAACGGCTGTTGGTCCACTTGATCTTTAGCATATAAAAACTCTGTATATTCCTTCCATCTTTTCTTGATCTTCTCAGCATCATTCAACATAGAACCTTGAGCATCTTGTAACATTCCAATTCGAGGCTGGAACTTTTTCTTTAACTCTCGTAGCTTTAGGAAAGCTGATCTTGTTCTTCCTCTAATAGTTTCTGCTTCTATTTCCTTGCATGTGTCATTGTAGTACTTTTCCTTGTCCTGTCTTGCTGCACGTTGGAAATCTCTGTTGAGTTCTGTGATTGTCTTTCTTTCTCCTCTGGCTTTAGCTTCTCTGCGTTTCTGGGCAATTTTCAGAGTTTCTTCCGTCATCCATTTTGGCCGTTTTTTCTTTTTTACCTTTTGTAGAGACTTCTCGCTTTCTTCCAACACAACTTTCTTGATGTCATTCCATAACTCTTCTGGAACTCTATCATTTGTATCTAAAGCAGCAAATCGATTTTGCAGGCAGTCTTTAAATTCCAGTGGTATATTCTCAAGGTCATATTTTGCTGCATTCATGAGTGGTTTGCTCTTTTTCAGCTTTAGCTTGAGTTTGCATACTAGTAGTTGATGATCTGTACCACAGTCAGCTCCAGGTTTTGTCTTTGTTGATGTTATAGAGCTTTTCCATCGTTGACTTCCACAGATGTAGTCAATTTGATTTTTATACAATCCATTGGGTGAAGTCCATGTGTACAGTCTCCGCTTGTGTTGCTGGAAGAAGGTGTTCGAGATGAATAGATCGTTGGTCTTGCAGAATTCTATCAGTCTTTCTCCAGCTTCATTTCTGTTGCCAAGTCCATATTTTCCAACTACTTTGTCTTCTTCTTTGTTGCCAACCTTTGCGTTCCAATCACCCATGACTATCAGGATATCCTGTTTGCATGTTCTGTCAATTTCAGCTTCTACTTGTTCATAGAACTCTTCAATTTCATTCTCTTCTGCAGCTGTTGTTGGGGCATATACTTGAATTATAGTTGTGTTCATAGGCATTCCTCGTAGACGAATAGAGATTAAGCGTTCGCTGACTGCATTGTATTTCATTACAGTTCTTGCAAGCTTCTTCTTTATTATAAATGCAACACCATTTCTTCTTTGTCTTTCATTTCCAGCATAGTAGACCATGTGATCATCTGATGCAAAGTGCCCGATGCCAGTCCATTTCAGTTCGCTGACACCCAACAGATCAAGTTGTACACGTTCCATTTCATTCTTGACCACCTCCAACTTCCCTTGGCTCATGCTTCGTACGTTCCATGTTCCAATGTGTAAGACATCTTTACAGCTTCTGACTCTCATTTCATGCGCAGCTACATCAGCAGTCAGACGTCCCGAGGGCTTTGATCCAACCACATCATAAATGCTGGCTTTACTCTGAAAGGTCTTCAGCTCTTCCCCAGTAGCTAGTTGAGTGCCTTCCAACCTGGGCAGCAGCAGAATGGGATAGTGTTGACGGCGGAGGATCACATTTCTGTGACAACGGCAACAATACCAAACTTAAACTGCGCGGAAGAAAGGCCCGGCAATCTACTTCTGTATCTTGCCATGAAAACCCAATGGATAGTTACAACAATAAAAAGCATAGCTGCTGGAAAATACAAAAAAAAACATATGACATACCTTTTAACTTTCTTTGCTGTCTTCATTTTGTAAAAGAAAGTTTATTTGTAAATCCTGGTTTCTGCGCCTGTTTTTAAAGACAGTCATAAATTCAAAGACAGAAACATTACATAAGGGTTAGGGTTAGGGTGGACCTAGATGGCTAATTCACATTGCCCCATTCCCAGACGCCTTAAGTGACTTTAGCTCTGCAGTAGCGCTCTGCTTCTCATAATCTCATCATGTGTTATATTTGCTATCCCCCTTTTCCCCAGACAGTACGTTGTAGGAGATAATTTATTAACTAGGAATTCTAAAGTTGTATGTTCAAAATGTTTTATTTTAAATGAGAAATGTTTTAATCTTATGAACTGATTCATTTGAACATTACAAGTTTTTTATATAAAGGCATATATTTTATTTTTGTTCATCTGTATGTTCACATTCAGCTAATAGATTCTGAAAATACAAACATTTTCATAAAAAGACATTTTTTACAGAACTTTGTGTTTTTTTTTGAAGAATGATCTATAATCTCTATCATGGATTAAACCTTCTACTAGCTATACATCGCTATGTCTCACAGATCTAAGCAAAATATTGAGCAGATGCCCTGGATTTCTACTGGTATTAATATCTCTGATGAGATCAAACAAAAAATTCAAATTTTCATAATCTAGGTCGATTGCTTTCATTTTATGGCCAACAATCATGGCAACATTTACAATAGGTTCTAGGCACAACCTTGTACAAGTTTTATGGATTTTCTGCTGTATTTCCTTGCTTGCCCGCCCCCCCCCCTCTCAGAAAATCATGATGTCTTTGCCCTGGCGCATTTATAACACAAGCCGATGCATTTCTTGATAATACAGTATACTGTTGCCTGAATAACCAATTTAAATGTGTTCATTTGGTACAGACTGTGCACTGGTTCTATTTCACAAACATCTTCAGGTTTTGAGTTATCCTTTTGATTAACTATGACTCTAAATGCGTCCCTTTGATATGGACAGAGAAAGCACAAGCAGGGTAGATTGATTGCTGGTATGTCCTCTAACTCTTGTAGGAGTGAAGATCGATCACTTCCCTACAAAAAAAACCCTGTCAATGTGAAATGAACTACCTCTTCTATAACACAAGCCTCATAAAAACTCCTGCAACAAAAAATAAAAAGACCTCTCTCTTACCTCTGTAGATCCTAGTTCTTCCAGTCAATAGGTTGTTTCTGCATCTGCTGTGGTATGTCAGTTGGATCCATAGCGTTGTCATCTGGTAGGTCAATTTCAGTGCCTGAATCACAAAGTTCTTGAGAATCAAACAATTTTTGTGCATCTGGAAAATCTTCAATCTCTGTCAGTTCATGTCCAGACTCTGTCGGACTCTCCTGTTGTTCAAATGGATTTTCTATCGGTGGATAACCCTCAACCGTTGCATCGTGATCTTTAAGAAAGTAATTTTGCTTTTAAGACCTCACTGTTAGACAGAAGTATTCTATAGCAGAGTGGTTCAGGCTGAAATACAGAGAGACAGACCTGGCTTCAAATCCAACTTCAGCTATTCTTTTTAGTGACTTTGAAAAAGCCCCAATACACAGAAACAAGTCTGGGCATGCTTCTAGTCATGGTAGGAAAGGAAATGACATGGCAACATGTGATTGGCAGAAACAAGAGAGTTTTTCTGAGCATGCCCCTGGTGATTGTAGGAAATAACATTGTGTAAAGCCTTGTGGGAAAAAAATCTAACACAGAGATTCAAAAAGAAAAAATGGCTCTTTTTAGAACACCAAGTAGGATTTCCAAAGGGTGCATAACATCAATTCTATCATATGGACAGCACTGGTTTCTCTAACAAAGATGTGTTAATTGATTTAACATGTGGAAAGAAAAACCTTTATACCAAATGTTGTGTGCCAGCATCACATTACAGATCCAGAGTTGTTGTTTTTTTTTTTTACTAATGAATACACATTTAAATAAAGCCCTTGTTGGTTCCCGTAGCTACCAAAGGGTTATTTTTAACAATTAGTTCTAAATTGTTTGCAATATACACAAAAACATTGTACTGCTTTGTGAGGAAAAAAAAGAACTCAGGCAGGGAGAAAAAAGAAAAGCATTTTTGCTTTGTGATTGCTGGGTTCCTGCTTCCGCTGATGTCAGCATAAACCGGAATCAAAACACATTTTTGTGGTCTGACACCCTGTTTCAGGGTGATGTCATTGAAATGCGACACGGTCCATTTCTGATGACACCCTGTTTCCGCTGTCAATGACGTAGGCTGGGGAGTATGGTTGAGGGTGGGAGGGGGAGGGGACGGAGGCGGTGGGGCACAAACCCGGAAGTGAGCACTGATTGGCTGATGCCATCCTTGGGGGTGGGGCATGGGCATGTCAGGGGGCAGATGTGGGGGCGTGCCTGGGAGGAGCTATCCCCCATTCATTTCTATGGGAGGGACAGGGCATGGGTGGGGACAAGGACACTGATTGGCTGATGTCATCCTTATCTCACCTGTCAATCAGTTTGACGAGTAGTGTATCCATGCAATACACCCATCTTATCTGTACCAAAATCTGGAAAGAAGGCTTGGAGGTTTGTTCAGGACCTAAGAGCAGTCAATAGTGCAGTCACTGCTTGCTTCCCAATGGTAGCCAATCTAGTCACTATCCTTTCTATTATTTCAGCAACATCAACTTACTACACATCTCAACAGCACCTTTTTTAAGTGTCCCTTTGATCCCTGGGAACCAATACTTCTTTGCAATTACATATCAAGGCCAGCAATACACCTGGATTGAGCCAGAGCTATACTGAAAGCCCGTCCTACTCTCTGAAGGCCTTAAATGCCCCAGAATCCTTAGACTTGAAAGGAGGTTCTTCATTGGTACAATATAAGGATGATATTTTAATCTATTTCCCTGTGCTAGAGTCCTGTATTAGAGTCCCTAGCAGTGCTTAATCACCTGTTATAGGCCTCAAAGCTAGCAGAAAGAAACCTCAGTTTTGTACACCAAAGGTTACCTACTTGAGATTTCTATTGGCCGTGGCACTAGAGAACTGTTACCCTCTTATAGTGCTGCCATATAAGCCCTACCACAATCTACAACAAAGAAGTAATTGAGGAGATTATTTGGAATAGCAAACCACTGCAGATGTCATCACAAGGCCCCTCCAAGATTTAGTAATAAACCATAAGACATTACCCGATACTGTTCCTGACATAAAGAGACATCTGTCTGAACGAGGTTTTGATCTCTTGGGTTAAACTGGCATGAAAGACCCTGCCCAGTCTTGAAGGACTACTAAGAGGAACTGCTACTGCTGGGAAGAAATCTTCAAGTAAGTATTTACCTGCTGGGAAATTCTCTAAATCTTGGGGAAAGGGGAATTCTTATGGTTAGAGGTGATAGAATCTGTGTATTTTAAAAATTCAGTGTCTTTGTTAGGTCAGTTAGGGCATATTAAAACAAACCAGCTTTCATTTAAATTCAAGGCAGTTAGGTCTTACTATAACAAGGCAGCTTTCAGTTAGTGTTCCTTTCCCTCCCATCCATAATCCTTCATTTATAGCCTCCTAAACCAGTTAAGGGGAAGGGAGTGATCTCGCTCACTTTCAGGTTTAACTGATTATCTTAATAATTAGGCCTTGGGAATAGATTAGTCAAGTCCTTGCAGTTCACCTTGAGGTGAAATATAAAAGTCCCTTATAATTAGGTATAATTGTAATGGTTCAAGAATCCCTATTCCCCTAGCAACTTTAAACAATTTAACAACTTTAAATACATAAATGAAATCTTTAAATCTTAAGATGCAGACAGCAGTCCAGCAGAGAAATGAGAGCTATCCAGTCTTTTTCACTGAGTGTTACATGTATGATTTTCTCCCAGTTGGTGAGAAGTCTTATGTGTGCAGTAGGTGCAAAGAGCTCTTTGCTCTCAGGGAACAAGTCCGATCTCTGGAAGCTAAAGTAGCAGACTTGGAGCAGCTGAGGCAGACAGAAAGGTATAAAGACGAGACCTACAAGGATGTAGTAGAGAAGTCCCATCTCCAGTGAGGAGAGAGGTCACGTAGAAGGAGAGCATCGCCTTGGAGTGGCAGGAAGCGATGCTGTCCTTCCACACCAGGACCTGTCCTCCAAGTGACGTAATACCCTCTTGCACAGAGGACTTGTGTTTCCAGGACCATGTGGGAAGAGTTAGGATGGTCGTTATAGTTGTCAATTTGATCATTAGGCGTGCAGATAGCTGGGTGGCTGGTGGATATGAGGATTGCCCGGTAACACGCCTGCCTGGTGCGAAGGTAGCAGGCCTCACATGCCACATACATAAGGTTTAAGATAGTGCTGGGGAAGAGCCTGATGTCTTGGTTTATATTGGTACCAATGACATAGGAAAGTGTGGGAGGAAGTTTCTGAAAGTTAAATGTAGGCTTTTAGGTAGAAAGTTGAAATCCAGAACTTCTCGGGTAGCATTCTCAGAAATTCTTCCCATTCCACGTGCAGGACCCAGAAGGCAAGCACAGCTCTGGAGTCTCAATACGTGGATGATGCAAGGAAGAGGATTTTGTATTTGTTAGGAACTGGGCAACATTCTTGGGAAGGGCTCCACCTTAACTAGGGTGGAACCAGGCTGCTAGCATTAACCTTTAAAAAAGAGATAGAGCAACTTTTAAACTAGAAAATGGGGAAAAGCCGACAGTCGCACAAGAGCGCATGATTTGGAATGATGTATCTTTTGAGGATATTGGCAGAACAGGGAAGTTAAGGCATCCCAATTGAGAGGTTCCAATAAATTAAATTAAAAACCAGACCGCTTTGAAAGATTCTTAATTATCCCTGTCATCCGATAGCCAGACTGTTAATTTGAACAAAAATAAACACTGAAATATCTGTATGCAAATTCTAGAACTCTAAAAAATAAAATGGGAGAGTTAGATTATATAGCACTGAATGAAAGTTTAGATATAATTGGCATCTCAGAGTCCTGAAGGAAGGAGGATAACCATTGGGACACTGTGATACCAGGCTACAAACCATATCGTAAGGATAGGATAGATCACATAGGTGGCGCTACACTGTATGTTAAAGAGGGCATTGAGTCAAACAGGATAAAGGTTTTGCAGGAAATAAAATACACTGTAGAATCTTCATAGATACAAGTTCCATGTAAAAAGGGGACGGGAATGGCAGTGGGGATATACTACTGCCTGCCTGAACAGAATGAACAGATGATGAAAAGCTAAAAGAAATTAGGGAAGCTTGCAAAGTTTACAACAGAGTGGGAGAACTCAATTACCCCAGTATTGACTAGGTCAAGGTTATATCAGGCCATGCCAGGGAGATAAAGTTTCATGATTGCTTTATGGAGCAGCTAGTCTAGGAAAAGACTCAAGGGGAAGCTCTTTTAGATCTAGTTCTTAGTGGAACGCAGGATCTAGTGCAAGAGGTAATGATGTTGGGGCCCCTTGGCAATAGTGATTATAACATGATCACATTTGATTTAATAAATGGTGGAAGGATAACAAAGAAATCCACTGCGCTAGCATTTAACTTTCAAAAAGGAGACTATGATAAAATGAGGAACATGGTGAAGAAGAAAAAAACTAAAAAGAGCAACTGCAAAGGTTAAGTGTCACCATTAGGCCTGGGCGTTATTTAAATATATTGTCTTGGAAGCCCAGACCAGATGTATTCCACACTTTAAGAAAGGTGGAAGGAAGGTCAAAGATGGAAGGAAGACCAGCATGGCTTAAAGATGAGGTCAAAGAGGCTATTATATCTAAGAGAAAATCCTTCAGAAATGGAAAAAAGAGCCAAATGATGAAAACAGGAAACAACACTAAGTACTGGCAAGTTAAATGCAAGGCAAAGAGAGAATTTGAAAAGAACCTTGCCATGGATGCAAAAGCACATAATAACAACTTTTACAAGTACATTTGTAGCAAAACATCTGTGAGAGAGCCAGTTGGATCATTAGATGACAGAGGGGTAAAATGGGCACTAAGGGAGGACAAGGCCATAGCGGAGAGACAATGAATTCTTTGCTTCAGTCTTTACTGAAGATGTAGAAAACTTACCCATGCCAGAATTGATATTCAAAGGTGATGTATCAGAGGAATTGAAACAAATCTCAATAAATCAGGAAGATGTATTACAGCTATTTCATAAACTAAAGAGTAGCAAATCACCTGGACTGGATGGCATACATCCCAGGATGCTGAAAAAACTGAAATATGGAGATTGCAGATCTACTTTAAGTATGCTACTTACTATCCTTAAAATCATCTGTAGTACCTGAGGATTGAAGCACGGCCAATGTAACGCCAAATTTTAAAAAGGGTTCAGGGGTGATCCAGGAAACTACAGACCAGAGAGCTTGATGTCAGTACTGGGCAATATGGTAGAAACTATTATAAAGAACAAAATTACTGAACATGTGGATAGTCATGGCTTAATGGCAGAAAGCCAATATGGATTTAGGCAAGTAAAGTCACTACTTCTTTGTGCACCATAATTCTCTCAGGCTCATGATTCTACTCCTTTTCTGGTAGTTGTAGTGTTTATAAAGTTTCCAAAGGATGAGACCACAATCTACATTTTTCTGTTTTATCAATTTTTTCTATGCATGCTGTGAACCATGTCTATAATCCACTGTCCCTGGCTGCAACTATCAGTCTCTTATCCTTAGATTTCAGTTCACGTCTCCTTAACCATTCACACATCCAGTTTTGATCCATGTACGGTACCTAAAGTAATACTTTATGTTTTCCACTGTATTTATGCATTTGCCACTTGATTTTTTCGTTTCTTTGTTCGACTTCTTTATTTTTTTCTTTTATTTTATGAAGTCTGTTATTTCCTTTCCTGTATGTACTGGTAGATTCTTATTCATTCCTTCTACTCATCAGAATTCTTATTAAAGCTTAATGATGGAAGTAAATTATGGACATTCATTTTCCTATTTCAACATTTTTTGTGCTTTGGTCTGTGAAGTAGTCCTAGAGGTCTATGATAGTAGGGCTGTTATGAGGCCCATTCCACCTTTGGACCTAGGAATGTACAGTCTCGGCATACAAGGATTCTTATTAATGAGTTCATGAGTATGGAGGAATTTTCCACCAATGTGTCCAATCTTCGCATAAACAAACTGGAGACAATATTTTAGTACATCTTGGCGGAAATGTGCTAACATGCAATTTACACATGATCCTCTGTACAGATGTCATGTTCATTCACTCTAAGGGCTGATGCAGAAATATTTGCACATAGTGTGACATCTGCACATACTTACCGCCACGCCACAATGCACAAAAGAAATTGGCATGAGCATTACCTAGCCACAAATGGTTGTGCAGATAGTAGCACAGTGCCTATTAAAATTACACTATAATGAGCAGTGTGTATTTAAATGACATGGTAACAAGGACATTAGCTATTCCATATGGATGCAAAGAACATAAGAAATGCCATACTGGGTCAGACCAAGGTCCATCAAGCCCAGCATCCTGTTTCCAATAGTGGCCAATCCAGGTCACAAGTACCTGACAGGTACCCAAAGTCCACAGCTTCCACAATTTTATTTATTTAACAGTATTTCTATACTGCCTTCTCCTACAATCAAGGCGGTTTGCACAGCAAACAATCAGGGGTGAACATGTGTCTTCATGCAGTGAGGGGGATGTTGTGTTAGGTGTGTTAGAAGTGTTGTGTTTGATTAGGTGAGGCTATGTACATTGTGCGCTATAAAACATTGTGAGCTATTATACAATTTTCTATACATTGTGTGCTATACGAGGTCAGAGGGGGAGGTCGGTTGTTCTTTCTGTACTAGTGGATTATGTGACTTGTCCATATTACTCCGTGAATAGTGTTGTCTTCAGCAGTTTGCGAAAGTCTTTAAGGTCCATTGTCGCTCTCAGATCATCTGAGAGGGTGTTCCAGATTGTTGGAGCAGCCAGGGAGAGAGCTCGTTCTGTGGTGTCCTTTCATGTTTTTCTGAAGTCCTTAGGTGGGTTAACACAGTTGGAGGTTCCTTTTCTTCTTGGGCGTGTGCTTGAGTCTGGTTGTATGAGGGTGTGTAGGCTGTTGGCTGAAGTGTGTTGTTTGATCTTAAATACATTTATGATTGTTTTGTATTTGATGCGTGAACTGATGCTCGTCCTGGTGTAAGCATTGGATTTCCTGGGTCTGCATTGGCGTAAGCATTGGATTTCCTGGGTCTTCTTTAATAATGGTTTATGGACCTTTCCTCCAAGAACTTGTCCAAATCTTTTTAAACCCAGCTACACTAACAGCTTTTACTACATCCTCTGGTAATAAATTCCAGAGTTTGATTACGCGTTGAGTGAAAAAATATTTTCTATTATTTGTCTTAAATGGGTTACATTGTAGCTTCATTGCGTGTCCTTTAGTCTTTCTACTTTTTGATGGCGTAAATAACCGATCTACGTTAACCCATTCCACTCCATTCATTAATTTATAGACTTCTATCATATCTCCCCTCTGCCTTCTCTTTCCCAAGTGGAAGAGCCCTAACCTTTTAAGCCTACCTCATAGAAAAGGTACAGAGAAGAGCCACTAAAATGGTAAAGGGGATTAAAGGATACCCCTAATTCCACTATATCCTTTTTAAGATATGGCAACCAAAATTGCACACAACATTCAAGGTGCAGTCTAACCATGGAACGATACAGAGGCATTATAATATCCTTAGATTTATTCTTCATTCCTTTCCTTATGATTCTTAGCATTCTATTAGCTTTCTTGGCTGCTGCTGCACACTGGGCGGAATGTTTCAATGTATTATTCACGATGGCTCCTAAATCTTTTTCCTGGGTGGTGGTTTCTAAGGTGGTACCTTGCATTGTGTAATCAAAGTTTGGTTTGTTCTTTCCTAGGTGCATAACTTTGCACTTGTACACATTAAATTTCATCTGCATTTGGATGCTCAGTCTTCTAATTTATCCAAGTCCTCTTGCAATTTTTCACAATCATCTTGGGTTTTAACAACTTTGAATAATTTTGTGTCATCTGCAGATTTGATCACCTCACTCGTTATTCCCATTTCCAGGTCATTTATGAATATGTTAAAAAGCAGCAGGCCCAGCACAGATCCCTGGGGTACTCCACTGTTTACTTTTCTCCATTGAGAAAATTGGCCATTTAGCCCTACATTCTACCTTCTATCTTTTAACCAGTTTCTGATCCGCAATACTACACTACCTCCAATCCCATGATTTTTTAATTTTGCCAAGAGTCTCTCATGAAGGACCTTGTGAAAGGCTTTCTGAAAATACAGATACTCAACCGCTCACCTTTATCTACCTGTTTATTCATACCTTTAAAAAAAATATAACAGATTAGTAAGACAGGACTAAATCCATGTTGGCTTTCTCCCATTAAACCATGACTATATACATGATCACTAATTGTATTCTTTATAATGGGTTTCTACTATTTTGCCTGGTAGTGATGTCAGACTCACAGGTCTGTAGTTTGCCAGATCATCCCTGGAACTCTTTTTAAAATTGACGTTACACTGGCCATTCTCCACTCTTCAGGTACTATAGTTGAGTTTAATGATGGTTCACAGATTCTTTCAGTTCTTTCAATAACCTTGGATGTATACTATCTGGTCCAGAAGTGCACAGAAGACCAAAAGTCCGAAAGCAGAGTTCAGTAGTGCCATTGTTTAAATACCTGATCGGAAAGTGAAGTAAACGTTTGGTGAGTGTAGGAGAAGAAAACTTTGATGCATGAAACTTCAGCACATATAGGAGAAAGATGATCACCATGTAGGAGAATGGAAATGTTTTCTGATTTGATTCACCTGCTGGTGGTTTTGCAGTGAGGTCAATTCCTTATTGTACCTACAAAAATGTATAGGCATTCTCCACAAGATGACATTTTACTTATGAGATAATGTCCTTTCCTTGAATTCTGCTAGACCAGTCCAGACAAGGAGGTTGTGTCCCCGTACCAGCAGATGTAGAGACAGAGGAAGCTTTCAGAGGCTTATTATGACATCTTAATGCCATATTAGCCCAAACCCCTAGAGCAGTGGTTCTCAACCAGTGTGTCACTAAGAGTTGGGAGGTGTGTCACCAAATGTCTGGCAAACAGCAAGCCCTTTCTTTCTCCAGCAACCATGTGTGACTACAGGCAGAATGGCTAATTTTCCCAACGGATAAAAGTGAATAGTGGAGTACCCCAGGGATCTGTGCTGAGTCCACTGCTTTTTAACATATTCGTAAATGACCTGGAAATGGGAATAACGAGTGAGGTAGTCAAACTTGCAGATGACACTAAATTATTCAAAATTGTTAAAACCCAAGAGGATTGTGGAAAATTCCAAGAAGTCCTTGATATACTGGAAGACTGGACATTCAAATGGCAGATGAAATTTAATGTGGACAAGTACAAAGTTATGCATCTTGGAAAGAACAACCCAAACTATGGTTACACAATGCAGGGTTCCACATTAAGAACCACCACCCAGGAAAATGATTTAGAAGTCAACGTGGATAACATGTTGAAAACCTCTGCCCGGTGTGCAGCGGTGGCCAAGAAGGCAACTAGAATGCTAAAAATCATAATGAAAGGAATGGAGAATAAAACAAAGGATATTATAATGCCTCTGTATCATTCCATGGTGCAACCACACCTTGAATATTGGGTGCAATTCTGGTTGCCATATCTTAAAAAGGATATAGCAGAATTAGAAAAGGTACAGAGCCACAAAATTTCCAAAATTATCCCTTTCTATATGTGCATTCCTCTTTTAAATATCTAGGGATCACGTATGGTCAAACAATGCAACAGACAGTGAACTACAATGTGGATATCTGTATCAAGACTGTGAACGATTATGTGAAGAAATGGACGCCATTGCATTTAACTTGGTGGGATAGATTGGAAACAATAAAGGATGGTAATTGTCCCCAAGATTAGCTATATTTTAGGTATGATCCTAATATTTTTCCTCAAATTTTCTACAGGAAGATAAACAAATTGCTACTGGCATTCCTATGGCAAAATAAAGTCCCAAGACTTGCAGCATGGAAGCTGAAATTACCTAAAGTGAAGGGTGGAGTGCATTTTCCCCGATATCTATTGACACATATAGCCTCGTTGTTGAAACAAGCTACACAATGGTCCATGGAAGGAGATTTAGAAAGCAGCCCTAGATGGCTATATGTCGAGAAAGCCATAGCTGCACCTCTTCAAATGGATATGCTTATTGGGACTTCCCGAGAGAAAAAGAAACAATATGAGGAGATTATTGGGGCAACACAGCTAGCCTGTCGGTACATAGCAACATACAGGGAAAATGGGGAGATCTCATGCTAGGGACACCCATTTGGCTAAATCCAAGGTTCCTAGTTGGTGGAAGACCGGTGATATGGAAGAAGTGGTTGGAAGAAGTGGGAGGAGTGGTCTAGTGGTTAGGACAAGGTACTTCAGGCCGGAGGGCCGGGGGTTCAAAAGTCCCACCTGGGGACAGCAATCTCAGGCCAGAGGGACTGGGATTTCTAGTCCTATAGACACTCCTTGTGGTCTTGGGCAAGCCACTTAACCCTCCATTGCCCATGTTCCCTGTAAGTATTAGCGTATGTGTCTCATATCCCCTCGTGTTAAATGTATCCCCCAATTGACCGCTTTGACCCGGTGAAAAGCGGGATATAAATACAGCTAAATAAATAAATAAATGCGGTGTAAAATCCCTCGGTCAATTGATACATGACAATGAATATGTCATTTGACAGATTGAAGATAGAATATGGGATGCCAGAAACATGTCGGTTTCACTGTTATCAGCTCAGACACTGCCTAAGTACAGCGGGAGTCTCTCCATTACAAATGCAAGCTGATTGGCCTCTTTTGCAAAACTTTCAAGAGGTGCAAGATAGTGCACACTTAATTTCCAAATTCATCACCATATTGTGTATGGGTGCAAAAAGGCAATGCAAGGGAACACAGCTGGTTTGGATAACTGAAGTTGGTGAACCAGAATGTCCTGAGATGTGGGATACCTTTTGGGGATCCCAAATACGAATCACCAGGGCCGCCTCCCTTGTTGTTGTTGTTAAGTGCCGTCGAGTTGGAGTCGACTCATGGCGACCCTCTGGATAGCTATCCTAAATTGTGTTCGGTCTTCAGTCAGGCGGCTCATTGTTGACAGACTGGTACCCGTAGCTGCTGTTATTGTATCGATCCATCTCACTGCTGGCCTTCCTCTTTTGCATTGACCTTCTATCTTGCCAAGCGTAATGTCTTTCTCTAATGATTTCTCTCTTCGCATGATGTGTCCAAAGTATGAAAGTCGAAGTCTTGTCATCTGAGCTTCTAAAGAAAGCTTAGGTTTGATCTCCTCTAGTACCGACTGGTTTGTTCTTCGGGCAGTCCATGGTATACACAGTATTCGCCGCCAACACCATAATTCAAAGGCATCAATTTTCTACCTGTCTGTCTTTTTCACTGTCCAGCTTTCACATCCATATGATGTTATTGAAAATACCATGGCTTGAACAAGTTGAATCTTTGTATGGAGAGAGACATCTCTGCTCTTCAGAATCTTATCTAGGTCTTTCATAGCCATTCTGCCAAGAGCAATGCGTCGTCTGATTTCTTGACTGCTTGTTGCTTCTTTATTGATAGTTGATCCAAGTAGGTTAAAGTTGTTCACAATTTCAATTTCTTCTCCTTCAACGATGAACCTGTTGATTATGCCAGTTGTCATGATCTTTGTCTTCTTTACATTAAGGTGCAGGCCCATTTTGAGACTATGTTCTTTGATTGTGAGAAGCAAATGTTTCAGATCATCTTCACTTTCAGCCAGTAATGTGGTATCATCAGCATAGCGAAGGTTGTTGATGAGTCTTCCACCAATCTTCACACCTCTGTTGTCTTCATACAATCCTGCTTCTCTGATGATTTGTTCTGCATATAAATTAAACAGGTAGGGGGAAAGTATGCAGCCTTGTCTTACACCTTTGCTTATTTTAAACCATTCTGTTTCTCCTTGTTCCGTTCGAACTGCTGCTTCTTGATCAATGTACAGATTGCGCAAGAGAACGATCAGGTGTTCTGGTATACCCATGCTTCTTAATGTGGTCCAGAGTTTCTCATGGTTTACACAGTCAAAAGCCTTGCTATAGTCGATAAAGCACAAATAGATATCCTTTTGGTATTCTTTAGTCTTTTCAAGGATCCATCTCACATCTGCAATGATGTCTCTCGTTCCTCGCCCTTTCCTGAACCCTGCTTGCACTTCAGGTAGTTCTTGTTCCAGGTACGGTTGTAGTCTCTTTTGAATAATCTTCAGTAGAATCTTGCTGGCATGTGGGATCAGAGCGATTGTGCGATAATTTCCACAGTCAGTTGGACCACCTTTCTTTAGTATTGGTATAAACACAGATCTTTTCCAGTCAGTTGGCCATGATGTTGTCTTCCATATTTCTTGGCAGAGCCTTGTGAGTACGGTAACAGCTGCATCAGATTGCTGCAATACTTCTATGGGAATGCTATCAATGCCTGGTGCTTTGTTCTTTGATAAGGCTTTCAATGCTGCTTCAACTTCTTCTTTCATCACCAATGGTTCCCGATCATAAGGTACAGGTTGAAACGGCTGTTGGTCCACTTGATCTTTATCATATAAAAACTCTGTATATTCCTTCCACCTTTTCTTGATCTTCTCAGCATCATTCAACATAGAACCTTGAGCATCTTGTAACATTCCAATTCGAGGCTGGAACTTTTTCTTTAACTCTCTTAGCTTTAGGAAAGCCGATCTTGTTCTCCCTCTAATAGTTTCTGCTTCTATTTCCTTGCAAGTGTCATTGTAGTACTTTTCCTTGTCCTGTCTTGCTGCACGTTGGAAATCTCTGTTGAGTTCTACGATTGTCTTTCTTTCTCCTCTGGCTTTAGCTTCTCTGCGTTTCTGGGCAATTTTCAGAGTTTCTTCAGTCATCCATTTTGGCCGTTTTTGCTTTTTCACCTTTTGTAGAGACTTCTCGCTTTCTTCCAACACAACTTTCTTGATGTCATTCCATAACTCTTCCGGAGCTCTGTCATTTGTATCTAAAGCAGCAAATCGATTTTGCAGGCAGTCTTTAAATTCCAGTGGTATATTCTCAAGGTCATATTTTGCTGCATTCATGAGTAGTTTGCTCTTTTTCAACTTTAGCTTGAGTTTGCATACTAGTAGTTGATGATCTGTACCACAGTCAGCTCCAGGTTTTGTCTTTGTTGACGTTACAGAGCTTTTCCATCATTGACTTCCACAGATGTAGTCAATTTGATTTTTATACAATCCATTGGGTGAAGTCCATGTGTACAGTCGCCGCTTGTGTTGCTGGAAGAAGGTGTTTGAGATGAATAGATCATTGGTCTTGCAGAATTCTATCAGTCTTTCTCCAGCTTACACAATCACTATACTTTCTGGCCCATCGTGCATATATAACTCCTGTAAAAAGGGTGAAATGGATGCCATAGGAAGGGAATCGATGCTGGTCTTGCATGATGGACATTGGGACGCTGTCACACATGATATACTACTGTGGGAATTTACAAACATAATGGAAGTCAGTTTGGCAGTGGATCTCAAGTATCCTAAAACTAGATATACCTATCACGTACCAAATTATAGTATACAAATTGATGAGCGACATTTCCAAGATAGGAAAGCAGGATCATCATTTGCTGGATATCATGATTAGCTTGACAATAAAAGCAGTACTAGCAAATTGGAAAACTTTGGAAAATGTTAATGTTGAACACTGGTGGAACCTGCTGTGCCTACACCGAACATATGAAGAATTGTACAATATAACAAACCCCAATATGCACAATCTGTAGAAAAAATGGGGTACCCTGAACAAATATGTAAACTAGGATAAACAACAGACAGTATACATACGAGTTCTTCGGATACAAAATATCTGGGTATATATAAAACAACTAATTGCCCCTGATGATCAATGAAGGAACTAACCGAATGAATGGAACTAGCGAGTCTAGATATAGAATAGGCAGAGTGGGACATTGGATAGGAAAGTCAGCAGCAATGTTGATTCTTTTTTTCTTCTTGTGTTTGTTCAGTTATATTTTACATTAAGCTACAGTAAGTATATGCAATATGATCATATATATGTCTGATAAAATTCAATAAAAATACTTTAAAAAAAAAGAAAAGGTACAGAGAAGAGCCACCAAAATGATAAAGGGGATGGAAGGATACCCCTATGAAGAGAGGCTAAAAAGGTTTGCTTTTCAACCTGGAAAAGAGACGGCTGAAAGGAAATATGATAGAGGTCTATAAAATAATGAATAGAATGGAACAGGTAAACGTAGATGGATTCTTTATGCCATCAAAAAGTAGAAAGACTAGGAGACATGCAGTAAAGCTACAGTGTAACCCATTTAAGACTAATAAGAGAAAATATTTTTTCACTCAATACAAAATCAAACTCTGGAATTCATTACCAGTGGATGCAGTAAAATCTGTTAGTGTAGTAGGGTTTAAAAAAGGTTTGGACAAGTTCCTGGAGGAAAGGTCCATAAACCATTATTAAAGAGGACCCAGATTATCCACTGCTTGCCCCAATTCAAGCATTATGGAACCTGTATGTCTTTTTGGGAAACTGCTGGGTACTTGTGACCTGGATTGGACAATTAGAAATAGGATGCTGGGCTTGATCTTATCCAGTATGGCATTTCTTATGTTCAGGCTGGGGAGATGCAAAGTAAGGGGCCAGGTACTTGAAATCCCTATAATTGCTCCCTAATTCTGCTCCCATCCTATAATTGCTGCCTAATTCTGCTCCCATCCCCCTCCAACGTTCATTGTTGCCGCCAGCCCAAGCCCTATTTTAAAATATTTGGGCTTTTTTTTTTGGTTCAGTCACAGACTAGCATTCAGTGTGTCATGCACATGAATATGGTCTGTCAGATGTGTCGCAACAGAAAAAAAAGTTGAGAACCAATGCCTAGAGGAAGTCTTCAGTATTTGTATCAAAGCATAGGGTGAAGAACCTCAGATCTCACACAACCTCAGTGAAGGCAATCAGGTTCAACAGAATAATAAACATAACTATGTAGCGAATTAGCTTCAAAAGAAAGCTTTTCAAAAGATATGAACCTGCAGGGCCAACCACAGAGAATAGCAGTACAAGCAGTTTTCCAGGGTGGCTCCTGGACTGGTTTAGCAGGACTCAAGGAAAGGACATTGTCCAGCAAGTAAAATGTCAATGTCCATATTGTCCTGCTAGAATATTCCAGACAAGTGGGATGCATCATAGAACATAGAAATATGACGACAGAAAAAGACCACATGGCCTATCTAGCCTGTCCTTCCATATCAACAGCTACAACAGTCTCCTTTTTTCCTTTAGAGATCCTCTGTGTTTGTCCCATGCTTTTTTGAATTCAGATACTGTCCTCATCTCTACCACCTCCACTGGGAGACTATTCCACGGATCCACCACTCTTTCCGTAAAGAAATATTTTTGCATATCACTCCTGAATCTATCCCCCTTCACCCTCATCCCATGTTCCCTCGGAGCAGAACTTGCTTTTAATTGAAAGAGGCTCTCCCCCTGAACATTTATGCTACAGAGGTATTTAAACATCTCAATCATATCACCTCTATCCCGCCTTTCCTCTAGGGTGTACATATTAAGATCCTTAAGTCTGTCCTCATATGTTTTATAATCAAGACCACTAACCATTTTAGTAGCCATCCTCTGTGCTGACTCCATCCTTTTTATATCTATTTGAAGGTGCGGTCTCCAGAATTGCACACGATACTCCAAATGAGGTCGCACCAAAGACTTATAGAGAGGCATTATTGCCTCCTTTTTTCTGCTAGCCATTCCTGTTTGTATGCACCCAAGCATCCTTCTAGCTTTTGCCGTCGCCTTTTCTACCTGTTTAGCTACTTTAAGATCATCAGACACAACCACGCCTAGGTCCTGCTCTTCTTTAGTGGACAAAAGTACTTCACCCCCTATACTATATTGTTCCCTTGGATTGCTGCATCCCAAATGCATGACTTTACATTTTTTAACATTAAATCCCAGCTGCCAAATTCTAGACCATTCTTCAAGCTTAGCTAGATCCCTCCTCGTGTTATCTACACCTTCCTGGGTGTCTACTCTATTGCAGATTTTGGTATCATCCGCAAGGAGGCAACCCATACCCAAAAGCCCTTCCACTATATCACTAACAAAGATATTAAAAAGAATCAGACCAAGGACAGATCCCTGGGGCACACCACTGGTAACATCCTTCTCAGAGTGAGCTCCATTTACCTGTACTCTTTGTCGCCTCCTACACAACCAATTTCTAACCCAAGCAGTAACTTTAGGGTCCATCCCTAGGTTGCTCAGTTGGTTTATAAGTCGCCTGTGAGGAACGGTGTCAAAGGTGTTACTGAAATCTAAATACACATTTACAGCTCTCCCTCGGTCCAACTCCCTGGTCACCCAGTCAAAGAAATCAATCAGATTTGTCTGACAAGACCTGTCTCTGGTGAATCCATGCTGCCTTGGATCCTGTAATCCGCTGGACTCCAGAAACCTCACTATTTTCTCTTTCAGCAGCGTTTCCAATAATTTACTCACTATCGAAGTTAAACTAACCGGTCTGTAGTTTTCAACTACATCCTTACTTCCGCTTTTGTGTAAAGGCACCACATGAGCCTCTCTCCAGTCCTTTGGCACCACTCCCAGCTCTAACGAGGCATTGAAAAGATCAGTCAGTGGAGCTGCTAGAAAGTCCCCAAGTTCCCTCAGTATTCTAGGGTGTATCCCTTCCGGTCCTATCGCTTTGTCTACTTTAAGTTGACCTAGTTTCTCACGAACACAGTCTTCTGAGAATTGTTCAAGATGTCCCTTGCTTCTGTTCCTGTTTGTGGGTGTTTTCTGAGGTCCTGTTCCTGGTTCTTCATCTGTGAACACAGAACGGAAATATTTGTTAAGCAATTCCACTTTATCCTCATCAGCTTCTACATACTCCTCCCCTTCACCCTTGAGTCTGACAATACCACTTTTGTCCTTCCTCTTCTCACTAACATATCTGAAAAATGTCTTATCCCCCATTTTATTGCCTTGGCTATTTCCTCCTCTTTTTGAATCTTTACTTTCCTAACTACTTTGCTAGCTTCAATAAGTTTTTCCAAATATAGATGCCTGTCTTCCTCTCTCTGTGATCTCTTGTATTTCATGAAGGCCTCCCTCTTTTTCTTCACCTTTTCAGCTACTTCTTTTTGAAAGCCATAGCGGTCTCCTTTTCCTTTTACCTTTATTTACCATTTTAACAAAAAGGTTGGTTGCCCTTAAATATCCCCTTTCAGTTTTGCCCACTGTTTTTCTGCACCCCCTAGCTGTTCCCATCCCGTATTGGCCCATCTTGGCAAAGTTAATCTTCCTAAAATCTAAGACCCTCACCTTTGAATGGATTCTAACAGCCCTAGTCCTAATACTGAACCACACCATATGGTGATCACTGGATGCAAAATGATCTCTCACTATAAAATCAGAAACACTTTCACCATTGGTAAGCACCAAGTCCAGTATGGCCCCTTCACGTTACCAATTGCCTGTTACCAATTGCCTGAATAGTTCTCCCTGTAGAGAATCCAGGATCTCTTTACTTCTAGATGATACTGCAGCAGGAATGTGCCAATCAACATCTGGCATATTGAAATCTCCTATCAGTAGCACTTCCCCTTTCCTAGCAATGCTGCGCATGTCTTCAATTAACTCTCTGTCCACCTCTTCCTCTTGTGAGGGAGGTCTGTATATCACGCCAATGCAAATAGATTTCTCTTTCCCTCTTTCTAGTTTAACCCACAATGCTTCCTCTCTCCCTTTTAAGCTCTGTAATTCCAAAGCTTTAATATTATTTTTTACATATAGTGCCACTCCTCCTCCCCTTCTTCTACCCTGTCCTTTCTAAATAAAGTATAGCCAGGTATAGTTATATCCCAGTCATGGTTTTCTGTGAACCATGTTTCTGTAACTGCCACTAAATCCAAGTCGGCCACTCCCACCAAAGCTTCAACATCAGGGATCTTATTTCCCATGCAATGGGCATTTATACACACTGCTTTCCATATGTTATCCCTTTTACCCATTTCCATAAATGTATTTAATATATCACTTACCTGGGGGCTTGCTTCACCCATCCCCAACAAATCTAGTTTAAAGCCCTCTTCAATAGATTAGCCAGTCTGCTACTGAAGTTGCATTGACCTTTCTTGGACAGATGGATGCCATCTCTGCTCTGCAACCCTTGGAACAGCATCCCATGGTCCAGGAAACCAAAACGCTCTCGATGACACCATCCACGCAGCCATGCATTCATCTCCAGAATGCGAGCCTCTCTGCCTTGGCCTTTACCCTCAACAGGGAGGATTGAAGAGAACACCACCTGTGCACCTAATTGCTTCACCCTCTGTCCCAGAGCCATGAAGTCACTTTTGATACGCTCAGAGGGATACCTGGAAGTATCATTTGTGCCAACATGGATTAGCAACATTGGGTAATAGTCAGTGGGCTTGATGAGTCTCAGCAAACTCTCCGTAACATCTTGGATTTTGGCACCAGGCAGACAGCATACCTCTCTGGACATCAAGTCTGGTCGGCAGATGGACGCCTCAGTACCCCTCAGAAGAGAGCCATCAACCACCACTACCCTTCGCTTCCTTGTGGTCACCGATTCTACAACCTTGGGGTACTTGAACTCTGGTTCTTCCCTTTCCAGTGATGCTTTCACCTCCTCCACTTCCAGGGCTGCATAATGGTTCTTCAATTCAAGGGCTGGAGAAGTTGGATTGGTGATTCTGCAGGCCCTGGTAACTTGTGTCCAACCATCGTCATTCTGTAGGCTCCCATCTTCTCCTCTGCTGGAGAGCTTGGTTGCTGCAAGAAGCATCTCATCAATGTACTTCTCACTGTCTTGAATGCTCCTCAGCCTCGCCACCTCCTCTCCGAGTTCATCCACTTGTTTCCTCAGAGCTTCAGCATGCAGGCACCCTGAACATGGAACCGGTCCTTCAACTGGGATTGGGACCTCTGTCTGGACAGAGGCAGAAGCTGTAATGGGGGCAACAGCTTCAGCGATACGATTTTTCCCAGCCATTGTTCTGTTCGTGGAGCTTAGGTATCTGTTAAAGCAAAAGAGAGAGATCTACCAAAGTACCAGCCGGTTTCCCAGCTGTCCTTTCAGAGAAAAAGCAGTTAAATCTCTTTAATTACATTCAAAATGTGCTGTTGCAAGTCCCTGTGTTTTGTTAAATGGGGAAGTGCCCTATAAAGCAAGACTGCTCACTAGGAGTGGGTGGAAGTTGGGGGGGTATGGAGGGAACTAACACTACAACTCCACTGGGCGGAAGACACGGCAGATTTTAAGACCTCTGAGCCAAAGGTCGTGTCCGACCATACATGGAAATCCAAGCAGTAATGCTTGACGAAAGTGGAAAGTGAGCAACCTGGAGATGGATCCCAAGGTGGTGAACTGGATCAAGAACTGCTTGATTGATAGACCAGAGGATAGCGGTGAATGAAATGGACTCTGAAGAAAAATGAGTGAACACTGGAGTGTTTCAGAGAACACTTCTGGAACCGCTACTGTTTAATGTCTTTGTGGATGATATTGCTGGAGGTTTGAAAGTAAAAGTTTGCCTTTTGCAGATATCATGAAGATTTGCAGTAGAGTGGACACTTCTGAGGGAGTAGACAATATGAGAAAAGTTCTGCAATGTTTAGAAGAATGATCTAATACTTCTGCACATCTCTGCATTAAATTAGAATTGCCAGCAATGCACTTGGGATGCAGAAACCCAAAGGAGCTGTATACAATAAGGGATGAGAGGCTGGTGTGTACGGACCAAGAGAGGGACCTCAGAGTGACAGTGTCTGAGGATAAGGTAACAAAATAGTGTGACATGATGATGGCCAAAGCCAAAAGATGTTAGGCTGCATAAAGAGAGGAATAACCAGCAGGAAGAAGGATGTATTAGCGCCTCTGTACAAGTCATTAATAAGCCTCACTTGAAGTATTGTGTTCAGTTTTGGAGACCGTATCTTGAAAAAAAAGATATAAAAAGACTTAAAACAGTTCAAAGGAAGGCAACCAAAATTATATAGGGCCTGTGCCAAAAGGCATATGAGAAAAGACTTGAAGACCTAAATATGTATACTCTAGAGGTGCACAATAACATAGGGGTATGTTTACTAAATGGCACTAACGTCGCAGGTGCAACGTTATCGTGCGATAATGGCGCATTACCGTGCGAGAACGTCTCTGGCAGCGTTAAGGTGCGCAGAGGGTGGAGTAAGGCTCCCCAGAGGGCGAAGTAAGGTTCCCCAGGCGTGGAGATAAGGGGTCAATGGGCGGAGAGAGGCTCCATGCACACTAATGCCGTGAAATGAAGGTCTGAAAATTAGCGCCAGTGAAAACCTTGCGCTAGAGGCACATTTGCAAGAGAGAGAAACCATTTCAGTCAACAATGTAAAGCAAAGCCAGGGAGACCAAGAAAAGTGATAGTAGTGATACATGTGCAGCAGCAGCATAGTGGCCAAGTACAAAGGGCACGACGGTGAGGCTGAAAATGGGGTACAGGGGGCTGAAGGCGGGACATGCAGTGGGGCAGCTGGGGCAAAGGATGGACTAGGCAGATGCCTAGGTGGCACATAGGAACACAGAAACTGCAAATCAGCAAGCCAGCAACTGACCAAGGTCAAACATGCCCATAAGTGTGTGTCCCACAGTGTCCCAGGGGACATCACCCAGCAGGTACCCCAAAAGGCACATAACAGTGACAGGCGGTGCTGGGGGGAAGCGCGGATGTCTATGTAGGCACCCCCCTACCCCAGATCCCACACCATAGGCAGCCACCTACCGGCACACTGGATGGCCTGGGACTGCGCACCACCAGCACCATCGGCATAAGGGCATGTCAGCATGGTGGCGGAGGGGTGCTGGTGGTGGAGGGGGCAGTGGCATCTGTCAACAACACACCAAGGCCAAGCCCTGTTCAGGTGGGTGCCGTGCACTGCAACAGACAAGGTCTGTCTGACGAACAGTCTTGGTATCCCCAGGGAATGATGTGCCTCTGTGACAACAGTTTGGTGCAGTACACAGAGCCAGTATATTCAGGGGCAGAAGATCACAGGTTCAAGTCCCAGCTGTGGCCCCTGCAGACCAGGTCCTCACATTTTACCCAGTACTAAACCGTGGTAATAAAGACGGAATCTTTATTGCTGATAAAAGAAACACGCCATAAACACCTACATTGTACCCTGCAGAGCACATACACCATAAACATGTGCAATCCCAAGAGCAGAGTTTCCCCAACTCCAGTCCTGGAGGGCAAAACACCATTCAGGTTGTCAGGATGTCCCTAATAAATATGCATGAGATGCATTTACATGCACCACCCCCATTGTATGCAAATGCATCCATGCATATTCATTAGGGACAGCATGAAAACCTGAACCGTGTTTGGCCCACCAGGACCAGAGTTGGGAACCTCAGCCCTAGAGCAGCGGCCAACAGGGGCACAAATACCCACATCCACACCCAAAGGCTCCACTATACAGCGGTTCATGGAGAGTAAGGCTGTTGGGCCCTGCGCGGAGCAGCATCTACCAATACTAGCACCTGCATACCTTAGCAATGTCGTTTTAAACATGGAAACGTGTTCCACATATATCAAAAGGTTGCTATGAATAATGTCAGATAACAAATCCTAAGTTAAACACAATTTGTTGACAGAGATTCATCATAGCAACCTTTCTGATATCTGTGGAGTGTGTTTCAGGTTTTGTTTCTGACAGTGTTTAACACCCCGGGGAGTGACCCTAACAGTATTGAGTACCATAGCAATGCCTGCACTGTGCCTAGGACTGGTGTGGCAGCCAGGGCTGCCAACCACCTCTACATTTGCACAATGCTGAAATAGGTGTGGGCGTGTGTGTATGTCTATTCAGTGTTATGTGGCTGCCTACACCTTGCTGAGCCCACAATGCTTCCACTGTTAGCCTGCCAAAGTGCATAATGAGGAGAAGGGTACTGTGGGTATGGCACGAACACGGTCGCTTGAGCAGGATGCATCTGCACAAGGCATAGCGCAATGGCTGGGACATTCTAGTGCCCAGCTACCACCTGCACGGACAGGGTGGCCACAGCATGTCATACTGGGAGGTCACTCTCACCCTGACTGAGCAGTGACCACGGCATGGCTAGGTTCCCCCATAGTGCTATACAGTATAATATTTCTCTCAACTGATATCTATGGGTTCCCTTTTCTGGGGCCCAATCACTGACATACCTGCTTGGTGTGTGTGCTCACATCCCATTTTTGGGTGCACATAGTTCCTCCAGGAACATGCACTATGTACTAGCTAGCAGACTGTCTGCAGTTAGCATGTGTAGGGCTGGAACACCTTGCAGGGTGCAGCGGGTGGAGACTGACTGTGCCCTCTGCTGCTGAATGTCAGATAGGGGTGGGGGGCAGCTGAGCTTTTCCAGGCCTACTGCTCTATGTGATGCGTACAGATCTGCATTGACTGCCCTGTAGGGTGCCCATTCCCCAGCAGAACTGGGGTTGATGGTTCCCTCTACTGCCACCATTGCAGAGATGTAGAATGTGGATCTGTTGGTGGGAGATCCTGTCCCCCACCCTGACCCACAGAGGGTGGGTGGGTGGGTGGTGCTACATAATCCGCTTTGGGGTCCAAACACCACCCTTCACTTATAACATGTGACCATGGCACCCACACAGGATATGCACTATTCTGGTTGCATCATAGTCCACAAGGGCTAGACGTGACTGGGAAATACAGATGGACACAGGTGTATCCTAGGTGTGTCTGCAGGGACTACCCATCACCCACTGGCATTGATGGGGACCTGCAGTACAGCCTATCTCAGTCAACCCAGATGCTGCGGACCTGGTGCTGGGCCCCCCACCTCACCCTCAGGGTGAGCACAGGAACCGCACGATGTCACGGTCTGTAGCTACTCTGTGCCAGTAACACACACGGTCAGTTCCCCCTACCAGGTCGGGGTGCTATAGAGGTGCATACCCCATCTTGTGTTCAGATGTAGGCTGCTGATCTGCATGTGCAGTGCATCATGGGTACGGGTGGGTTTACCATAGCCTGGTAACCACAGCAGACAGTTTGTATGGTGACCTGCAGTCTTTCTGTAGCCAGCCAGGGGTGTGTTAGATGCTACAGAGCTGTAGCCCACTGGTTACTTCAATGACTGTGGAGGCAGAGGTCATGGATTTGATCCCGCAGTGGTGTTATTTAAGACTGCTGTCTTTTACTTTAAATCAGTGCTGCCAGCAGAAACACCCACAGTGCCATAGCCTAAGGTGCCTTATATTTATTATTTATTTATTTAGCTGTATTTATATCCTGCTTTTCACCGGGTCAAAGCGGTCAATTGGGGGATACATTTAACACAAGGGGATATGAGACACATACGCTAATACTTACAGGGAACATGGTCAATGGAGGGTTAAGTGGCTTGCCCAAGACCACAAGGAGTGCCTATAGGACTAGAAATCCCAGTCCCTCCGGCCTGAGATTGCTGTCCCCAGGTGGGACTTGAACCCCCGGCCCTCCGGCCTGAAGTACCTTGTCTTAACCACTAGACCACTCCTCCCTATAATGTGCCCTATAGGCGCCCTATAAGGCACATTATAGGGTGCCTTGGCGGACAGGGCACTTTATAATGTGACCTATAGGGTGCCTTATGAGGCACCTTAGGTTACGGCACTGTGAGGGTGTTTTTGCTGGGAGCACTGATTTAAATTAAAAGGAAATGCCTCAGACAGCCTTCTTAAATAACACCACTGTGGGATCGAACCCATGACCTCTGCCTCCACAGTCATTGCAGTTACCAGTGGGCTACATCTTTATAGCTTCTAACACTGCACTCACATGAACTTAGGGTTAACGCACGTTAACGTGCCACAGCGCCCACTATCGCGCGATACAGATTCTTGCTATCTTGCTGCCGGACCGCCCACTACCTTATATGGCATTCTTCACATTAACGCTACAACTAGCGCCAGTAACATTAAGACGGTTTAGTAAACATACCCCATAGTAACAATAGTATATTGTCACACCTCATCTGCCCCAGCGGTGACTACTGGTATTGTTGGGCTTTCTGAGGGTGGTAGTTGTGCCTTGCTTATATATATATATATATATATATATATATATCACACAGGAAAACTTTCTTTTTCTTTTTAGGGTTTTATTCCCCGTCCCTTGAGGTTTCTTCTTTCAAATACAACGGAAATTAATAGCCTATTTTGGCTTATAACAAAATATAACTAGACAACAAAAATAGCTTCCTTCAGCTTGTAACTTTATAAACAAAAGCAAATAACAAACAGCCTAATTGTCTGTTTGGCTAGAGAGAGAGAGTTGCAGCCTTGCCTCTTATATACTGGAGTTAAGGTCACACATTCTGTCACCGACTCCCCAGGCCCCTGTGGTGGAAGGCTGGAGATGTGCAGTGGGGTCCTCTTATTTCAAGCAGGGACTTTATAATGTCCCCTGGGTTTGTGTATCCCAATAGCCAGTCAATAAGAAAGTAGTTGTGCGCGAGTGACTAAGCTTTCAAGAGGTTTTATTTCCCGTCCCGGGAGAATTCTTGCATCAATGTTACAAAAAGGAAATAAACCATATTTTTCTGGTAACACAAAAGGATCAGTAAGGATAACAAAAATGCTTCTCTTCAGCTTAAACAAACAAAACAGGAAAACAGTTTTCTTACTTTTCAGAAGAACTGTGCTGTTGAAATCAGTGCCACCTGCACAGATTTCAATGGGAACGGCACTTCAACAAAAAGAGGTTATAGCGTCTGAAAGAACTAGTGTACAGTCCATTCTAGAGCAATTATCAGTATCAGCACAACATTCATAATCCATATCTTCAGGACTTTCTTCTGTGCAAACTGGCTCAGGGCTGTAACTTCTCTGGCAGTCATTTAACTCTCTTTCTTCATAGCTGAAGCTGCTCTAATTTCTATCAGTGAGGAAAGGCTGGTTACCATAGAGTCTGGCTTCTGCCCTCACAGGATCTTTCCCTCTCAGATCTCTAGACAGGAATTCCAGTGCCCCTCTATTCCAATCACCAGGGTGCTTCCCAGCCCAGCGTCGGTTTGTTTGCTTAGAGGTGTGCCTGCTAAGCCTGTTATCTATCTCTCTCTCCCTCGGTTTGCTATAAGCAATTCTCGTCAGCTCACAACCAGGCTTTTCCTTATTGTAGCCCTGGTTTAAAACACTGACCTGAGAGAATTCTTCTGAGGCAAACTCTCCTTCAGAGCAGATAGATTCTTCTTCAGAAACACTCCGGTATGGCTCCTGGGATCTCTCTCTATCCCTTCCTCTGCCTTTAGCTGAGCTTCCTGTTGTGCTCCTCGTGTATCCGTTTCCTGTGTATCTGCTGGTTCCCTTCCTCCTCTCTGGTTTCTCTGTGCTCCAAGCTGGCCCTATTTTAACTGCGTCATAGCTTGAGACTTCCATTGGGCTAACTTCCTGCAGCTGTTTCTGCCTTACTAATGAGCACTTACGTAATGCTCTCTCTGGGTGTTTTGCTGCAGCATGAGCCTGTGTTTTCCTTTGTTGCTCATGGCAACCCCTAGCCATGTGCTTCTCAGTGTGCCTTTTAAAACTCCCCCGAGCATTTTCCTGCATTTCCTCTGGTCTATTCTGCCCTGGACCATGACAATTCACATTTACCTCAGTGAGAATTCTGGCTCTATTACAGTGAGAGAACAATCCATCATCTCTGGACTTGTTAATGCTTCTGAGTTTTCATACTCCATTAACTCCTGTTCATTAGTATCTTCATTATTCACTTCAAACGTGGGGTAAAAGTATGGCAGGCTTGCCTCGTCACTTAAGAAGTTTCTCTTCCCTTGTGCAGAACTGCCCCTCTGGGAAATATCGTAAAGCTCTGAGTTGTGTCTTCCAGAGCCCTGCCCCTGCTGGTGCCTTAACGAATACCTCAGGTCCTTGTTTGACCTACTAGCTGGGTAATTACGGTAGGCTCCTGGCCGGGTCTGCCCCAGCTTTCCAAGCTCAGCTGTGCCTGATTGCAAACGGTGTAACGGTGTTTCCCTAGAAGCTGGGAGCTCACGGTGATAAGGGATTTCTTCAGCTTTTCTTGGTAAGTGAAACCCCCTTCTCTTAGTGCTTTTATAATCAGGGGAAAAGCTATTATCAGCCTCTGAATATCTGGGCTTTATGTGGGTATTTCTATGCCTCCAGGGCTCTTCCCTTTCAGATAGCAAATAGCCCTTGTACTCACTCTTTGCCCCTGTACCTGCTGTTGCAGTCTTCTTATATTTCTCTTGCCTTCCAAACACATTCACGCTGTCAGGGTGTTGCCTTCTCCCAGAACCACACAGGTCTCTGGATTCTCTCCAACTTTCACACTGGCTCCCCTGTTGCCTTACTGACTCACTTTCACTGTCGTCATCTTCCTCATGCCAGCTCCAGGCTTTGCATGGCTTCAACCGTATCTGCTGCTGCTCCAATTCCTCTCTCAGGGATTCTCTCCTCGACTCCTCTCTCAAGGATTTCCTCTCTCTCAAAGGTTCCCTATCTCCAAATGTTTGGGAGTCTATTTTATCTGCGTGTCTCCTGACTCCACCTTCACTCAGCTGCACTCTATTGGGTAAAACAAACTCCCTTGCTTTGCTCTCTGGGTGTGTCTTTCTGGGCTCTGTGCACGTGTGCTTAGGTTGTCCCTGGCAACCATCAAACATTCCTCTGTTTATCTTGTCACTTTTACCGTGATCATTCACTCTGCTCTGCACTTTCTCAGGCTGCCCTAGGTCCACCCTGTGACAATATGATGGCAGATAAAGACAAGTATGGTCTAACTAGTCTGCCCAGTAAGGTGGCTAGAGTAATTGTATCCGCTGCTCCATCCAGGTCACCCCCTCATACCTTTGTTTAGGGTTGCACCCACCACTCCATGCAGGTCACCGGGCGCATCAGGGGAGGTGAGGTAAAGCACAGGAAGTGCAAACAATATGCACAGGCAGTTAGACAAGGTGGGAAAACATCACCACTGAACCAGTGGATGCCCTGAGCAGCCCAAACCCAACTTAGTGCCCCGGCAATAAACAAGGTCAGGAGCACCCATAAACAAGACAGACAGATTTACAGGCCAACGCAGAAACACTAGCACACTCTTTGCCGTGCAGGTAGTGCGACATGTATGCACAACTACCACTGCCGAGCGATGCAGAGAAAAAATTGGCACGCACACTTTCTGCGCAGAAAGCTATGCACACACAACAGCACCATGTATATTAAAATGATACCCAAATTAGCTGCATGTATTAAAATGAGATGCTAATGAAGTTATCGCTTGATGCAGAGAAACACGCAGAGGATTACAGTAACATTGTATATGACTGCAGATAAAAGCCAGTACGGTCCATCTAGTCTGCCCAGTAAGGTAGCTAGAGTGGTTGTAACTGCAGCTCTGTGTAGGTCACCCCACTCTATGCCTGTGTTTAGGGTTAAGAACATAAGTTATGGCATAATGGGTTAGACCAGGGTCCATCAAGACCAGTATCCTGTTTCTAACAGTGGCTAATCCAGGTCACAAGTACTGTACCTAGCAGGTTCCCAAAATGACATACAGGTTCCACAATGCTTGTCCCACGGCAAGCAGTAGATTTCCTGGTCCTCTTTAATAATGGTTTGGACAAGTTCCAGGAGGAAAAGTCCATAAACCTATTTTAAATCCAGCTATACTAACAGCTTTTACTACATCCTCCAGTAACGAATTCCAGAGTTTGATTACACATTGAGTGAAAAAATATTTTCTCTTATTAGTCTTAAATGGGTTACAAATTAGCTTCATTGCATGTCCCCGATCTATGTTTACACGTCCACTTCATTTATTAATTTATAGCTCTCTATCATATCTCCATTCTTTTTCAAGTTGAAGAGCCCTAATCTTTTAAGCCTTTCCTAATAGGGGTATCCTTCCATCCCCTTTACCATTTTGGTGGCTCTTCTCTGTGGCTTTTCTAATTCCACTATATCCTTTTTAAAATACGGCAATTAGAATTGCACACAATATTCAAGGTGCAGTCGCACTATGAAACAATACAGAGACATTATAATATCCTTAGTTTTATTCTCCATTCCTTTCCTTATGATTCCTAGCATTCTACTTGCTTTCTTGGCCACCGCAAAGGGATTCAAGAGGAAATTAGACTTACCTGCTAATTGTTGTTCCTTAAGGAACTCTAGTCCAGTCCCGGAACCATAGAGTTTAGAACCTCCACCAGCAGCTTTGGAGACTGAAAGATGTCATCGCTCTGATGTCACTGGTACTAATAGGCAAGAACTGCCCCCTTCCACCAGCACCTATTGACAAAGCAGACTCAGCAGAGCAACAAATAAGTAGATATGATAATAAAATTATAGACTAAACTACTGAAACAGAGTAAGACAAGTGCAAACTCAACCTGTGCAAACTCAACAAGTGCAAACTCATTCTGTTCAATGTAAACCGCGCTGATGTCTAATAGTGCGGTATATAAGAATTGTTAATAAATTAAAAAAAAAAAAAAAAACCTTACCGAAAAACAGGAGCAGGCTCTGGGGACCGGAAAAAAACAAACAAACTCCAAATTCCCGAGCATACTAGGCACTGCTGCGCCAAAGAAAAAAGGGCTCCCCTGAGAAACCCCAAAGAACCAGAAGTTCCTATCCACTTTGTGCTTCTATGTCTTCCTTTTTGTTATTTGAAAACTTCAGGCTGAATACCCGCGTAACACACTGGGAGGGATCCGGGACTGGACTAGAGTTCCTTAAGGAACAACAATTAGCAGGTAAGTCTAATTTCCTCTTCTTTTGCATCCCTCTAGTCCAGTCCCAGAACCATAGAGGATGTAACAGAGCAGTGAATATCAACAGGAGGGACCTGCAAGTCCAGCCTGAAGTACTGCTGTGCCAAAACGCCCATCCTCCCTCGCCTGTACATCTAGTCTGTAGTGCTTTGCAAAGGAATGCAGCGAGGACCACGTGGCCGCCCTACAAATATCCGCAACTGGTACTAAACTGACCTCCGCCCAAGACGCCGCCTGCGCCCTAGTCGAATGTGCTTGAAGACCAATTGGAACCACCTTACCCTTTAGTAGAAGGTAGGCTGAAGCAATCGTCTCCTTCAACCACCGTGAAATCTAAGACTTCGCCGCCACTTCTCCTTTGCGCGGACTGCCAAATGAGACAAACAACCTGTCTGACTTTCGGAATGACGCCGTTTTGCAGAGATATTTTGAGGACTTTACGAACATCCAGAAGATGCAACCGGCCGCCCGATTCCTCGCTCTGCTCCTCCGAAAACACCGGAAGCGATACCACCTGGTTAACGTGAAACACGGAAACTACCTTTGGCAAGGCGGCTGGGACCGTGCGCAACACAACTTTGTGACTAGAAAAGGACAAATACGGCTCCTTACAGGAAAGCGCTTGCAATTCCGAAATCCTTCTAGTGGAGCAAGTAGCTACCAGAAAAACCGTCTTCAAGGTCAAGTCCTTCAGCAAAGCTTTTCCCAGAGGCTCAAAATGGCTCCCTGACCAAAGCCTCCAACACCAAATTCAAATCCCACAGAGGAACCGCACAACGTCTCGGCGGCCGTAGAAGCAGCATCGCCCGCAGAAAACGCCGAATATCACTGTGTGTACCTAACGGCTGACCTTGAATCTTCCCCCGGAAACAGGAAATAGCCGCTAGCTGCACTCTTAAAGAACTATCTGCCAGACCCTTCTCCACGCCATCTTGCAAAAAGGAAAGGACCTGCAGCACCGAGGCTCCCAAAGGTCGCAGATTCCGTTCCGCACACCAAGCTTCGAACACTCGCCACACTCAGATGTACGCCAACGATGTATTTTTATTTTTTATTTATTTATTTAACATCTCTTATATACCGCACTATTATCATCAGCGCGGTTTACATGGAACCAAACATATACATACAGAAAAACTGTAGTGCATTTTACAAGTAACAGGAATTTGAACTTGGTAATAAAGGGAAACTATGTACATTATGTAACTATATACAGTAGTCTATACACATTAGTCACAGTTGAAGTTGACTGTACATTATGTAACTATATACAGTAGTCTATACACATTAGTCACAGTTGATGTAGACTGTCTTCGCGCCTTCAGTAAGGTAGAAATAACTACCGACGAATAACCCTTGGCCGTCAACCTAGCCCTTTCAAGAGCCATGCCGTAAGCGAGAATCAATCCACCAGAGGCATGCGCAACGGTCCCTGCAGCAAGAGATCCTCCCGCCGAGGGAGTCTCCACGGCTTGTCCGCCAGTAGCCTTACCAAATCCACATACTACGGCCTTCGGGGCCAATCGGGCGCCACCAGAATCACGCGACCCTGGTGTCGCTCTATGCGCTGTACCACCTTGCCTATGAGGGCCCAAGGCGGAAACACATAAAGGAGCCCCTCCACAGGCCACCTCTGCGCCAATGCATTGAGACCCTCCGACATTCGTTCTCTCCACCTGCTGAAGAACCGTGCTACCTTTGCCGACTCGAAGCTTGCCATCAGATCCATCACCGGGATCCCCCATCGCCGCACCAACATTGCTAAGACGTCCGGGTGAAGGGTCCACTCCCCCGGATCCACTCTGCGGCGACTTAAAAAATCTGCCTCGACATTGTCTACTCCTGCCACGTGCTGCGCCGACAGCGCCTGTAAATTCTGCTCTGCCCAATACAAAAGCTGACTCGCCTCTGCCTCCAGCGACACGCTTCCTGTGCCTCCCTGGCGATTGATATAGGCCACCATTGTTGCATTGTCGGATAGCACCCTTACCGACTCCTGACGCAGGCACTCTTGAAACTCCAGAAGCGCCAAAAACACTGCCCTCATCTCCAACCTGTTTATGGACCATTGCTTCTCTTCTAACGACCATAGCCCCTGAGCAAAGCGTCCTTCGTAATGCGCTCCCCAACCCGCGAGACTTGCATCCGTCATTACTAGTTTCCAGGCCGGAGGATGCAGAGACACACCCGTGTTCAGATTTTCATGCTTCAACCACCAACCGAGTTCCTGAAGAACCTCCGGAGGACAAACTAGCCGGTGCGATAACGCATCCCTCTGATGAGACCAACGCCTGAGAAGAGCACTCTGTAACGGCCGCATATGAGACCTGGCCCACTAAACTACGTTGATCGTGGCTGCCATTGTACCGAGCAATTGCAAGTACTGCCATGCCATCGGCGCCCTGCACTCTAGAAACTTCTTCACGAACGCCCTCAACCTTTGCGCTCTCTGGTCTGGGAGAAACACTATCCCTTGCCTTGTCTCGAAGCGCGCCCCCTAGTATTCCAGAGCCTGAGAAGGAACCAACTTGCTCTTTGCAAAGTTGACCACCCAGCCGAGACTGTCCAGCATCCGTATCACCCGAGCTGTGGCCGCCGCGCATTCCTCTCTTGACTTCGCTCGAATCAACCAATCGTCCAAGTAAGGGTGGACTAGTATTCCCTTCTTGCGGAGCGCTGCCGCCACCACCACCATGATCTTGGTAAACGTCCAAGGTGCCGTTGCCAGACCAAAAGGCATCGCCTGGAACTGAAAATGCCCCATCGGTACCGCAAACCGTAGGAACCTTTGATGCTCGCGGTGCACCGGGATATGGAGGTACGCCTCCGTAAGATCTAATGACGTCAGAAATTCTCCTGCTCTGACTGCTGCCATGACGGAGCATAAAGACGCCATTCGAAAATGGGTCATGCGAAGACACCGATTCACCCTTTTTAAGTCCAGAATCGGCCGAAATGTGCCTTCCTTCTTCGGAACCACGAAATAGATAGAGTATCGACCGCACCCGTACTGGTCCACCGGGATGGGCACCACCGCTTCGAGCTGCAGCAGCCGCTGAAGCGTCTCCGTGACTGCACGCATTTTCCCCGGCGCCCTGCACGGGGAGAGGACAAAGGAATCTAACACGGGACGATGGAGCTCTAGAGCGTAGCCCTCTTGAATGACCTCCAACACCCACTGATCCGAGGTAATTTGGACCCAGGCAGGGTAAAACTCCCATAACCTTCCTCCCACGGGCACCACCGCTACCTGAGTCCGCCGTATCTCATTGGGACTTTTTGTTGTTAGAGGTTTGAAAGGGAGCAAAACCTCTACCGGCCCCCCGGAAACCCCGAAAACCTTGTCCGCGATAGGGGAACCTCCCCCTCTGCGCCTGGCTAAAACGCAAGGACCGAAATCTCCGAAAATCCCTGGAGAGCCCCCTGGACGCCACGGCCCCACGGCCTTGCTTAGGCTTATCTTCCGGGAGCCCCTTGGACTCCCCTAGATCCTTGACCAATCTTTCCAAATCTTCACCAAACAGCAGCTTCCCCCCTAAACGGAAGCTTACTAAGCTGCGTCTTCGACGATCCATCCACCGACCAGTTACGCAACCAGAGATACCTGCGCACAGCCACCACTGACGCCATACTCTTGGCCAGACCGCGGATAAGATCGTAATGTATATCCGACAAATAAGCTGTGCCCGACTCCAGCCGCGCCAGCTCCTCAGCGTGTCCTTCCAACTGCTCCCCCTGCAACCGCTGGGACCATCTCAAGCAGTCTCGCGCCACCCACACCCCCGCTATCGAGGCCTGCAGAGAAAGGGCACACACATCAAAGACCTGTTTCGATAAGGTATCTAACTTCCTGTCCTGCACATCCTTCAAAGCCGCGGCACCCTCAACCGGAATAGTGGTCTTTTTAGTGACCGCCGACACTGCTGCATCCACCTTTGGAGAGCGAAAAATCTCTCTATCCTGGTCGGAAAGCGGATATAGCCGGGCTAAGGCCCTAGTACCCCGAAGCGCCGACTCCGGCAAGTCCCATTCCTCTTGAATCATGTTCCGAAAAACTCTATGAACCGGGAACACTCTTTGAGAAGTTCGCACCGCCTGCAATAGAGGATCCTCCAATTACTCCTCCGCCGTCGGCGCCACCGAGGGCATATTTAACGTCTTAAGAGTCTCAGCAATCAAAGCTGGCAACTCTTCCCAACGAAACACCCAGACTACTCTACTCTGCTGCTCCAAGTCCGGTAACTCCCCTTCCTCCAACTCCGCATCAGAGGCCTCCTCCACATCTAACTCTGCCACCCCCACCTCCTCTTCCAACCGAGATGGCGGGCTGTCGTCCCGGGCCTCTCTGCGCTTTTTGTTTGGCACCTCTTCCTCCTCCGGGAGGTTTCCAGATCCTGCTCGCTTTAGACCCGTAGAGCTACAAGCCGGAGCTGCCATCACAGGTTGCAGTAAGGCCAACGCCTTCTGCATAAGCGAGAAAAAATCCGGAGGAATCCCAGAGACACCACCCCCCTGGATCCCTCCTGGCGTCAAAAAACCGCCCTGTCGAGGAAGGACCTGCCACAGGCTCCGCAGGATCCAAAGAAGGCGGCCTGAACTCTCTGGCTTCCGAGAGGCCCGCTACCTGCTCCTCAGCGGATCCCCCCAGAGCCCTTTCCGTCACTTCCGCCTCTAGGGAACAACCTTTACAAACCCCGGACTCCAAGACCTCGCTACGCCTCACCCCACAGACTAGACAGCGAGGCTTAGCCGGCATCTTCCCCAGAGCCAACAACACTACCAACTCCTTCAGATAGCTAAGCTCCAGGCCTTGTGAGCGCTAAGTTCTGTGGTGTTTTATTTTTTTTTTATCGTAAATCAACAGCAGGATGTCGAGCTAACTAGCTGAATGGAGCTAACCCGACCCCGAAACGAAGCTCAGGAAACCTTCTATTAAGCAAAATAAGTCGGGCCGCTGAAAACCTGGCTCCCAAAATGGCCACCGGCACAGTTCCCGCGTAAACTACACGCGGCTTGCCTCTGACACTCTGAGGCCCTCGGGAGTCGCCACGAGGTCTCCCCTTCACTCCCTCTGCTCCGCGCTCCAATTCTCTACCCCGTTAACCGCTGCCAACTTACCCGACGATCCGGAGAGGTGAAGGAGGGGGAGGGAGGAGGAGGAAGCACACCTCCAGCGCCGGAGCACAGCCTGAAGGCGGCTTCAGCCCCGGCGTGTCGCTGTGAAGAGAGCAAAGCCCGTTTATCGTGCTGCTCTTCAGCGTTCCCCTGAGGCTGCGATCCAGCCTTTCCTCTGATGCTGTCTGCCGATGCCGCTGCAAGCTCTCTGCCTTCCACCTGCTCCTCACCCCTTTTTCTGCGGGTTCGGGAGCAGGGAGGCACCACATAAACACTCCCCCCCGTGCTCGTTTAGATGCTGGGGAGAAAAAGAACTCCACAGAGAGAGAGGAGAGAGGGAGGGAAGAGAGAGAGAGGTCCAGAGGAGAATCAGGAAAGACCCCTTTAGCAGCAGATCTGAAATTAAAACCAGAAAGCACCAAATCAAACTCAAAAAACTAACTAAAAAGAGAAAGTTAAATTTTCCAAAAGAAAGTTCAAAATAAAGCTCTGCTTATTTGTTTCTCCTGAGCCCAGCCCCGGGCTCAGAACCTCCTAGCTGCTTGGAGACTGAAAGTACTGGTGGAAGGGGGCGGTTCTTGCCTATTAGTACCAGTGACATCAAAGCGATGACATCTTTCAGTCTCCAAAGCTGCTGGTGGAGGTTCTAAACTCTATGGTTCCGGGACTGGACTAGAGGGACGCAAAGGAATGAGTTATTCACAATGACGTCTAAATCTTTTTCATGGTTGGTGGTTCCTAATGTGGAACCTTGCATCGTGTAACCATCGTTTGGGTTGTTCTTTCCTAGGTGCATAACTTTGCACTTGTCCACATTAAATTTCATCTGCCATTTGAATGTCCAGTTTTCCAATTTATCAGGGTTCTCTTGCAAATTTTCAGAATCCTCTTGGGTTTTAACAATTTTGAATAATTTTGTGTCATCTGCAGATTTGATCACCTTACTCATTATTCCCATTTCCAGGCCATTTATGACAATGTTAAAAAGCAGCAGACCCAACACAGACCTCTGGGGTACTATCACCCTTCTCCATTAGGAAAATTGTCCATTTAGCCCTTCCCTCTGCTTTCTATCTTTAACCAGTTCCTGAATCCACAACAGTACACTGCTTCCTAGCCAATGATTTTTTAATTTCACCAAGAGTCTCTCTTGAGGGACCTTGTCAAATGCTTTCTGAAAATAAAGATACACTGTATCAACCAGCTCACCTTTGTCTACCAATTTATTCACTCCTTTAAAACAATATAACAGATTAGTAAGACAAGACCTTTCTTGGCTAAATTCATGTTGGCTTTCTCCCGTTAAACCATGACTATTTACATATTTAGTAATTTTATTCTTTATAATGGTTTCTACCATTCTGCCCAGTACTGACATCAGGCTCTCTGGTCTGTAGTCTCCCGGATCACCTCTTGAACCCTTTTTAAAAATTGGCATTAAACTGGCCACTTGCTAGTACTCCAGGTACTATTTTAATGATAGTTCACAGATAACTAATACCAGGCCTGTAATCTCATATTTCAGTTCTTTCAACATCCTCAGATGTATATCATCCAGTCCAGGTGGTTTGCTACTCTTCAGTTTATCAAATAGTTGTAATACACCTTCCTGGTTTATCAATATTTCTTTCAATTCTTCTGATGCATCACTTTTAAATACCATTTCAGGCAAGGGTAACATCCCTACATCTTCCTCAGTAAAGACCAAAGCAAAGAATTCATTCAGGTTCTCCGCTATGGCTTTGTCCCCTCTTAGTGCCCCTTTTACCCCTCTGTCATCCAACAGTCCAGCTTACCCTCTCTTAGGTTTTTTTGCTATGAATGTACTTGAAAAAGGTTTTATTACACATTTTTGCTTCCACAGCAAGTTTTTTTTTCAAATTCTCTCATTGCCTGCCTTATCAATGCCTTGCATCTAACTTGCCAGTGCTGATGTAGTTTTCCCGTTTTCATCATTTGGCTCCTTTTTCCATTTCTTGAAAGATGCTTTTTTGCTACGAGAGCCTCTCTGACCTCACCTTTCAACCATGCTGTCAGTTTTTTGGCCTTCCTTCTATTTTCTTAAAGCGTGGCATATCTCTGGTCTGGGCTTCCAAGACAGTATTTTTAAACAACGCCCATGCTTGATGTAAATTTTGCAGCTCCTCGTTTTATTTTTTTTATTAACTATTTTACTCATTTTATCATAGTCTCCCTTTTGAAAATTAAAAGTTAGTATTACTGTGGATTTCCTTGCCATCCTTCCTCCATTTATTAAATCAAATGTGATCATGCTATGATCGCTATTTCCAAGTGGCCACAACACCCTTATCTCTTGCACCAAATCCTGTGTTCCAGTAAGGACTAGATCCAAAACAGCTTTCCCTCTTGTCAGTTCATGAACTAGCTGCTTTAAGAAGCAGTCATTTTTTCTTCTAGAAACTTTGTCTCCCTAGCATGTCCTGCCGTGACACTGACCCAGTCGATACTGGGGGTAATTGAAACCACCCATTATTATTACTGTGTTGTAACTTTTGTTGAATGTAACAAAATATGACCTTGAGAATACCACTGGAATTTAAAGACTACCTGCAAAATTGATTTGCTGCTTTAGATACAAATGACAGAGCTCCAGAAGAGTTATGGGATGACATTAAGAAGGTTGTGTTGGAAGAAAGCGAGACGTCTCTAGAAAAAGGTGAAAAAGCAAAAATGGCCAAAATGGATGACCGAAGAAACTCTGAACATAGCCCAGAAATGCAGAGAAGCTAAAGCTAGAGGAGAAAGAGAGGCAATCGCAGAACTTAACAGAGATTTCCAACGTGCAGCAAGACAAGACAAGGAGAAGTACTACAATGATGCATGCAAGGAAATAGAAGCAGAAACTATTAGAGGAAGAACTAGATCGGCTTTCCTAAAACCATGAGAGTTAAAGAAAAATTCCAGCCTCCAATTGGAACGTTACAAGATGGTCAAGGATTCATATTGAATGATGCTGAGAAGATCAATAAAAGGTGGAAAGAATATACAGAGTCATTATACAATAAAGATCAAGTGGCTCAACAGCTGTTTCAACCTGTACATTATGAAAGAAAAAGTTGAAGTAGCAGTGAAAGCCTTAACAAAGAACAACGTATTGGGCATTGACGACATTCCCACAGAAGTATTACAGCAATATTATGCAGATGTTACCATACTTACAAGGCTTCTGGATGTTGGAAGACAACATCATGGCCAACTGACTGGAAAGGATCTGTGTTTATACCAATACTAAAGAAAGATGATCCAATTGACTGTGGACGTTATTGCACAATCTCTCTGAGGCCACATTCCAGCAAGAGTCTACTCAAGATTATTCAGCAGAGGCTACAACCATATCTGGAATAAGAACTGCCTGAAGTGCAAGCAGGGTTCAGGAAAGGGTGAGGAATGACAGACATCATTGCAGATGTGAGATGGATCCTTGAAAAGACAAAAGAATACCAAAAGGATATCTATATGTATTTTATCAACTACAGCAAGGCTTTTGACTGTATAAACCATGAGAAACTCTGGGTCACATTAAGAAGCATGAGTATACCAGAACACCTGATCGTTTTCTTGCACAACCTTTACATTGATCAAGAAGCAAAGATTTGAATGGAACAAGGAGAAACAGAATGGTTTAAAATCAGCACTAGTTGTATGACAAGTTGCATACATTCCCCCTATCTGTTTCATTTGTATGCAGAACAAATCAGAGAATCAAGACTGCATGAAGACAACTGAAGTGTGAAGATTGGTGAAAGATTCATCAACAATCTGCGCTATACTGATTCCACATTCCTGACTGAAAGTGAAGATGATCTGAAACATATAGAAACATGATGGCAGAAAAAGAACACATGGCCTATCTAGTCTGCCTTTCCATATCAACTGCTACAATAATCCCCTTTTTAACTTTAGAGATCCTCTGTGTTTGTCCCATGATTATTTGCATTCAGATACTGTCCTCATCTCTACCACCTCCACTGGGAGACTATTCCACACATCTACCACTCTTTCTGTAAAGAAATATTTCTGCATATTACTCCTGAGTCTATCCCCTTTCATCCTCATTCTATAAATACCGCAGCACGCTTCCTACACGGAGCATCCAGAGGAGACCACATTACCCTGATTCTAAAGGACTTGCACTGGCTACCAACCTACTGTTGGACCACATATAAAGTAGTCCTTGTGACTTATAAGGCCATCAACAGCATATTCTCCTCCTCCCTAACGGATCTGCTCCACCCCACCCCAGCAAACAGAGCGAGGAGGTCATTCGCCATCAATACCCTTCAGATCCCCAACAAAATAACTAAATGCACCCAAGCAATGAAAAACAGAGTCTTTACGTTTTATGCTCCCATCTGCTGGAACGCGCTCCCAACCACCGTTTGAGCAATTACGGATGTTGCCCAATTCAGAAAAGCACTAAAACACCACCTCTTTCTCCTACACTACTCACAGCCCAACCTTAGCCACCCCACACCCAGCTAAGCAATGATAAGCCACAGACAACTCATATTTATACTGTAAATAGCTGTAGATACTGTAGATAGTTCCCCCAGTTTGAAATCCAAGTTGTATCTCCTGTTCACTGTAAGTGCATAACAGACATCCTGTTATGCATAAAAATGTTATCTGTAAACTGCAATGATTTTAAAGAGCGCGGTATATAAAAGCAAATAAATAAAATGTCCCCTCATAGCAGAACTTGCTTTCAATTGAAAGAGGCTCTCCTCCTGTGCCTTTATTTATTTATTTTATTTAACTAGGCTTACATGCTGCGTTTCTACAAGACAAAGCAGTGTATATTCAGGTACTGTATATATATTTCCCTTGTCCCTGAAGGGCTCACAATCTATGTTTTTGTACCTAAGACAATGGAGGGTTAAGTGGCTTGTCCAAGGCCACAAGGAGCACCTGTGGGGCTAGAGGCCCAGTCCTTCCGGCCCAAGGTTGCTGTCCTTTGATGGGTTTTGAACCCCTGGCCCTCTTGCCTGACATAACATATCACAACCACTAGGCCACTCCTCCTCCATTTATACCATGGAGGTATTTAAACATCTCTATCATCTCCTCTATCCCGCCTTTCCTCTAAAGTACACATCTTAAGATCCTTAAGCTGGCCCTCATATGCTTTATAATGAAGACCGCTCTCTGCACAGACTCCAACCTGTTTATAACCTTTTGAAGGTGTGGTCTCTAGAACTGCACACAATACTCCAAATGAGGTTGCACCAAATACTTATACAGGGGCACTATCAACTCCTTTTTTCTGCTGGTCATTTCTCTCCCCATGCACACAAGCATTCTTCTAGCTTTCACCATCACCTTTTCTACCTGCTTAGCTACTTTAAGATTGTCAGGTACAATCACGCCCAGGTCTCATTCTTCTTTTGTGAACAGAAGTACGTCACCGCCTACACAGTACTGCTTCCTTGGATTTTTGCAGCCCAAATGCATGATCCTGCATTTTTTAGCATTAAATCTCAATGCCAAATTCTAGACCATTCTTTAAGCTTAGCTAGATCCCTCCTCATGTTATCTACTCCTTCTTGTGTGTCTACTCTATTGCAGATTTTGGTATCACCTGCAAAGAAGCAAACCTTACTCGACGGCCCTTCCTCAATAACACTAACAAAGACGTTAAAAAGAATCGGACCAAGGACAGATCACTCCTTCACCTCAGAGTGAGTTCCATTTACCTGTACCCTTTGTTGCCCCCCACTCAACCAATTTCTAACCCAATCAGTAACTTTAGGGTCCATCCCTAGGGTGCTCAGTTTGTTTATAAGTCGCCTGTCCAGAATGGACCCTTCATGTGTGGGTTCTGTTACCAGTTGACTGAATAGTTCTCCTGTAGAGAATCCAGGATCTCCTTTCTTCTAGATGACACTGCAGCAGAGATGTGCCAATCAACATCCGCAATATTGAAATCACCTATCAGTAGCACTTTTCCTTTCCTGGCAATGCTGTGTATGCCTCCTATTAAATCTCCATCCCCTTCTTCTCCCTGTGAGGAGGGGAGGGTCTGTCAATTACGCCAATGCAAATGGATTTCTCTTTCCCTCTTTCTATTTTAACCAACAGTGCCTCCTCTCTTCTTTTAAGCCCTACAATTCTATGGCTTTAATATTATGTTTTACATATAATGCCACTCCTCCTCCCCTTCTTCCTCCCTTATCCTTCCTGAATAAAGTATAGCCTGGTATAATTACATCCCAGTCATGGTTGTCCGTGAACCATGTCTCTGTAACCGATACTAAATCCAAGTCAGCTTCTTCCATTAAAGCCTCAACATCTGGGATCTTATTTCCCATGCTATCGGCATTTATACACACTGTTTTACAGATGTTGCCCCTTTAACTCATTTCTATAGAGGTATTTAATGTTTCACTTATCTGGGGGCTTTCACTTACTTGGGGGCTTTCTTTACCCATCCTCAATGAATCTAGTTTAAAGCCCTCTTCAGTAGGTTAGCCAGTCTGCTACTGAAAACATGTTGATCCTTCTTGGACAGATGGACACTATCTCTGCTCTGCAGACCTTGGAACATCATTCCATTTGCTTCTCAAGATCAAGGAACAGTCTTAAAATGAGCCTGCATCTTAATGTAAAGACGACAAAGAGCCTGATAACTGGCAAAATCAATAAGTTCATCGTTGATGGCGAAGAAATTGAAATAGTGGACAACTTTAACCTACTTGGATCAACTATTAATAAAGAAACAACAAACAGTCAAGAAATCAGATGATGCATTGCTCTTGGCAGAATGACTATGAAAGATCTGGACAAGATTCTCAAGAGTAGAGATGTCTCTCTCCATACAAAAATTAGACTTGTTCAAGCCATTGTATTTTCAATAACGTCATATGGATGTAAAAGTTGAACAATGAAAAGATAAGACAGGAAGAAAATTGATGCCTTTGAATTATGGTGCTGGCGACGAATACTGTGTATACTGTTGAGAGGGACTTGAAATGGGGTACCAGAGCCCTCTGAAAGGCTTATTATGAAGTGGCTTAGAATTTGCTAAACAGCCTGGAATTCACTAGCAGCCTGGAGAGATATGTGTACCAAAACCAAGGCCATGATAGCAGAATGGGACAGAATGTTTTTGCTTCTCCTATTACAGCTGAGCAATATTTCTGTGCTTACTTTGACCTAGAGCAGATTTGTCTTGATGTAGAGCTTAATTTTACCATGAAGCAGTTTTTCCCCAATAAATGAGATGCTCTGGTCTAGCCAGGAGTGGGTATACAGGGACTGCGCAAGTTTGCAGGATGGTGAACTCCCTCCCCTTAAGGCCTTAAGAATACAGTACTATGTTTTTAAGATAATTGTGTGTGTGTGTGTTGTTTTATTATTTCTCACTCTCTCCCATTGCTTTGAGTGAAGGGATCAAATCCCAAGAGCCCAGGTTCTGTTGCCCGGTGAGGGGGTGGAGCAGGTTATTCATATACCATGAAATGTCCAAAGAACAAACCAGTCAGTACTAGAGGAGATCAAACCTAAGCTTTCTTTAGAAGCTCAGATGACAAGACTTTGACTTTCATACTTTGGACGTGTCATGCAAAGAAAGAGATCATTAGAGAAAGAGATCATGCTTGGCAAGGTAGAAGGTCAACGCAAAAGAGGAAGGCCAGCAATGAGATGGATCGATACAATAACAGGAACTATGGATACAACTCAGTCAACAATGAGCCACCTGACTGAAAACTGAACACAGTTTAGGACAACTATCCAGCGGGTCGCCATGAGTCAACACAGACTGAACGGCATTTAATAACAACAAAATATTTTGTTAGCTTCCCTGATTTTGTTTAGCATTTCATTATCCATCTGTTCATTCTGGCCAGGCAGTCGGTAATACACCCCCACTCATCACCTTCCCCTTTTGACATGGAATTTCCTTCCATAGAGATTCTACAGTGTATTTAGTTTTGTGCAAAACTTAAATCCTGTGGAACTTAATGCCCTCTCTAACAGAGTAGATCAAATTAGTGGAGGGGTTGTGCTCTATCATTGTGATTGAGTTTGTACCCTGGTATCGCAGTGTCCCATGTACAAACTATATTACAATGATAAAAGAAACCAGGGAAGCTAACAAAAGATCTCCAGGAACAAGCAGAAATGTAGTCTTCATGTATGGGTAGGGCTAAATGGCCAATTTTCCAAACGAAGGAAGGTGAATAGTGGTGTACCCCAGGGATCTGTGCTGGGTCCGCTGCTTTTTGACATATTCATAAATGACCTGGAAAGGGGAATGACGAGTGAGGTTATCAAATTTGTAGATGACACAAAACTATTTAAAGTTGTTAAAACCCATGAGGATTATGAAAATTGCAAGAGGATCTTGATAAACTGGAAGACTGGGCATCAAAATGGCAGATGAAATTTAATGTGAACAAGTGTAAAGTTATGCACCTAGGAAAGAACAATCCAAACTATGGTTACACGATGCAAGGTTCCACATTAGGAACCACCACCCAGGAAATAAAATTTAGGCGTCATTGTGAATAACATGTTATAACCCTCCACCCAGTGTGCAGCGGCAGCCAAGAGAGCAAATAGAATGCTAGGTATCATAAGGAAAGGAATGGAAAATAAAACAAAGGATATTATAATACCTCTGTATCGTTCCGTGGTGTGACCACACCTTCAATATTGTGTGCAATTCTGGTCGCCGTATCTTAAAAAGGATATAGCGTTATTAGAAAAGGTTCAGAGAAGAGCCACCAAAATGGTAAAGGGGATGGAAGGATACCCCTATGAAGAAAGGCTAAAAAGGTTAGGGCTCTTTAACCTGGAAAAGAGACGGCTGAGGGGAGATATGATAGAAGTCTATAAATTAATGAATGGAGTGGAACGGGTAAACGTAGATCGATTGTTTACGTCATCAGAATATAGAAAGACTAGGGGACACGCAATGAAGCTATAGAGTAAACTATTCAAGACAAATAAGAGAAAATATTTTTTCACTCAACGTGTAACCAAACTCTGGAATTTGTTACTGGAGGATGTAGTAAAAGCTGTTAGTGTAGCTGGGTTTAAAAAACAATTTGGACAAGTTCCTGGAGGAAAGTTCCATAAACCATTATTAAAAAGGAATCTAGGATATCACTGCATTGTGGAACCTGTGTCTTTTGGGGAAACTGCTAGGTATGTATGACCTAGATTGGCCACTGTTGGAAACAGGATACTGGGCTTGATGGACCTTGGTCCAACCCAGTATGGCATATTTTATGTTCTTTATGGGTAACGTTGGTACTGATGGAGCCCGCATGGGAACGCTCCCCAGCGTCCAATAGGAAAGCTTTTGGGAGCATCCCACTGCACAGGCGTGCTGCCTTCCTGCCTTTCCAACTCTCCCTCCTCAGTTTTTCGTTTTCTGCAGAGTCGACAGGCAGCAACTCCTGTCACCGCAGAAAATTGTCTTTTTTGTGGTCGCATCTGCCTCCTGTCGATGCTAGCACCGACATTGTCGGTGTTTTCTTCTTCTTCTTTTCAGAGGTGTTTTTCCCTTCAGGTGCTTAGGCGCCATTTTGGGCATTAGGCCCACTCTTTCCTCAAAATGGAGAAACCAGCTAGTGGTTTCAAAAAGTGTTCCAAATGTAGCAGTACTATTTCTGCTACTGACACCCATGACTGGTGTCTTAAATGTTTGGGACCAGATCATTTACCTGCTGAATGTTCCCTCTGCAGGAAGATGACAAAGATGGGTCTACAGAATAGAGCTGCGAAACTCGGCACCCTCTTCACCACAGATACAATGTCTATTGCATCGATGTCCTCCAGGGCTTCATCTTCCTCCCATGGATCTCAGGTAACCAAACCAAGGTCTTCCAAGACTGGTCAGGCCTCAAAGGGTAGATCTCTTTCTAAGCATCGAGATGCCTTAGGCGTTTCCCTAGAGGAAAGTACACCGGCCAAACAACCCTGGCGGGAGGTCCCTGCCTCCAAAGTATTAACGGGGTCCCAAGATGTTCCTGAAGCGTCCACCTCCAGAGAGCTCTTGGTGCCATGTTCTGGGGTCGTGGCCCGAACCTCTGGTACCGACACCCAAATATCGGCTGGCTCCATGGATCAGCATATCCTAGCCATCGAGCGGAGTTTAGCAGCCCTGCTAGCAGCTTTGGTACCGCTAAAGGGAGGAGTGGTCTAGTGGTTAGGACAAGGTACTTCAGGCCGGAGGGCCGGGGGTTCATGTCCCACCTGGGGACAGCAATCTCAGGCCGGAAGGACTGGGATTTCTAGTCCTATAGGCACTCCTTGTGGTCTTGGTCAAGCCACTTAACCCTCCATTGCCCATGTTCCCTGTAAGTATTAGCGTATGTGTCTCATATCCCCTCGTGTTAAATGTATCCCCGAATTGACCGCTTTGACCCGGAGAAAAGCGGGATATAAATACAGCTAAATAAAAAATAAAAATAATAATAAAACGTCAGCAAATCGGTACCAAGTGTGTCTGCACTGACCATTGCACCGCTCTCCATGCTACCGCCCATGATGTCCGTGGAATCAGTGTCCAGCATTGAGGGTCCGGTACCAAGGCATTCCGATGCCGTTTTTGACTGGTACCATCAGCGGGCCGGGCAGGAGCACCCGGCCCATTGATATTTCGAGTCTTCCGATTCTTCTGATGAATCCCTCGGTACCGGAGAGGCTCTTCCGGAAGATTTGTCTCCTTCCCCACAATGCCGTATGTCTCCTCCAGAAGACATGTCTTTTCAAGACTTTGTACTGGATGTGGCTCGGGGCCTCTCCATTACGGTGACCTCCAAGAAGGAACCGAGAGCTGAAGAACTTTGAATTCTTCATTATCCAGCAGCCCCCAAAGAGACTGCTACATTACCTATTCACCGGATCTTGCGTGACCTCATGCTTATGATGTGGGAAACACCCTTAACGATGTGTCCACATTCTCAGAGACTCGATACCATGTACTGGGTACTGCAGTGTCCCGGGTTCCAGAAGACGCAGTTACCACACCACTCAATAGTAGTGGAATCGGCAATGCGTCGAACCAAGAGTGCAAAGACACATTCTTCTAATCCTCCAGGCCACGAGGCGAGAACTCTCGATGCCTTTGGTCGTTGATGTTTTCAGGCCTCCATGTTATCAGCCAGAATAAGCTCTTACATACTCTACATGGGTATGTTCCTTTGTGAGGTTGCTAAGGATTTAGAATTAATGGCTCCTCTTTTCCCTGTTGATAAGAGGGCTGATTACCTAACACTTATCAAACATGCCCAGAATATTTCCAAATTCATGAACAAGGCAACCTTTGATTGTTTTGAGTGTATTAGCAAAGCTTCTGCTATCTGCATCGGTGCACGTCGGATTGCTTGGTTACAAGCATCTGACCTTGAGCAGTGGGTGCAAGAAAAGCTGGGGAATATTCCTTGCACAGGGGAAAACCTCTTTGGCAAGGATTGGCAAGACAAAGCTTCTCAGCTGGAGTCCGAGAATACTACACTGAATAGACTCCAGGACCACTGCCAACCCAGCTAAGAAAAAGGCGGTAAAGAAACCCTTTTTCAACAAGAAAAATAAATTTTACCCCTCTTATACCCAGGCTGTGTGCTGCCCGGTCCATGCTTCCCAGAAGGGGCAACATCAACCGAAGCAACAAAGGAAGGCTCAGGCCCCCAGAGCTCTGCCAGCTCAGCAGACCTCCACAATGTCTTTAACTCCTATCTAGAGAACTTAGCTATCCTACCTCTGCAAATTCCAGAGCCAGTAAACATTCCAGGCAGGCTATGTTACTTTGCCCAAAGATGGCACCAGATAACATCAGAACACTGTACTCTCTCCATAGTGGCGGAGGGCTACAAACTTCACTTCCAAGGTATGCCCCCCCTCCCTCCACTCCAAGAGAGTTCAGTTCTCCAGCCCTTCACATCACTCTCTTGTGCCAGGAGGTCATTTCCCTCCTCGCTCAGGGTGCGATAGAGGAAGTGCCATTTTCTCAGCAGCGCCTGGGCTTCTACTCCCCCTACCTCCTTATTCCAAAGAAAACAGAAGGTTACAGGCCCATTCTGGATCTCAGAAAATTAAACAAGTACCTGGTCTACGAGAAAATCAAAATGATCTCTCTTGGAACACTTCTTCCTTACATCCAGAGTCAGGATTAGCTTTGTTCTCTAGATCTAAAGGATGCGTATACACATATCCTTATTCATGTAGAACACAGGAGGTTTCTTCAATTCCTCTTTCAGGGAAGACATTACCAATACAGGGTTCTACCCTTCGGCCTGGCTTCTGCCCCAAGAGTCTTCACAAAATGAATGGCAGTAGTGGCAGAATGTCTAAGGTCTCTGGGGATATTTGTCTTCCCTTACTCAGACAACTGGCTCATCCGAGCAACAACAGCTCTAGAAGCCAGCTCTTCTCTTTCCTGCACAATGCGTGTTCTCCAATACCTGGGATTTGTAATAAATCTACCAAAATCCCAGCTCACCCTTTCTCAAACCATAGAATTCATAGGGGCTCTCTTAAACACGCAGCAGTCAAGGGCTTTTCTACCATAAGTCCACTGCGCTCACTTGATTCAACTAGCTTCTCAGACAACTATGAAAACTTCCCTAACTGCTCGAGAGATGCTTCAGTTACAAGGCCATATGGCTTCCTCTGTTCATGTGGTTCCCTATGCTTGCCTGCATATGCGGGACACTGGCCTCACAGTGGACTCAAGCATCAGATCATCTCAGGGACAAAATCAGGACTTCTGCATGTCTAATTTCGTCCCTCAAATGGTGGCAGTCACCAAAAAACCTTCTTGTAGGGTCACCTTTTCAGGGACCACCACACCAGTCTATCCTGACGATGGATGTGTCCAAATTGGGTTGGGGAGCTCATCTGGACGGCTTATCCACTCAGGGTCTTTGGACTCAGCAGGAGGCTCGACTTCACATAAACCTGTTAGAACTCAGAGCCATTCTCAATGCTCTCAGAGTGTTCCAGAACCACCTGTGCGCCCAAACAGTTTTAGTCGAGACGGACAACCAAGTGGCCATATTCTATGTGAACAAACAGGGTGGAACAGGTTCACAGGCATTGTGCAACGAAGCCCTGCATCTCTGGTCATTTGCCATACACCATCAGATCCACTTAATTGCAGTGTATCTCCCTGGCAAACAGAATCTCTTGGCAGACAAACTCAGTCGAGTACTACTGCCTCATGAGTGGTCTCTCCATGTGGACCAGACTTCTCAAATCTTTCAGCTCTGGGGAACCCCAGATATAGATCTGTTTGCAAGTCCTCTGAATGCCAAACTTCCCCGCTTCTGTTCCAGAATACCTGCTCAGAACAGTCAGGCGACGGATGCTTTCCACCTCCACTGGAGTAAGAATTTCCTATACGCCTACCCACCCATTCCCCTCATCCCCAAAACTCTTTTCAAGCTTCAGAGAGACAGGGGCTACATGATTCTCATAGACCCACACTGGCTACATCAGGCGTGGTATCCTCTGCTTCTACGTCTCTCTCAAGTGAAGCCTCTGGAGTTGGGATATGCTCCAGATCTCCTATCCCAGGAGAAGGGGACGCTCCTGCACCCAAACCCACAGTCCTTACACCTGATGGCGTGGCTGCTGAGAGCTTAGAGCTCCCAGATATCAACCTCTCTCAACGGGTAAAGGATATCCTTCTAGCCTCGAGGAAACCTTCCACAAGGCATGCTTACGCTTTCAAGTGGAGGTTTTCCTCTTGGTGCTCAGATAAGGAACTTAATCCTTTTTCTGTGCCTGTGGAGGCCTTACTTGAGTATCTCCTCCAACTTTCGTCCTCTGGACTTAAAACTAATTCCGTAAGGGTCCATCTCAGTGCTATTGCAGTTTTCCACAGGCCCTTCGATTGACAACCTGTTTCCTCTCAGCTGCTTGTACTGCATTTTATGAGAGGTCTACCCTTAACTAAGCCTTCAATTAAGCCACCTCCTGTGGCATGGGACCTTAATCTTGTCCTTGGGCAGCTCATGAAGCTGCCTTTCGAACCTCTAGCCACTACATCTCTGAAGTTTCTTTCTTGGAAGGTCATCTTCCTGATTGCCCTCACTTCTGCAAGACGCATCAGTGAGCTTCAGGCTTTAGTGGCTGACCCTCCTTATACACGGTTCCACCATGATAAGTGGTCTCACTTTTTCATTTAAACCAGTCGGTTTACCTTCCGGTCTTCTTCCCTTGACCTCATGCCTCTAGTGCAGAAAGAACTTTACATACTCTGGCTTGCAAGCGTGCCTTGGCCTTTTATCTTCAGAGAACTAAGCAGCACAGAAAGTCCTCAACTTTTTGTTGCTTTCGACTCCAGACATCTGGGTCTACCAGTCTCCAAAAGGACACTCTTCAGACTGTATATCCTTTGCCTATGACAGTAAAGGACTCTCCCTGGAGGGTCATGTCACAGCACATAATGTACGAGGAATGGCTGCCTCTACGGCAAACTTACGCTTGGTGGCAATTGATGACATATGCAAAGCAGCAACCTGGTCCTCTGTCCACACTTTTGCGACCCATTATTGTCTAGACAAGGACTCCCACCGGGATGCCTCGTTTGGCCAGGGTGTTCTCCAGCATCTCTTTCAGACTTAGAACAACTCCTACCCCCCCCCCCCCAGGTTTCAATACCAGAGATCCTTGGGAGGATACATAACCCACTAAGCCTGGTTTTTACTGCTCTTTCTGGGGTCATCTCCCAGCTAGGGAGTCCCATACGTGAAGACTATATTCCTGCTTGTTCCTGGAGATAGCGTAGCTACTCACCTGTAACAAGTGATCTCCGGGAACAGCAGGAATTTAATCTTCATAACCCACCCACCTCCCCAAGGAGCTGTACTCTTTCTCTATCTCTCCTTTCATCTCAGCTACAAACCCAACTGAGGAGGGAGAGTTTGAAAAGGCAAGAAGGCAGCATGCAGGCACAGTGGAATGCTCCCAAAAGCTTTCCTATTGGATGCTGGGGAGCGTTCCCAAGTGGGCTCCGTCGGTACAGACATTACCCATACGTGAAGACTAAATTCTTGCTGTTCCCGGAGATCACCTGTTACAGGTGAGTAACTACGCTTTACAACACAGGTTGTACCTGCTGCTCCATGCAGGTCAGCCCCCCTTTATTCATTGAAGTATAAAAGATAATTAAGTTTGCTTTGATTTCATCCTCTTGCTATAAATGGACCCACTGTGTCTGTCCCATGCCATCTTGGATTCCGTCATAGTATTTGCCATGATCACCTTCATTGGGAGGGCATTCCAAGCATCCACCACCCTGTCAATGAAAAAGTATTTCCTAATGATGATTTTAAGTTTATCATCTTGCAGCTTTATTGTATGCCCTCTAGTTTTACAGCTTCCCTGTCTTTGCAAAAGGTTTGTTGTTCATTGATACCCTTTAAGTATTTAAGTCTGTATCATATCTCCCTTGTCCCTCCTGTCTTCTAGACTATACATATTTAGATCTTCAAGTCTCTTCTCATACGTCTTCTGGAGCAGGCTCCAAAGCATTTTGGTCACCTTCCTCTGAACCATTTCAAATCTTTTTATATCCTTTCTGAGATATGGTCTCTAAAATTGAACACAATATTCCAAGTAAGGCCTCATCAATGACTTGCACAGGAACATGAATACCTTCTCCTTTCTGCTGGTTATTCCTCTCTGTATGCAGCCCAGCATCCTTCTGGATTTGGCTACTGCCTTGTTTCGCCACTCTGAGATCCTCAACACTAGCACTCTGAGGTCCCTCTCCTGGTCTGTGTTCGCCAACCTCTCTTCCCCTATCGCATACAATTCCTTTGGATTTCTGCATCCAAAGCGCATGACTCTGCACTTCTTCGCATTAAATCTTAACTGCCAAGCATTAGACCATTCTTCCAGTGTTTCTAGATCTTTCCTTATGCTGTCCACCCCCTCAGAAGTGTCCATTCTGTTGAAAATGTTCATGTACAAGGCAAACGTTTCCATTCAGTCCTTCTATAATAATCACTCACAAATACATTGAACAGTATTGGTCCCAGGACCAATCCCTGAGGCATGTTAGTATGCACCTTCCTTTCTTCTGATTTCCGTTTACCACCACCTTCTGTCATCTGTCAGTCAACCAATTTCTGATCCTGTTCACCATCTTGGAACCTATCCACAGGCTGCTCAGTTTATCGATAAGCCTCCTATAAGGAACAGTATCAAAGGTTTTGCTGAAATCTAGATATAACGTATCCATCACATACCCTTGATCTAGTTCTCTGGTCACCCTGGTAAAACCATGTTGCCTTGGATCATGCAATCCATTGGTTTCCAGAAGGTGGAGTACAAAGCTCAGTAGCACCATTATTCTTATGCCTTGTCAGAGGTGATGTAAAGTTCTGGTGCATGTAGAAAGAGACAGTTTTTGCGTGTGTGTTGGTAAACAGTCCTTCCTGCGATGTGGAGCTTGTGTGTGTAAGATAAAACAGAAATATCTTTTCCTGCTTTTGCTCCTTGCACAGGCTAAAGGTGCACACAAAAGAAATGGGGGGAAGAAGTAGTAAGATTGCGGAGATGCAAGCAGACATATGCTGAGAGGCTCTGGCAGCAGTGTTTTCCTTCTCAATGTACCTCTTTTACCTGATGCTGCATACCGTAAGGAAGCAGAAAGCTAAGCTACTGTCAGGGCAGTCAGTGTTAGCTGGGCTGATGGATGAGTTCCTCATGTAAGGTGGAGATGTGGAGACTTTGGGAGGCCCACTGGAAGGTACAAGGGTAGAAGATGGACTCTCGCTCAACCTAGGGCCCGATGTTTCTCTTAGCCCGGAGTGCCGGTTTCCTCCAGTGCAGCCTGCAAGTGAGATGAGCGTGGCTGCTGGGAGTGACGTCTCATTGGGTGAAGTTGCAAGAGTTCCTGCTCTTGGAATGCAGTCACCCGGTCCCAGAGGTTTGCCAGGGTTCGGAGGTTTCTGCTGGAGATGCAGGACAAGTGAGAGCCGTGGAGTTAGGGCTGGTACCGCAGCATGGAGAAGAGAGAGTAATTCTTCTGCCATCGGTGTCGCCTGGTTTGCAGCAATTTAGTCTGGGCTCACCAGTCTATATTGGTGAGATCTTCAGTCTTTTCCTTTGAAACTGTTTGGAAAGCTCTTTTTAGGCTGGAACAATCTATATTGGGACAGCTCCAAGCTATCTCTGGCCAGTTGCTACTTTTGGGCGTATGGTGGAGGCTCATGAGACTGTTTTGGGTTCTCTGCCTGTGAAGATTTCTCTTTGGATATGAAGGTTATTTCAGTCAAAGACTCTGTTTCTGCTGTTATGAGGGATGTAGAGAGTTTGCAAAGGAAGACTGAGGTCTTGAAGAACATTTCCAGGAGTATGAACATGAGAATTCTTAACTTTCTGAAGGTTCCATCTTTTTCTCCTATGGAACTTTTCAAAATGTTCTTGGTTAATGTATTGAAAATACCAGTGGAATCAGTTCCTCCAATATCTAGTCTATTATTTGCCTAAGGTTTGGAGGGGTCACCTGCTTTGTCCTGTGATAACCTGAACCTTACTGGTTTTCTGAGCGGTCGGGGTCTGATCCTGGGGTGACTGCTACTTTATTCGTCACCCTGGCATTGGACGTTGACTGAGACTGGATTTTAAAAATGTATTTCCGATCATCTACTAAAATGTTTATGGGTTCTACTATCAGAATACTTCCTGATGTTGCCAGGGCTACTCAGAAAAGGCAGAAACAGTTCCTCATTCTTAAACCTGGAGTTTTGCAAACAGGGGGTGGGGGGGAGGGGGCCTGGCTGGGCTAGGCTGTTTTTCCTCCATTTTCCCTGTAAGTGCTTAGTCAAATTGGCTGGGTCTAGTTACAAATTTCTTGATCCCCAACAGTTGTCAGCTTTTCTCTCCTCCAAGCTTGTGGGATGGCAACCTCCCTCTATTAAGCCCACTTAAATCAAGCATTATTTTGGTAAAGATAACTGGTAGTAAGGATACCTCATCTCCTTGTCTACTTGGATTGCCTGGATCAAATGTTCTTTTGTGTTATGTTTCCTTGGTATTGTGTTATACTTCCTCTCATGTGGGGGACTGGTGGAGGGCAAGATTGTATTTGATTTCCTTGTATGTGTGACTTATTGTTATCAATTTTGTTTGTTTGTTTTTCTTTCCGCTTGTCCCCTTGTTGTTAAGTGTAAATTGCATAAATAAAAAAAAAAAAAAAGAGAGATGGGGGGAAAATGACTATACTGCTGTCTTTTGCCATACCAGGGCTGCCAATGTTGTTTGCTACATTCAAATTTTTGGGCATACTACTGTGCCACCCTTAGCGCATGAAATCTATGCGTTGGTACCACATCTATCATCTGCATATGCATCACCCCCTCCCTTCCTATTTTACACTGAGGTTTTGTGCATACCTAATTTGCACATGCTTCCTTTGCTGCATATCGGCATAAAACTTTTGTGGTGCTCACATGCTACAAAATCATGTGGAGTGGAGGAGTGGTCTAGTGGTTGGGGCAAGGTACTTCAGGCCGGAAGGTCGGGGGTTCAAATCCCACTAGAGGACAGCAACCTTGGGCTGGAAGGACTGGGGTTTCTAGTCCCACAGGTGCTCCTTGTGGTCTTGGGCAAGCCACTTAACCCTCCACAGCCCATGTTCCCTGTAAAATAGTTATCTCCAAGTTATAATGCCCTGTTCAATGTAATTTCAGTTTGTTCAATGTAAACCGCACTGATGCAGAATAGCGCAGTATATAAGAGAATGTAAACAAATAAAATAAATAAATATGCATGGCTAACAGCACCTGACTTCAACTCCAGCTTTCTGCATCGACATGTTAGTCTTTGATACTCACTCTTGGCGAGCCCAAAGCAGGCAAAACCATGCTGGGCTCAGTGCTACTCCCCTGTCGCCAGACATGCAGTCACATACAAGCCCTCTTCAAATCTTTGGGGGAGAGTTGGGAGAACAAGGGTGGGGCACTGAGGTTGTGTGAGGCTTGAAGAATCCTTCCAAAACTCCTTTTCCAATCTTTGTGTTGCTCAATGTTTCCTTAAAAAGATAAGATCAGAGAGCTGAACCAATTTCCTTACTCCTATGCCATCCGAAAAGAGCACCCGTTTTAATGGTGCTGCTAGTAGAGCCTCCTGCATTGCGCTCCAGTGAGAAATCTACTCACAAGGATGGTGGTCCAGGAGTGAAATCAATCTGTTTCTCTCAAATCTTTCTTGTATTCTCTCAAATTTTGAGTTGAAAACATGCATACACCATCTGCTGGAGAAAGCACAGTTACTTACCTGTAATAGGTGATCTCTGGGAACAGCAGGAATAAGTCTTCACATATGGGTACGTCGGTACCGACGGAGTCTGTGCGGGAATGCTTCCCAGCGTCCAATCAAAGAGCTTTTGGAAGCATCCCACCACGCCTGCGTGCTGCCTTCCCGCCTTTCCCAATTGCCTCTCCTCAGTTAAGTTTTAAAGCTGAGACAAAGAGAGAGAGAGAGAGGAAAGGAAAGATAGATAGAGATACAACTCCCGGGGAGGTGGGTGGGTTGTGAAGACTTATTCCTGCTGTTCCCAGAGATCACCTGTTACAGGTAAGTAACTGTGCTATCTCCAGGAACAAGCAGGAATGAGTCTTCACATATGGGGACTCCCAAGCTGAGATGCCTGGAGTCCCAGCATGTCATAGGTTGGAACATGCTATCCCCCACAACACCAGGCATCCTGAGGATGGAGGGTAGAAGTTGAAGAAAGAAAGTGCTGTGGAACAGCTAACGTAGCATAGGACTGCAGACAAGGAGTCCATGTGTGGATGATAATTGTCATCAATGATATTGCAAAGAAATATTGCAATATGGACCTCCCCTAACAGGATTTCATAGAAGTATGGAGGTTCATAGGATCTACTGGGGAACCCAGTAGAGGAACCTCGAAGAGGACCTCACTGTAAAGTGGAGGTAATAAACCTGTAGGAAAAACAGTGGAGGTCAGAATCCTGAAAGGTAACAGGTAACCCCAGTAGGAAAAATTGGGGTAGTACAAAAACGGTGGGCCTTCAGCGGAAGGCTTTATGACAAAAGCCTAACTCTTTTGGCGGCAGAGTGGCTCACTCTTAGGAACAAAAAGAGAAAGGCTAACCGATTTGGACAAACAGGCAGAGTCCTTGTGGGGAGAAAGGGTATGGGAATCCCTTGTATCCCAAAAGAAAGGACAAACGCCAGAGGCGTTAGAGCCTGTGATTAGCTAAAGATCCGCAATGTCTCTCCTAACTGGAGTCAGCTAGGAGAGATATTGGAAAATGGAGAGCTTCAGAGGTACCTAACCTTAAGGTTATGGTGGAAGTTGTTAACTACCACCAAAGTGGTTGTGAGTGTAGAACCCCAAAACATGCTGGATAGCATAAGTATGGGTAAAGCCCATCTGTTAGAATCATATAGCTATATGAGCCTCGACAGTCAGGTAGATAAATGCAGAATACATATCTACCGATAGTAAAATATCTCAACCGATACATATAGATAGATAGATATAGATAACATATAGATATATAAGAATATATCTATAGTGAGATATGAAGGGCATAAAATACACACAAATGATAGACATAGACATCTGTAAGATGTATGCTATAGGTATGAATATATAGGCCTCTATATGGGTGTCTGCAATGAAGCAGACAGAGATATGCCTACAAAAACGGTATTCACATAGGAAAATGTGGAGAGGAAAGATTCATCTAATAACAAGAAGGTGTAACCTACTTGAGAAGATATATAGAGAATCAATTCCCACTGGTTATGAACTACAGGGATGCTAGGTAGTGGAATAACCAGGATGGTTACGTGAAAAGCAGAGGATGATATCAGTCTGCAGCCAGCAAGTCCCGACTATTCTAGAACTCTAGCATGGTAAGTGAACAGAAGACGCATAAAAATGAGATACCATGCTGACCTGCTTAAGGGCAAAAAAGGTATCATGCATTCTTACCATGAGGACGAGCTGGAAGGAGAAAAGCATATTCCCGATTGGAAATAGTATGGACCAAAGCAGGGAATTGGCAACTCCTTAAGCTTTCATGTAAGAGAAGGCCTATGTCCTTTATATTAAAAAGGAGAACCTTTCTAGTCATGGGAGACATGACTGAAAAAGCCTTTTTCAACCATCTAGGATAGCTGTTGGAGAAAAAAACCCCATGCTCTCTAGCAAGGGCCCATAGTGGAGAGCTTCTCTGTAGAATTGCAGAGAGCATGATTCAGGAGAATGACGAGATAGAACTGGCTGCTGAAGAGCCAGTACCTATGTCAACTATGCTGCCAAACCCAGGGGAATGGAGATGGCAGAAAAAGAAGACAATCCAACAAGCTTGTAGTGAAAACATTTCCAAGACAGATGACAGCACTGACTTGGAGCCACTACTAAGACCAGACAGAATGTTAGTGGAGGACAAATCTGGTTGCTGGTGGACAAAAACCAGTGTTCCAAACATTAAGGCTCCTGCATTGGCAGCTGCTTGCCAGACAGCAGAAAGAATGTTACTGTTTAAAAACAGGAAGAACAGACAGAACAAGAGTAGAAAACTCTGGACATGTCTGATGAACTGCTTCAAAGCAAGATTGAAAAAGAGGAGTCAACTCAGAGAAGAGAACTCCGCACTGAAAAAGTAACAAAACTAGAGAGGCTGAAGAAAAAGCCCTCCAGTGAAGCAATACCGCTCTTACAGAGGAAAAACCTGGTAAGAGGGTAAAGAGAATGGAGCTGAAGAAGACTTACAAAGCAGTAAGTCTATAGAAAGGAAAAAAAAAAAGACATGCTGGCACAGGAAACTATCGTTTGATAGTGGTTAGACCTCTTTCCCTAGCAGGAAGAAGAGGAGAACCCTGTGACCTAGAAGCATGAACATCCTGACAGCTCATAGAACATAGAAAGAATGGATGTCTTTTGGGAAGAGATCCATGTTGAGGATTTAGAATGACAGCAGTGGATTGCCTCTATTGAGAAGAATCAACTGCAGATTCTAACCCCAAGAGTCATAAGCATCTGATGGAGATTGATCAGAAACCCTGTGGTTGCTGGGTTTGCTGAGCCTGGTGAGAGGTTGAATTCTGCAGACCAGGACGATGCTTCCCCTGTTTGGGAACATCTGTATGATGGGCAGATGATGCATAAAACCTTCTTCTCCTACGGGAAGAAAGTTTGGCAGGACATTTCCTACCTACTGGGACAGAAGAAGGTGCAGAACAGCCCTTAGGAACAGGTACGTCAGTGGACAACTGAGTAACCTGACGTAAAGACTCCTTGTTGAAAAGATTGTCTCCAGTGCAAGGAGTATGTCCCAGTCTTTGCTGTGCCCATTTTTCCAAGTCTGAAGCTTGGAGCCAGGCTCTACATCGTGCCCCTATAGCTATAGCAGAAGTGCTGCTAACAGACTCAAATGAGTCTAGGGAAGCACGAGTAAGAAACCAAGAGATATTTTGAATATGACTAAGCAGTGAGGAATAGTCTGCACTCTTGGGCTCTGAAAGAAAAGGAGTCAAAAGATGTAATTTCTTTGTGACCTCCTCAAGAGATAGACTCATATAAAAAATATATGAGAGAATTCTTGCTGAAAGCATGGATGTCTGGAAGGTTTGACGTCCAAAGGCATCTAGTGTCTTAGACTCACGACCTGGCAGATAGGGCTTTTTCTTACTCTTTACCCACTGCATTGCTGATTCCACTATTATGGAATGATGAGGAAGTTGAGTCTTTTGAAACCCTGGAGAGGGGGGCACCTAATGTAAGAGATCAGTTGCTCTGGAAGGTGGGGGTACCCTTAAAGGTGTTTCCCACATTCCTAGAAGGAGATCCTGCAAGGAATGATGCAAAGGAAGCATTATGTTCTCCTTTGCTTTGGTAGAAACAGAGCCTTGTGCAGGATCATGTCCTGGGATAGGAATGGCAAGTGATCTTGCTATATCCAGGAGGAAACTCTGAAAAGAGGGATCCCCAATAGGAATCTCCCTTGGACAGATTAGATCTGAAGAACTAGCCTGAGCACCGACAGAGCTATCCAAATATATAGGAATAGAAGATCCTGCAGAGTGCAGTGTGGAATGCTTAAGGGATGGTCGCCGGTACTGGCTGTCAGGAGCAGCGACCGTCATTACCACATTGTCCATGCCAGGTATCGACTCCAAGCTTGGTATAGAAGGGAGCGATGCTGTTGAAAAAAGCATGGCAGGAGTTTGCCACGATGCTACTGTGGATACCGGTACCGATGCCAATACCGGTACCGATGTCAGAGTCGAGCCCAACAGAGACATCGGAGCAGTCATCAGTGACCGTTCAATCGGTACCGAGGTAACCGAAAACCTCCGGCCGCTATCCTCGGTACCGAACCACCGGTATCGATCGGTGTCGGTACCAAAGCGTATTGGTACTCAGTCTTGCAGACTGCAGATCGATTCCAAACTCGGCATCGGGGGCAGCTCAATTGGCCTTGAGGGAACCGAGAGTTGTGGATCCGAATCATCAGAACCGAGCCTTTGGTACCGCCGAGAGCCGGTACCAAGGCGAGTCGGTACGCAGTCCTCCAGACTGGAGATCGATTCCAGACTTGGCATCGAAGGAAGCGAGGCTATCGATGCACGTCTGGAGGGTACCGACGTCGGTGGTAATATCGGTGCTGGTACCGATAATGGAAAGTCAGTCTGGAGAGTATCCACCAGTCCCAAAGGCACCGAGGACACCAGATGACCATCCCTGGTGAGGAGTGTTTCATCCAAGACCAGTGCCGATGCCGGGGTATCGGTACCGCTCGAAGCGGATGTCACCACCGGACACGGCTCAGGTATGTTCTGTGAGGGGTGAACCCCAGGAACAACCTGAAACCCCTGAAAGGCTTTGGAGACCGAAGACTCCCGCCGGGGTTTTGAAGCCAGTGGGCCCTCGAGGGCAAGGCCGGAGCTGTCTACATGCTGTGCATGAGACCTACCACTCGAGGGCTGGCTAGTCTTAACAGACTGTTTGTGGGTTACCTGATACTGTGTAGAAGAAGGGGACGGTGCCCCGAAGTTGAAGGGAAACCGTGTATCGAGGGAACCTCGATGTTGAAGACCTCTTCTCACCAAACTGTTGTCAGGACCCAAGCAGGTTAGACACTGACTTCGAGGGTCTAAAAATAAAGTTGTACCGCCACAGTCTGGACATTTCTTGGAGAAAGTAGCTGACGGTTCCATGAAGGAAAAAGAAGAGGCCTAAAAGGCCTAAGAAACCGTGGGACACTATGGAGAAAAAATATCCTGTGAAAAAGGAGATTTTACAAGAAAAGAAAAAAGAAAACACTGGCGGTACCGGTGGCGTCGGGAAGACAGCCGCGACCACAAGAAAACTAAAGAAATAAAACAAGAATTTTCTGCGGTGACAGGAGGACGTCCTGCCGGCTCCGTGGAAAACGAAAACTGAGGAGAGGCAGTTGGGAAAGGCGGGAAGGCAGCACGCAGGCGTGGTGGGATGCTTCCAAAAGCTCTTTGATTGGACGCTGGGAAGCGTTCCCGTGCAGACTCCGTCGGTACCGACGTACCCATATGTGAAGACTCATTCCTGCTTGTTCCTGGAGATAAAGAATTACTGAAGGCTCCCTCTAGGGGTTCTGGCTGCTATGGCATGAAGATGGCATAGGCGGCCTTTCGAAGCTTCCTCTGTTTTCACATCTACTGGTAGAGGGACACAACCCACTCGTCTAGACTGGTCTAGCAGGATATTTAAACTACTGTTAGGACATTAAAGTTAAGCGCACAACTTTCCCCACTACCATGCAGGTAAACAATTATTAATCCATGCCGAAAAAGTATTATTTTAAATATTGCTACAGATATGTCACCACTAGCGCATAAGCTTTCTGCGCATGCATTTGACAGCACTGCTACTGCATAACCTTTCTGCGCGTGCATCTAGTCTAGGCTGCGTATGTAGCACAGAAGTTCTCTCTTATTTCTTTCCTAGTAGGTTAAACGGCTTTCCCCTTACTGTATCTGACAACAGTAGCAAGCCGGTCATGATGTAGCGTGAATCTCCGATGTACGCAGGCGCAACTTGGACCTCCTCCTAGCCCTGGATTCGTACGTCTGGAACGGTAAACAGTGTCGTCACGTGACGGGTTTCGCACTCACGCCGATGGCTGCGGGCTGCAGGTTTAGAGCGCGTGAGGTGACGGGCAGCCAGGAGCAGGCCGGAGCGAGCAGCGCACTGACAAGCGCAAGCCTTGGAACGGGCTGTGGCTGCGGCGCTGGAGACATGTTCAGGGGATCCGGGGCGCCCCCCTTACTGTAGCGCCGGCTGCACAGGGCTCGGCGAGACGCGGTGAGTAGCGATCTTCCTCTGTTTCTTTTACCCAAGCTGTGAGCCGCTGCCTGAGGGGAACCGTAGAGAGAAATCGCGGAGCTTGGGTAGGGAGAGGGTACAGGCCAAATGGAGAGCCGCGCCAACAAGGCCCTGCCTTGTACTCTACGAGGAGAGGAGAGGAGGTGGATCTCGCATCACAGCTCCCTTCTCTCCCCTGTGATGAAGACAAGTACAGGCGCCGCGCCTCCTCCTCCTTTGCTCTAGTCCCGGGAGGAGCATTTTCAAGGGCCGCACCCCCTCGTTTCTCCAGCCTTGGGTCCTTTTCCTTCCACCCCGCCCCCTTTTCTCGGAGTTTATGCTGATCGTTGAGGCCCAGTAGCTGTGGCCTGTTGCTCTCTCGGGCCTGACCTGAAGTCTCTCCCACTGGGATCGTTTGAGTAACGGCCCGCAGGCATGCGACGGTTGCGGGATGGGGGCCAGGCTACTCCTGCCCATTACCGGAGCCTCCGGGTTTCTGTGGCTGGAGGCTTTGGGACTTTTTCTGCTCTCTGAAGGTCTCCTGTCATGGCTCACGGCCACGTGCGTTGATAGGGGCTTCCTGTGCTGTCCTTTGGATGTGTTTGGGACTTTCGACACCATTTCCTAGTTTTCATACAGCTAGAGGTGCTTAGATTACATGTTTTAAAATAGTTAAGTGTTGTAAGATGTAACGTCGCTTTTTTATTTTCTTGGAATACTTCAGTTTTTTTTCGCATTCAGTGTTTTTAAGAAACTATCCTGCTACTGAGTAGACCACTTCAACATGAGTTTTAGGAAGTTGATATTATCAAAGGTTCCTCAGGCTTGCTGCGAAAAGACACGAACAATAATACTGCACGACACTTTTTCGAGAGTGACAGTACTGCATAGCGCCACTGTTTTGTTATTGTGCTTAGTGTTTTGTGGATCTTAGATTTGTGTCATTTCTGAGCACAGGGAAACAAGTTGTAAAGTGAAAGCAGTTTGCCTATCTATACAGACTTTTCAGCTCTACAATTTCCTCTGTATCCGTCCCATGTTTCCTTGACTGCAGATACAATCCTTTTCACTACCATTTCCAGGGGAGGCAATTTCAAACATTCACCACTTCTGTAAATAAATATTTCTTCAGATTACTCCTGAGTCTGTCCTCTTTCACCTTGCTCATATGCTCCCTCAGTTTAGAGCTGAAGCACATGGCCTGCGATGGGCAATAAAGCATAGTAACATACTAACTTTATTTGGTTTTATATATACCATGCTTTTTAAAATCAGCACATTTTACATAAGAACAAATAAGAGACAGTCCCTGCTCATCAGAGCTCACAATCTAAGACAACCATAGAGGGTGCAAGCATGGGCAAAACAGGGGTAAGACAGGGTAAGAAGATGGTAAAACAGGGTAAATGTTATATTACAGGCCAATGGGGTAGCAGTGGGTTCAGCGGGCTAAGCAGAACATGCTATGTTACAGGTGATGTTGTAGCAATGCTATAAGCGATGGGGCAACAGTGTTGTAATGAGGTAGCATTGGGTACAGTAGGCCAGGCAGAACATGCTATGTTACAAGTAATGTTATAACAACGCTACAAGCAATGAGGCAGCCGTGTTAAATTGCAAGCAATGTAGTAGCAATGTAGTTCAAAGCAATGCGGCAGCAGGGTAGATCCTTACGTTGTAGAGGTGGAACCAGGTTTGTTCAGTTGCATTCCGCAAGGCGTCTGCAAGGGTGAAAGCAGCCTCGTCATTGTGCCGCGCCTAAGGGCCACGCCAAAGTGCCCTCGGGCGTGGGCCCGCCTGCCGGCTGCCGCTTTTAAATGCCTTGCTGGAAGCGCCCCGATTGGGCCTTGGTGGGGGTAAATGACTGCAGATAAAGACCAGTATGGTCCATCTAGTCTGCCCAGTAAGATGGCACGAGTAGGTGCACCTGCCGCTCCGTGCAGGCCACCCCTCTCCATGTCTTTGTTTTAGGGGTGAACCCACCGCTCCGTGTAGGACACCCCCTGTATGTTGAGAAATTAGTTAAGTTTTTATTTTGATTTTATCCTTTTGCTGTAAAGGGATCCACTGTATCTGTCCATGCCATTTTGAATTCTGTCACTGTATTTGCCCCCACCACTTCCATCGGGAGGGCACTCCAAGCATCCACCACCCTTTCAGTGAAAAAGTATTTCCTGACATTGCCTTTCAATTTACCCCCTTGCAGCTTCATGTTATGCCCTCTAGTTTTACAGTTTCCCCGTCTTTGGAAGAGGTTTGTTTGTTCATTATTTCTCTTTAAGTATTTAAAGGTCTGAATCATATCTCCCCTGTCCCTCTTCTTCTCCAGAGTGTACATATTTAGGTCTTCAAGTCTCTTCTCATAAGGCTTCTGACGCAGGCGCCAAATCATTTTGGTCGCCTTCCTCTGAACAGTTTCCAGTCTTTTTATATCCTTTGTAAGATATGGTCTCCAAAACTGCCACAAAGCTGCTGCTGCTGCCGGCCTCCCCTCCCTAATAAAAAGACAGAATCAGCAGCAGGGGTGGCACAGCCAGGATTTCTGCCTGAAGCGGCAGAAATCCTTGGGCCGGCCCTGCTACATCCTCTCCATTTATGATAGATCTGTTCTGAGTACTTCTTTGCCATATTTCTCCTCTCCTACCTTTATTTCAAAGTATAGAGTGGAGGAGTGGCCTAGTGGTTGGAGAAAGGTACTTCAGGCCGGAAGGTCGGGGGTTCAAATCCCACTAGAGGACAGCAATCTTGGGCCTGAAGGACTGGGGTTTCTAGTCCCACAGGTGCTCCTTGTGGTTTTGGGCAAGCCACTTAACCCTCCATAGCCCATGTTCCCTGTAAAATAGTTATCTCCAAGTTATAATGCCCTGTTCAATGTAATTTCAGTTTGTTCAATGTAAACCGCGCTGATGCAGAATAGCGCGGTATATAAGAGAATGTAAATAAATAAATAGATATTTAGATCTTTTCTCTGTCCCATATGCCTTGACAAAGACCATTTTAGTAGCTGCCCTCTTCACTGATACCTTGAAGGTGCTGTCTTCAGAACTGAGATGGTACTCCAAATGAAGTCTCATCAGAGACATAAAGAGGCACTATCACCTCCTCATTTCTGCTGGCAGTTCCTCTCTCTGTGCAGCCAAGCATCCTTCTGGCTTTTGCTGTTACCGTTTCTACCTGTTTGTCCACCTTAGGATACTTCTATGCGATCATCACTAGCTCCTGCTCTTCTTTTGTGGATAGAAATAAACAAACTCCTATATTGTACTACTCTTTTATATTTTTATAGCTCAAAAGCATGACACTACATTTTTTAGCGCTAAATCTCAGCTGCCAAATTCTTGACCATTCTTGAAGCTTTGCTGGATCCTTCCTAATGGTATCTACATCTTCTAGGATGTCTGCTTATCGCAGGTTAAGAGTCTACTTCACCAATGCCATTGTTTCTTCAGCTAACTCCTTGAAGCAGCTTTTCTCTACAGTCTCCCACTTACTTCATCCCTCGGTCCCTTCCACTCTACTTTGATCTAACAGCTGAGCAGTTTGGTCATATTTTTTCAGATAAACTCAAAGACCACCGGTCCTATTTCCCCCCCCCCCCACACACTTTTTTTCCTTTAATTTTGCAATGCACTTAAACATAAAATACATACAAACTAGGGCTTGAAATATCAAATACAGGAATGTATAAACACAGTCTGGAATATATATACAGACACTAAGGGGCTTGTTTACAAAGCCGCGGTAGTGGTTCGCGATCGCGATCGCAGCCGCGGCTCCATTGAAATCAATGGGGCCGCGGCTCCGATTACGATCGCAAACCGCTACCGCGGCTTTGTAAACAAGCCCCTAAGTTTAATAACTGCTACTACTACTGAGCATTTGTATAGCGCTACAAGTTGTATGCGGAGCTGCACAGACATGTAAGAGACAGTCCCTGCTCATAGAGCTTACAATCTAGTCAAGACAGACAACACAAGGTGTAGTTTGGGATAAAACAAGGAGGAAGGGAAAAGAAAAAGGAGATCAGGTGAGTCAAGATCCAAAAGCAGCAGTGAAGAGGTGAGTTTTCAGCCTGGATTTGAAGAGGGTCAGAGAAAGGTGCCTGGCGTACAGATACAGGTAGTTTGTTCCAGGCGTAAGGTGAAAGGAGCGAAGTCTGGATTTAGCAATAGAAGAAAAGGGCACAGATAGAAGGAGCTTGAGCGGAGTTCCCGAGGGGGGGTTGTAAGGAGAACACAAGGTGTGTCCTGTATTACCAATAAGCTGGCCTTAAGGTCCTCCAATAAGTACACAACCTTACACCCCTCAATCAACAACCCCCTCCACCAGCCTCCTGGAGAATTTAATCTGGAATTGTTTCCAAAGCCATTTATACCTAGACTACGGAGGAATCTTATTGCTGGTGATAAACATACCCTTTGGCCTGTGCTATTTCCCTTTCCCCCTTTTCTGGATTTCCTCCCCCCAGATCCCCTCTCTTTCTCTTTATCCCCTTCCTCCCCCATGCATTCTTTGATGCCCCCCATTTTTCCTTATAGATAGTCATCCTTCGATCTGTCTTCTCTTGCTTCCCTGTGCAAGACCACTTGCGCTTCTGACCTGATCCCTTCTTCATGGATCCCACTTATCTAGATCTTCTTCCAGGAGTTCACTCTCTTCTCCATAACTGCTTGTTATCAGGCACCATGCCCTCTCCTAAAAGTCTGCTATTGTCACCTTCTCAAAACATCTCTTGACCCCGTAGTTCTGTCCAACTATAGGCCTGTCTCTCATCTCCCTTTTCTTTCTAAGGTTCTTGAACGGCTCGTTTTCGCCCAGCTCTCAGACTGTCTTGAGAAGACTGGGACTTTTCACCCTCTCAGACGGGTTTCCGTTCATCTCATAGCACTGAAGCCATTCTCACCTCTTTTCTGAGTGAAGTTCACTAGTCTTTTGATCGTGTTAATATCTCTCTTCTGCCTTTGACCTGGTTGACCATGCTATTTTTTCTCGTCTTTCTGACATTGGTCTTCAGGGGACTCTATGCTGGTTTTGCTCTTTCCTGACTAATGGCTCCTTTGCAGTTTCTTTTAACTCGTTTACCTCTTTGTCCTGCTCTCTTGACTGTAGTGTCCCTCAGGGTTTGGTGCTTGTACCTCTTCATCTTAACACCTTTCTGGCCCCAGTCACTCTCTAGGTTCAGCAGTTTGGTATCTCTGCATATTACTACACTGATGACGTTGTTCTTGTTGTTCACACAAATCACTTGCTCCAGACCTTTCCTCTCTCAATTCTTGTCTCGCTGCAGTAGCCTCATGGCTGTGCGATTATCTCCTCCTGTTTAACCTTAACCAGATAGCCATAGGGTTTTTTTTTATCCCCATCTGCCCAGTCTACAACTCTTATTCCTATGACAGCTGGTTCCCCCATTACTCTGACCACCTCTAGTAAATACCTGGGTGTACCCTTAATTCCATTCTCTCATTTGATGACCATATCAGCAGCATCGTTAAGCGTTCCTACTTCACTCTTTGTCAAGTCGCTCTATTGACTCTTTTCTGTCTCCTTTTGTTCTGGCTACATTTATCATTAGTTTGGCTATCTCAAGACTAGACTATTGCAGTACAGCTCTTTCAGGTTTGCCGGGTTACGAAATCAAAAGACTTCAATATTTTCAGAACTCTGCTGTCTGGATCCTCACCCGTGTTTCCAAGTTTGATCACATCTCACCCCTTCTCATCAACCAACACTGGTTCCCTGTCTCCTTTAGAATTCAGTTCAAAACCTTCATTCTTACTCTTGAAACTCTGCATATGGATCTCTCTTGTTCTTCTGCACACTCCTCACAGGATTCTCCGTCCACTTCACGCCAACTGCCTCCACCTTCCTTCTGCAATGCAGGCAAGACTGCAGTCCACCAGACATTCAGCCTCTTACTTCCTCGTGCTGAAACTCTGGAATGACCTCCCTCCTGACCCTCAATTAGAATCCTCTTATCCTAAATTCAAAGCACTCTTAAAACCAATTTGTTTTTATTAACTTTCCCTTCCTTGGAAGGCAGGGTAGCCTGACACATTACATAAGAAATGCCATACTGGGTCAGACCAAGGTACGTCTATCCCAGTATCCTCTTTGTACCTTGCAGGTTCCCTTAAAGGTCCACAGGTTCCACAATGCTTGTCCCGGTTTTAGCAGTGGATTTCCCTGGTCCTCTTTAATAAAGGTTTATGGACCTTTCCTCCAGGTCAGTAAAATCATCTGTAATACCTGAAGATTGGAGAATGGCCAATGTAATGCCAATTTTAAAAAGGGTTCCAGGGGTGATCCGGAAAACTACAGACCAGTGGGCCTGACGTCTGTACCGGGAAAAAGGGTAGAAACCATTATAAAGAACAAAATTACTGAACATGTAGAAGATAGTCATGGCTTAATGGGAGACAGCCAACATGGCTTTAGTCAAGGAAGGTCTTTCTTATTAATCTGTTATGTTTTTTTGAAGGTGGGAATAAACAAGTAGGCGAGTCGGCTGATATAGTGTATCATCTAGATTTTCAGAAAGCCTTTGACAAGGTCTCTTTTGAGAGACTCTTGGTGAAATTAAAAAGTCATAGGATAGGAGACAGTATACTATTGTAGATCAGGAACTGGTTTAAAGATAGACAGCAGAGGGTAGGGCTAAATGGCCAATTTTCCCAAAGGTGAATAGTGGAATATCCCAGGGATCTGTGCTGGGTGTGCTACTTTTTAACATATTCGTAAATGACCGGGAAAAGGGAATAATGAGTGAGATAATCAAATCTGCAGATGTGACAAAATTATTCAAAGTTGTTAAAACACATGAGATTGTGAAAAATTGCAAGAGGACCTTGATAAACTGGAAGACTGGCATCCAAAGGGCAGATGAAATTTAATGTGGACAAGTGCAAAGTTATGCACCTAGGAAAGAACAACCCAAACTATGGATACTCGATGCAAGGTTCCACATTAGGAACCACCACCTAGGAAAAAGATTTAGGCATCGTCGTGGATAACATGCTGAAACCCTCCTCCCAGTGAGTAGTAGCGGCCAAGAAAGCAAATAGAATGCTAGGTATCATAAGGAAAGGAATGGAGAATAAAGCAAAGGATATTATAATGCCTCTATATCATTCCATGGTGCGACCGCACCTTGAATATTGTGTGCAGTTCTGGTCGCCGTATCTTAAAAAAGATATAGCGTTATTAGAAAAGGTACAGAAAAGAGCCACCAAAATGGTAAAGGGGATGGAAGGATACCCCTATGAAGAGAGGCTGAAAAGGTTAGGGCTCTTCAACCTGGAAAAGAGACGGCTGATGGGAGATATGATAGAAGTCTGTAAATTAATGAATGGAGTGGAACGGATAAACGTAGATCGATTGTATATGCCATCAAAATATAGAAAGACTAGGGGACATGCAATGATGTTACAGGGTAACCTATTTAAGATTAATAAAAGAAAATATTTTTTCACTCAATGTGTAATCAAACTCTGGAATTCGTAAAAGCCGTTATTCTAGCCGGGTTAAAAAAGATTTGGACTAGTTCCTGGAGGAAAGGTCCAAAAAACATTATTAAAGGGGACCTGGGATATCCACTGTTTGTCCTAGTACAAGCATTGTGGAACCTGTCTTTTGGGGAAGCTGCTAGAAACTTGTTACCTAGATTGGCCACTGTTGGAAACAGTATACTGGGTTTTATGGACCTTGGTCTGACCCAATATGGCATAACTTATGTTCTTAACCTGTCCAAACCTTTTGATAAACCCAGCTACACTAACAGCTTTTACTACCTCCTCTGGTAACGAATTCCAGTGTTTGATTATGTGTTGAATGAAAAAAAAATTTCTCTTATTACTCTTAAATGGGTTACATTGTAACTTCATTGTTTTATTCTCCATTCCTTTTCTTATGATTCCTAGCATTCTATTTTCTTTCTTGGCCGCTGCTGCACACTGGGCAGAGGATTTCCATGTATTATCCACAATGATTCCTAAATCTTTTTTTTTTCTGGTTGGTGGTTCCTAATGTGGAACCTTGCATCATGTAACCATAGTTTGGGTTGTTCTTTCCTAGGTGCCTAAATTTGCACTTGTCCACATTAAATTTCATCTGCCATTTGGACGTCCAGTTTTCAAATTTATCAAGGACCTCTACAATTTTTCACAATCCTCATGGGTTTTAAAAACAGCTTTGAATAATTTTGTGTCATCTGCAAATTTGATCACCTCATTCATTATTCCTTTTCAGGTCATTTTATGAATATGTTAAAAGGCAGCGGACCCAGCACAGATACCTGAGGTACTCCATTATTCACCTTTCTCCATTGAGAAAATTGGCCATTTAGCCTTACTCTCTGTTTTCTATCTTTTAACCAGTTCCTGATCTACAATAGTACACTGATTCCTATCCCATGACTTTCTAATTTCGCCAAGTCTCTCTCATGGGGAACCTATTCAGATGCTTTCTGAAAATCCAAATACGCTATATCGAATGGCTCACCTTTGTCTACCTGTTTATTCATACCTTCAAAAGATATGAGATTAGTAGGACGAGATTTTCCTTGGCTAAATCCATGTTGGCTTTCTCCCATTAAACCATGACTATCTACATGTTCAGTAAGTTTGCTCTTTATAATGGTTTCTATCATTTTGCCGAGTACTGATGTCAGGCTCACCGGTCTATAGTTTCCCGGGTCATCCCTGGAATCCTTTTTTTAAAACTGGCGTTATATTGGTAATTTTCCAGCCTTCAGGTACTACAGATGATTTTAATGATAGTTCACAGATTACTAATAGTAGGTCTGCAATCTCATATTTCAGTTCTTTGAGCATCCTTAGATATATATTATCCAGCCCAGGTTGTTTGCTACTCTTAGTTTATCAAATAGTTGCAATACATCTTCCTGGTTTTATTGATATTTCTTTCAGTTCTTCAGATTTATCACCTTTTTAAATATTGTTTCAGGCATGGGTAACTTCCTTACATCTACAGTAAAGACCAAAGCAAAGAAATCATTCAGTCTCTCTGCTATGCTCTTGTCATCCCTTAAGTGTCCCCTTTGCCCTTCTATCATCTAATGGTCCAACTGACTCAGAGGTTTTTTGCTACAAATATGCTTGACAATATTTTTGTTATGCATTTTTGCTTCCACAGCAGCTTTCTTTCAAATTCTCTTTTTGCCTTCCTTATCAATGCCTTATATCTAACTTGCAAGTGCTTATGTTTCCCGTTTTCGTCATTTGACTGCTTTTTCCATTTCCTGAAAGATGCTTTTTTTGCTACAAGAGCCTCTGGCAGTTTTTTGGCCTTCCTTTCACTTTTCTTAAAGCGTGAAATAGATCTGGTCTGTGCTTCCAAAATAGTATTTTTAAACAATGCTCATGCTTGATGCAAATCTTTAACTTTTGGAGCTGCTCCTTTTAGTCTTTTCTTAACTATTCCCCTCATTTTATTATAGTCTCCCTTTTGAAAGTTGAAAGAGAGCACTGTGGATTCCTTGCTGTCCTCCCTCCATCTATTAATCAAATACGATCATGCTATGATTGCTATTGCCAAGTAGCCCCAACCCTTTATCTCTTGCACTAGATTTTCATTCCTTTCTCTTCGCTGTCCATACCATTTTTTCCTTTTCTTTTCTTCTCTTCTGGTTAAATGGTCTTTCTTATTTGCTTCGGAGTTCCTTTCTGACTTGTAATTGTTTTTATTGTAAACTTGCTTTTATGATTTGGCGATATGTCAAAGTTTGAATAAAGTAAACTAATAAACTAAAACTTTACCTGAGGACCCTTCTGCATCATTACTTAAAAAAAATGTTAAAAAAAAAACCAGACCAAGAACCGATCTCTGCAACATACCACTGGCAAAATCCTTATTCTTGCAGTGAACCCCATTTACCAGTACCTTTTGTTGTCTCCCCCTCAACCAGTTTCTAAACCAGTCTCTTACTTTGGGGTCATCCCAAGGGCGCTCAGTTTATTTGTAAATCTCTTATGCGGTTGCCATGTCAAAGGCTTTGCTGTGTCCTCATTATACCACATTTATTGCTTTCCTCATTCCAACTCTGCTGTCACTCAGTCAAAAAAAAAATGAAGTGGGTTTTTCTGACAAGACTTGCTTCTAGTAAAACATGTTTCCTCAGATTTGTGCAGTTTCTGACATTTATATTGATTGCATGATCCAATGCAGTGTTTTTGTTAATTTACTCAACGTATAGGTCGCAACCTTCTCCTTGCTTCCACTTTTGGAGTATGTTTATTAAAGTGTATTAACTGGTAGTGTGGGTTTAACATGTGTTTGGGTTGTGCAAAAGCAAGGAGCTTTTGTGGCCCAAAGAGAGCCGCACTAAAAATCTCATGCTACCTGAGCCGTGTGCAAATAGGTGGAGTCGGGGCGCACGACTGAGATGGGTGTGCTAGACACATAACATAGAAACATGATGACAGAAAAAGACCACAAGGCCTATCTAGTCTGTCCTTCCATAACAACAACTACAACAGCGCAGTTACACCTAACCCCTGCCTGACGAGGCACTAGCTGCATTTGCCATGTTTGTGTGTTCCAAATGCATGGTTCTAACAGGCAGAAGCAGGGCAAATACATAAGAATAAAATAAGACAAATAGGTGATTTAAGCTGAATACTTAGGTGTCTGCCTAGGCCACCTGTTTGGAGGGGCTACATGATGCAGCTGAAATGGCAGTGGACTACAATGAACTGGCAACTACAAAACCAGAGCCTGCAGGTCAGGGGTGCCCCTGCTGGGACAGTGGGCAAACATCCATATCCAAATCCAATAGCTGTCTTGATGGACTGCTGTTCATGTCTGTATATACATTGGATAGGTGTTAGAGGGCACTGGTGTTGTGTGCTGTGGAGATGTCAGGACATAGAGCTCTGTGCTGTAGTCAGTACTGGCCTCATAGCCACAGCTGGAGCCAGCAGAGTATAATAGAGGGTGGGGCATGCAAATTAGTTGATACACATACTGGCAACATGAGGGTGTGACACTAAAACTGCTGTCTGAACCCCCCCCCCTGCATGGGGTGGCATGTATCAGTTTATACATTGCACCTGTGGGCCATGCCATAGCTATTGGGCCATGTTCCTGTGGATAGATGGCCCTTCGCCCTGACTAAGGGAGGATAGAGTTGAGGCCTACCTACTCTGAGCAGTTACTTAATACTTTTAGCACTGAACATAGGCCTCCATTGTTGGAGCTCACTAATCAATGTGCTCTCCTTGCCATCTTCCTCCCTTTGCCTAATTGCTGAGGGACCAATGGAGCTGGAGAGCTCTAGCAGTCTTCCCTTGTCTGGTGGTGCCACCTCTGTGGGTGAATGGCAGTACACCCCCCCCCCCCCACACACACCTTTTTGAATATGTCAGACCACAGGGGTGATTATTCTATGCAGTGGGCCAGGGGATGCTTCCTGAACCCCATGTACAGGCTGCCCTTATCATATCTGCTGATTGTGCATGTCCTCCAGACCCCTTGGCTCTGGCACCCCTCTTTCCTCAACATGGGGGGGGAGTCCATAATAGCTATGGTGTTGTCCAAGTCTTAATCTGAGGAGTGCCTGAGAGATGAAGCCCATTCCCCCACACCAGAGGTCTTGTACTGTGCTCTCTGCAGCCTCGATGAACAGGCACCCTGGGTGCTGCAGGGTGATTGGGGGTTCATGTAACTGTTTCACATTATGGACACACTGGACACCCTACCTGGGCCCATACAAGGCCCTCTGCATCTCCAGATGCCACATTTGCATCCTATCTCCCACAGTTGATGCAGCACAGACTCTCTGTATGTATTTGCTTTGCTGATTTGCATGCCCTGCTGTCTTTTACTTATTCCCAATGCTCTGAGCCATGCAGGCAGTTGTGCCTCTTCCTGACATTTCTATTCTGAAATGTCCAGTTGCTACTTTCCTGTATGTATGTTTGGGGCACATTTCTCACTTTTTGTAGTGGTTCCTTTGCCCACAGCCGCTCTTAATGTGTTTGTGTCTTTACTTTTATAGTTGCGCATTGTGAATGTATACACTGTGCACATGTGCTATGGCTGCATGTTTCCTACTACTGTGCTAGTAGCCTAGCATGGCTATGCCTCTTGTGTCTATCATGGCCGCTTGGCTCTACTGTGGTAAAAATGCATGTTATTCATGTGTTGTCCCCATACTACTTGTCGCAGTTTAGTAATACATGTCCCAAGGTGTGCTTGGAAAGTCATCTTAATCAAGCCTATGGCACCCAACACTGTGGGAAACAACTCTGTATATATTTGCCACATTTTCTTGGTTTCTGACTGCATTTCTATTACTTGAAGATCTTTTCTCCCTCTCAATACGATTCATAGAATAATCACTTGGAACTAACACCTCTGTAATCGGTGCCATTCTGGTGGTGTCTCCTTTTACTATTGTGTCTGGCTCCTTGCATCCATCTTTTTATCTGTCGGGACGGGAGTATCCCAAGTGATCATAAACTCTTCATTCTCCATAATTTTCTTAGGATCATGGTCCCAGTACTTTTCAGGCATAGTGATGTAGTATTTACTGAATTTCCAGTGGATGAGATGTGCTACTTTTATTGAGTCTTTCTGTATAGAAATTTTCTGCCATCAGAACTTTGCACCATCTATGAGTTGTGAGTTACTGTTTCCATCTCTTTCTTACAGAATCTACATATATCTGTTTTGCCAGTTTTTCCAGTGTTCACTGTAAGCCATCTTGTCCATAATCCACTGTCCAGAACTAATAGCTATCAACCTCTCATCCTTTGGTTAAGGAGAAGTGAACAGAAACCTTTCATGTGTTTGGTCTTGATCGACAAAGGGCTTTTGGAGTAACATTTTGCACTTAACACTTTATTTGTGTATTTGCCACTAGTTTTTCTTTGTTTGCTGATCTAATTCTTTAAAGAGTTCCTGAGCGGTCCTCCAGTTTAGTCCTCCACATCCGGGTAGTGCACCTCCTCCTGCAGCCTGGAGACTGGACCAATCAAAATCTTCCTCTGTATGATATATGCTGTCGGAGCTCCCATCAGCCCCCAGTGTGTCCAGTCTCCTTGCAGCTGGAGAACGTGTGTGCCTGGGTTGGGCGCACTTAGGGACACTTAGGGAGCAACACTAGAGAGTTTTTTGTTTGTGGGATCTTCCTTTCTTCTTTCTTTATTTTCATAGGTAGCTGTTCCTTTAATAAAAAAAAAAAAGGAAGCAGGAGCTGCTGGTGTGGGGAAGCCGAATCTGCATTGGCACTCTGCCTTCTCTGTGGGGGAGCTCTGGCAGTCCAGCAGGTTGATCTCTCCCCTGGACTGCACGAGGACGAGATCTGCCTTCTCCGACCAACTTCTTGGTGTGCGGTCATCTTTATTTCCCTCCTGCTTCTCTCCCACAGTGCTGTCATCTTGTGTGGTGAGTCACAGCTGTGCCGTACTCCCGCTCTAGAATCGATCGGTGAGACGGCTTAAGGCAGTCTTTCATTGGGGCCAGTTTTCTCCTTTAGACAGGAGTCGCGGTTTCTGTTATTTTCTTTAGTTTCCTTTATTTTGTTCTGCCTTGGTTGCTTTGCTTTATTTTTCGCGCCATTTTATTTCGCCGGCGAGGGATTGCCGGCGGCCATTTTCTGCCCCGTTTTCTTTTTTTTTTTTTCCCGCCAACTTTGACAGTAGTGCACGCGTTCCCCGGTGGGTTTTGGGTGCGCTTTTCGTGGCGATTTTGTCGGCGGGCCTCTCCTCATGCGGACCTGATGTTTGGCAACTTAAACCCCCCCCCCCCCGAAACCAGAGAAAAACGTTTTAAAACTATTTTCTTTTATTTTTGCTTTGGGGCTTTCTTCAATTGCTCTGTTCAAGCTCCGCCTCCGCTGAGGGCATGGCTACTAAGCCGCAGTGCGTGATTTGCGGCTCATGCAAGGGGGTGTTGGCGGACTCCAGCCTTTGCAAAAGCTGTGCTGCAGTTTCTTCCGCCTCAGAGCATCCCAAGGAGCTGCCGGAATCTGACAGTCTTCCTGTACTGACGGAGAGAGGGCCTTCGCCTGGTCCTCTCCCTTCTGGCTCTATGGCTCCCACTTCAGGGCACACGGGCTCTTTGGCCATTGAGGCTGCCGAGTCTCTCTCTGCTGACTTTTCCCCTGATTTCGTTCTACTGATGCATCAGGCCTTTCGTTTGAGCCGCTCCGGCAAGTTGCCTGAGCCCTGGCCGGCGTCTTTTTCCTCCTTGAAAGCGGAGGAGCCTCGCCTCCTGCTCCCACCTGCCGCCAAACGCTTTCGGTCCCAAGACGTAGAACAGGACGAGCTGAGTTGGCAGGATCTGGATGTGGACGTAGATCCTGAGGCGGCGGCTGAGGAGTTGGAGGACGGGGAGATTCCGGAGCCGGAGGAACAGGCCCGAATTATTCGGGTATTTCGTAGGGAAGAGCTTGTGCCTCTCATCACGGAATCTCTTCAAACGCTCAATCTGGCGGTGCCTCATCCTATCGAGGAGGACGGTTTGGAAGATCCTCTGATCCAGGCCGTGCGGGAGTCTCAAGTGGTCTTTCCAGTACACCGCGTGGTGGAGCAAATGATCCAGTCTGAGTGGGATCAGCCCGATGCCGGTTTGAAGGGGATTTGGACGATGAACCGTCTGTATCCCTTGGCTGATAAGGACAAGGAAAAGTTTAAGTCGCCTCGAGTTGATGCAGCGGTTTCGGCGGTCACGAAGAAGACTACCATTCCTGTAGAAGGCAGTGCTGCCTTGAAGGATGCACAGGACAAGAAGGTAGACGGTTTGCTGAAACAAGCCTTTGACACTAATGCCTTATCGCTACAGGCTTCTATCTGTGGCGTTTGGGTTGCTAGGGACTGTTTGCGTTGGGCTCAGCGCCTGCGGACCGCTTCGGGTTTAGATCAGCAGGGGTTGTTAGAGGTGACCCGGCTGGAGTCTGGCTCGGCTTATCTAGCGGATGTGCATTATGACTTAATCCGGACTCTGGCTAATAGCATGGCTTCCTTAGTGGCGGCGCGCAGGTCTATTTGGTTGCGGAACTGGGCGGCCGACGGTTCGTCCAAATCTCGCCTCAGTAAGCTCCCTTTCAAGGGCAAGCTGTTGTTTGGAGAAGCCCTAGATCAGTTGGTTAAGGACCTTGGGGAGTCAAAGGGCGGTAGGTTGCAGGAGGATAAGCCCAAGTTGAGTAGGAATTTGCCTCCAGCGCGGGGCTCCTTTCGGGACTTTCGCAGGTTTCGCTCTACGCGCCTTTGGGGTTCCCAGCGCGGTCGCTTTGGATCTCGATCCCAGGGTTTCCGGGGTTTTCGAGGAGCGAGCAGAGGCTTCTCCGGCACTTCTTCTTCCTCGTCCTCTTCCTTTAGTCGGAAGCCGCAATGAAGCGAGGCGGGCTCAGGAGGAAACTCTCGTCATCGGGGGTCGCTTGCGCGACTTTCTTTCCTCCTGGGCCCAAATCACGTCGGATCAGTGGGTTCTGGAGATCATCAGAGAAGGCTATGCACTGGAGTTTGCCTTCCCGCTCCAGGATTCCTTTGTTCTGTCTCCCAGTGCAGGCGTGCAGAAGGCGCGGGCGATTCGGTTGACTCTGCTCCGCCTCCTAGCCTTAGGGGCGGTTGTCCCCGTTCCTCCTTCCGAGCGCGGCGTCGGTCGCTACTCCATCTATTTTGTGGTGCCCAAGAAGGACGGGTCGCTCCGGCCCATCCTAGATCTCAAGGGTGTGAATCGCTCTCTCCGGGTCCCTCATTTCCGAATGGAAACCTTAAGATCGGTCATAGTGGCGGTGCGTCAGGGGGAGTTCCTTACGTCCCTGGATCTCTCGGAGGCCTACTTGCACATTCCCATTCGGTCGGTTCATCAAAAGTTCCTGCGGTTTGCCTTCCCGTGGGGTCACTTTCAGTTTCAAGCCATGCCGTTTGGTCTGGCCACAGCCCCGCGCACCTTCACAAAGGTTATGGTGGTGGTCGCGGCGGCCTTGCGGCAGGAAGGTATTTTGGTCCACCCTTACCTCGACGATTGGTTGATTCGAGCGAAGTCCAACGAAGAAAGTTTAAGGGTCACGTGCAGAGTGGTGTCATTGCTGCAGTCCCTCGGTTGGGTGGTCAACGAGAAGAAGAGTCGCTTGGTGCCGACTCAATCTCTCGAGTACCTCGGGGTTCTGTTCGACACGGCGAGAGGATTGGTCTGCTTGCCAGAGCGCCGTGTCCACGCCTTGCAGAATCTCGTGCGTGCCTTCTTACGGATGTTCGCCCCGTCAGCCTGGTGGTACCTTCGGCTTCTCGGCACTATGGCAGCGACCCTGGAGGTGGTACCTTGGGCGCGGTTCCATATGCGACCGCTCCAGAGCTCACTGCTTCGTCGTTGGTCGAATCAGTCCGATTCGTTGAACATGCGCTTGCCCTGCCCGCTACTAGTTCGTCGGTCGCTTCGTTGGTGGCTGAACGCGGACAATCTGCGGATGGGGCTTCCCTTGGAACCGCCCCTTTGGATTCCGTTCCTTACGGATGCCAGCCTCTCCGGCTGGGGAGCTCACTGCAAAGGCCGCTTCACTCAGGGAACGTGGTCTCTCCTCGAGGCGTCGTGGTTGATCAACCGTCTTGAACTGCGAGCGGTGAGGCTCGCCCTGGTTGCCCTCGAGGACTTGGTGGCCGGGCGACCGGTGCGAGTGCTTTCGGACAACTCAGCGACGGTGGCCTACATCAACCGCCAGGGCGGCACCGGCAGTGTGGCCATGGAGTGCGAGGCGGCGGCCTTGTTCCATTGGGTTCAGTTCCGTCTGCCAGCAATTTCGGCGGCGCATATCGCCGGAAAGGACAATGTGACGGCGGATTATCTCAGCAGGGTGCACGTGGACCCCGGCGAATGGGAGCTAAACCCGCAGATTTACGCGCAAATTGTTCGTCGGTGGGGGCCTCCCTTCATGGACCTCATGGCAACTTTTCAGTCAGCAAAGACGGGGCGCTTCTTCAGCAGGCGGAGAGAGAGGATGTCCGAGGGGATCGACACCCTCATTCAACCGTGGCCGGACTTCGGTCTCCTTTATGTCTTTCCGCCTTGGGCGCTCATCGGCCGGGTCGTTCAGCGCATCGAGGCGCACCGGGGGCGTGTGCTGCTGGTGGCTCCGGATTGGCCCAGGAGACCGTGGTATGCCGACCTCGTGCGGTTGCGCGACGGGGTTCTGTGGACTCTGCCTCCGTTGCCGGACCTGCTCCTTCAGGGTCCGCTTCGGATGCCCCAAGTAGCTCGATTCTCGCTTACGGTTTGGCCATTGAAAGGGCTCGGCTAAGGAAGAGGGGTTATACCCCTGCGGTTATTGCCACTCTTCTGCACGCGTGGAAGTCTTCGACCTCCCTCGCTTATGTGCGGGTCTGGAGAATATTTGAAGATTGGTGTTCACGGCGCAAGGTTCGGGCGGCGACGGCTTCGGTGCCCGTCATTCTCAGTTTTTTGCAAGCCGGTTTTGACAAGGGGTTGGCTGCTAGCTCTCTGAAGGTTCAGCTAGCGGCTCTTGCCTGCTACAGGGGCAAGGTGCTAGGGATTGCCCTTGGATCCCACCCGGACGTGCAGCGTTTTCTCAAAGCGGTGTTCCGCTTGAGGCCTTCGCGTAGAGTATCCGTGCCCTCGTGGGACTTGAACCTGGTTTTGAGGGCTTTGGTGGGTAAGCCTTTTGAGCCCCTACGCCAGGCGTCGCTTAAGGATCTCACCCTCAAGACGGTTTTTCTCGTGGCCATCTGCTCGGCGCGGCGCATTTCCGAGTTGCAGGCGCTCTCGTGCCGGGAACCATTCTTATCTATCTCTAAGGACCGCGTGGTAATCTGCCCGGTTCCTTCCTTTTTGCCTAAGGTGGTCTCGCCTTTTCATTTAAATCAGGCGGTGTTTCTTCCGGTTCTGCAGGCGAACCCGGACGACGCTGGGGACGGGGACTTGCATTATCTGGATGTGCGCAGGGTCCTTCGGCGTTATTTGAAAGTCTCCGGCTCTTTCCGTAAGACCGATCGGTTGTTTGTGCTTTTTGGCGGGCTGCGCAAAGGAGAGGCGGCGGCTAAAGCGTCCATTGCTCGTTGGGTCAAGGAGGCCATTGCGTCGGCTTATATTTTACATTCTCTCCCGGTTCCTGTGGGTCTACGGGCCCACTCTACCCGAGCACACGCGGCTTCTTGGGCGGAGCACAGTTTGGTCCCGCCGGCGGAAATTTGTAAAGCGGCTACTTGGTTGTCCCTTCATGCCTTTAGTAAGCATTACCGCTTGGATGTGCTCGCCGCTCGGGATTCTTGTTTTGGATCGGCAGTATTGCGCGCCGGTTGGCAAGGTCCCGCCCGGTGTTGACTGCTCTGTTACATCCTGGATGTGGAGGACTAAACTGGAGGACCGCTCAGGAAATAGAAATTACACTTACCTGGTAATTGTAGTTCCTGGAGGGTCCAGTTTAGTCCTCCTTCCCACCCCTGTCAGTCATGTTGTCTGTTGCGGCGCGCGTCTGCGATCTAGTCGGCGTTCCAGTGGCCTTCTGTTCTTAGTCTTTCTGACCGCGGATATCTGTCTGCTTATCCTATTGTTTCCTTCTGGCTCCGATTTTCGGGAGCTGGGCTTTGGTCTCTCGCTTTCTTACACGGTGGAGGTAGAGGCGATGTGCAGTGTTCTGGCTTCCTCGTTTGGGGAGGGGGCCTCTAGATTTATAGGGGGTATGAGTTTCTTTTTGTATATTTATATTACCTGTAGTCTCATGTGTTGCTTCTTTAAGTCTGCTTTGGTACTAGTTCACTGGGGGCTGATGGGAGCTCCGACAGCATATATCATACAGAAGAAGATTTTGATTGGTCCAGTCTCCAGGCTGCAGGAGGAGGTGCACTACCCGGATGTGGAGGACTAAACTGGACCCTCCAGGAACTACAATTACCAGGTAAGTGTAATTTCTATTTTTTTTCTCGTTTTGCAGATTCTGTTGTTCCCTTTCCTGTGGATGTTCACTTATTCCTTCTACTCATCAGAACACTTGTCCAAGTTTGTTGAGGGAAACATTCTGATCATTTATTTTCATTTTTTTAGCACTTTTTGTGTATTTGAAACATAGGCCTTATGGTCTTTTTCTGCTGTTATGTTTCTATCTAGTCTGCCCTTCCATATCAACTAATAGTCCCTTTCTTTTCCTTTAGAGACCTTCTGTGCTTATCCCATGTTTTCTGGATCCGATGATGCTGTTAGGTAGGCCTGGTGGCTTATAATAGTAGCTCTGTATGTGTAATCGATTTCTATGAGGTCTCGCCCTCCTTCAGTTCTAGGGATGTACAGTCTCATCATATCCTGATTTCTTATAGATTACATCATGGGCATGGAAACATTTTTCTTGTTCATACATCCAGTTTTTCAAGATCTTTAAGAGGCTTTAAGAGTACATGGAAATTGCCAATGAATTGATGGCTTATATCTTATTCTGGCATGTTAAAGCACTTTTCAATAACAATTTTAATCTCTTGTAATATTCTTTATTGATCTATTTTCTCAGTAATTTCTGCTCGATTGTTGTTCCTTCCTCTGTTCCTAGTTATTTATATATGGCTTTCTGTTCAAACTCCTTGATGTCCCAGCCCTCAGCCCGGGAGACGTTCTTCCGTTTTGCTCAATTTTTCTCTAAGGAAAGGTGCCTTAGCATGTTTGCTTAAGACCAGAAGTGATACTCATGTATTCACAGAAGCTTTTCATTACGCGGAGTTACTCTGTTAATTGTTGATCTCTAGAACTGGATTAAGCACCACATAACACAGAAGTGGTGACAGGATATCTCTCTGAAATATTCCTTGCTGGATCTTGATGTTAGGAATGATGTACTGATATTTTTCATACTTCCAAAAGAGTGTGGTTTGCCACATTGTCATAGTGAACTTGATGTACTCTATCAAGCCAGGATGTATTTTATACATTTCAAAGCAATTTATTATCCAAGAGTGTGGGACACCGTCAAAATCTTTCTTCCATATCGTCCTGCTAGACTGTGTTTCCCTACCAGCAGATTGGTGGAGACAGCCAGCCAATGAAAGACCCACATTTCAATTAAATCACTCCCATGCCTCTGTCAGCCTGAACCACTAGAGCAGTATTCTTCTGTTTTCCAGCAGATGGTGGATGGATTTTCCCATCTCTGAAGAAAATCTGAACAATTGAGAGGATAAGGAATAATCTTTATCGTCTCTCCAGTCCAGTCCCACACCTCTTGAGTAGTGTGCTGCTTCCAGCAGCTTGGAGACTGAGCATGTCATCTTTTGATGACACAAGTATAAATACAGCAAGGACTGACCCTAAGCTCCAGTATACCTGGTCTTCAAGCAGCTGGAGGAGGTAGTGAGCAAGGGTGCTGGACTCACTGAAGGGACAACTAAGGAGGATTAGTTAATTAGGACTTATTCCTTATCGTTCCTCCAGTTCAGTCCTCCACCTCTGGGTAGTGTACCTCCTCCTGCAGCTTGGAGACTGGGCATGTTAAAAACTGTGACATCACTGGATGTATCCTGCTGGTCTCTCCCATCAGCCCCGGTATGTCCAGCCTCCATGCAGCAGGAGGACATAGTGAGCCTAGGTGCTGGGCTCACTTGAGGAACAGATAAAGAGCAGTATAGTTAGATTAGTTTGATTTAGAGTTTATTTGGGTTCTATAGTTTGTTTACTTTTTTTTTCTAGGTAGCTGTTTCTTTAAAAAAACAAAAAAAATCGAGCCGATCCCCAGCCTGTGCCCTTGCCTTCTTTCTTCTGCCGGGGCAGTTCCGGCAGCAGCTCTCTCCTTCTAGGCTATATGGAAGAGAGCCCTGCAGATCGCGAGCCTGTCTGCCTTCCGCCTCTGGATTGCCGTTGAGTCATTGGGGCAGACAGCTCAGGCTGCGAGTTGAGTTTCCCACCGTGTGCGTTACTCGCTTCAGCGCAGAGCGATGCTGCAGTTGGTAGAACGGAGCAGCGAGCCGGTAAGACTCTCCAGGAACAAGCAGGAATGTAGTCTTCACATATGGGTAACGTCAATACCGATGGAGCCTGCGTGGGAACGCTCCCCAGGATCTGCGGGAGCCGACAGGATCTATTCCCTGTCACCGCAGAAAATTCCGTCTTTAAATTTCTTTTCTTTTCTTGTGGTCGCGCTTGCCTACTGCACGACGCCTACCGGTACCGCCGGTTCTTTTCTTTTTATACAAAAAAACCCAAACCTTGTACTTAGACCTGTTTCTTTTCAGAAACTTTTCTCTTGGTGCTAGGTGCCGTTTTGGGCACTAGGCCCCATATTTCTAAATCATGGAAAAGCCAACTAGTGGTTTTAAGAAATGTACTAAGTGTGGCGGTACCATTTCCATCACTGACACCCATGATTGGTGTCTGAAATGTTTAGGACCTGAACATTCTCCAACTGAATGTCTCTCCTCCATGGGGATGACTAAAAGAGGAAGACAGAACCGGGCTGCAAAGCTTGGTATCCTCTTTTCTTCAGATGCCAGATCCATTGCATCGACATCGTCAAGGGCCTCTTCTTCCTCCCATGGATCACAGGTAACTAAACATAAAAGCCGGTCCTCAAAGGGTAGCTCTCCTGCTAAGCATTGAGGGGCCATTGACATTGCCCTTGAGGGAACCACACCGGCAAAACAGCCCCGGCGGGAGGCTTCGGCTTCCAAAGCATCGATGGGGCTTCAGGATGTTCTCGAGGCCTCAACCTCGCAAGAACTACCTGTGCCATGCTCAGGGGTTCCGGCTGTCCTTACCGGTACCGACACCCAGGCATCGGCAGCGTTGATAGACCAGAGGTTCCTCGCTATCGAGCGCAGCATCACAGCTCTCCTTTCAACTGCAGTACCGGTGGTCCAACGGGCAACGGTACCGACATCGGTACCGGCCCCGGTGGGAACTCTTCCCATGCCATCTCTGGCTGGAATTGACAAAGCGGTACCGGCTCAGTTCTGTACCGACTTTGATCGGTACCGGGATCGTGCTTTGCAAGAGCATCGGGGTCAGGAATACTTCGATTCCGAAGACTCTGACAATTCTGCTGGCACTAGAGGGTTTCTCCTAGAAGGCCCCTCTTCTCCCCAAGGCAGAATATCACCTCCAGAGGACATGTCATTTCAGGATTTCATCCGTGATATGGCCAAAGGTCTCTCAATCACAGTAGCTCCTGAAGACGAACCCAGAGCAAAGGAATTGGAAATTCTCCAATATCCTAAAGCTCCTAAGGAGTCAGCCACTCTGCCTATCCATGAAATTCTGCATAGCTTGATGCTCAGAATGTGGGAGACACCTCTGACTACTTCCCCTCACTCTAGGAGACTTGATACTATGTTTCGAGTTCCGCCATGCCCTGGATTTCAGAAAACTCAGCGGCCACACCATTCAGTGGTAGTGGAATCAGCCATGCATAGGATGAAGAGTGCAAAGAGGCATGCATCCAATCCTCCAGGTCGTGAATGCAGGACTCTGGATGCTTTTGGACACAGGACTTTTCAAGCTTCTATGCTTTCAGCTAGGATCAGTTCATATATCCTATATATGGGAATGTTCCTCAAGGAAGTCACAGGAGACTTGGAACTTATGAGCCTTTTTCTTCTAGATGATAAGAGACAAGATTTTCTTGCTCTAGTTAAGCATGCTCAAGATGTCTCCAAGTTTGTCAATCGTGCAGCCTTTGACTGCTTTGAATGCATCAGCAGAACGTCTGCTATTGCCATTGGCGCACGATGGATTGCCTGGCTACAGCCATCAGACTTGGAGACTTGGGTACAGGACAAGTTAGGCAACATTCCTTGCATGGGGGAAAATCTCTTTGGCAAGAACTGGCAGGAAAAGGCTAACGAGTTAGATGTTGACAATTCTACCTTAGATAGATTGTCAAAGTCTACAGCCACTCCAGCCAAAAGGAAGCCTTATAAAAAAAACCCCTCTTTTAGCAAAAAGTGGAAGTTTTATCCTTCCTATGCCCAGCAGAGTCAAACTTCAGCTCAGGTTGCCCCAAAGGGACAACCTAGACAGCAAAAGAAGCTGAAAGGCCCAAGAGCCCAACCAGCTCTCCAGGTTCAGCCCCTCAAGGGCTTTGACTCCTTCCTAGAGAGCTTTGCCTCCCTGCCTCTGAGGGGTCCCCAACCCCCCAATATTCCGGGCAGGTTATGCCACTTTGTCAACAGATGGCAGAAGATTGGACTTTGTCCATTGTAGGAGAGGGGTACAAGCTTCATTTTCACAGCATGCCCCCTCCTACAGTTCTAAAGCAATTCAATTCACAAACCTCTGCAGATAATCTGCTAGAGCACGGGGTCTTCACACTGCTTGCCCAAGGGGCAGTAGAGGAAGTACCCATTCTTCAACAGGGTGCAAGGTTCTACTCCCCTTATTTTCTTATTCCAAAGAAAACAGGACGACACAGACCCATTCTAGACCTCAGAGAATTGAACAAATATCTGTTTTGAGAGAAATTAAAAATGATTTCTCTAGGAACTCTTCTGCCATACCTTCAAAGCCAGGATTGGCTTTGCTCCCTAGATTTAAAGGATTCATACACTCACATTTTCATCCATCCAGATCACAGAAAATTTTTACGTTTCCTTTTCAGGGGAAAACATTTCCAGTACAGGGTTCTTCCTTTTGGTCTGGCTTCAGCACCAAGGGTATTCACGAAATGCATGGCAGTAGTAGCTGCATTTCTACAAACCCTGGGGATTTTTGTCTTCCCCTACTTAGACGACTGGCTCATTCAAGCCCCTACAGTTGCAGAGGCCAGCACTGCACTGTCCCATACAATGCGAATCCTCCAATATTTGGGATTGGTAATAAACTTCCCAAAATCTCAGCTAGTTCCTTCCCAGTGCCTAGAATTCATAGGAGCCTGTCTGGATACCAGACAGGCAAGGGCTTTCCTTCCACAAGCCCGGTGTCTTCGCATAATGCAACTAGCTTCCCAAGCAGCAGGCAAATCCTCCCTCACTGCTCGAGAGCTACTGCAGTTACTGGGACATATGGCATCCACAGTTCATGTAGTCCCATATGCTCGCCTCCACATGCGAGCAGCTCAGTCGACCCTTTCCACACAGTGGACACAGGCCACGGGTCATTTGTCGGACAAAATAACAATCTCTCAACGACTAGTTTTGTCCCTCCAATGGTGGCAATTGCTAAAAAATCTGACAGTGGGGTCTCCTTTCCATCAACCCCTCTTTCAGGCCACCCTAACGACAGATGCATCACAGGTGGGTTGGGGAGCACACCTGAATCATCTCTCTACCCAGGGCACCTGGACTCCACAGGAGGTTGGTTTACACATAAATGTCCTGGAATTAAGAGCAATCTATTTAGCTCTTCGAGTGTTCCACGCCCAGCTCAGCTACAAGACAGTCCTAGTCCAGACAGACAATCAAGTAGCCATGTTCTATGTGAACAAGCAGGGCGGAACAGGCTCTCTGTCGTTATGCAACAAAGCTTTACGACTGTGGGCCCTCGCCAGAGAGCATCAAATTCACCTTCTAGTGGTATATCTTCCAGGCATTCAAAACCTTTGGGCAGACAAACTCAGTTGAATACTGCTGCTTCACGAGTGGTCCCTCCACCTAGATCAGGTGGCAAAGATATTTCATCTCTGGGGCACTCCAGACATAGGAGTGGAGGAGTGGCCTAGTGGTTGGGGCAAGGTACTTCAGGCCGGAAGGTCGGAAGTTCAAATCCCACTAGAGGACAGCAACCTTGGGCCGGAAGGACTGGGGTTTCTAGTCCCACAGGTGCTCCTTGTGGACTTGGGCAAGCCACTTAACTATTTTACAGGGAACATGGACTATGGAGGGTTATCTCCAAGTTATAATGCCCTGTTCAATGTAATTTCAGTTTGTTCAATGTAAACCGCACTGATGCAGAATAGCGCGGTATATAAGAGAATGTAAATAAATAAATAGACCTCTTTGCAAGTCCACTGAATGCCAAACTTCCCTGATTCTGTTCCAGGATTCCGGCTCACAACTGTCAGGCAAGGGATGCCTTCCTCCTTCACTGGGGTCAGGACTTCCTTTATGCCTTCCCACCCATTCCCCTCATCCCCAAAACACTCTTCAAGCTTCAGAGAGACAGGGGTCGCATGATTCTCATAGCGCCACGCCAAACGTGGTATTCCCTGCTTCTACATCTCTCTCAAGCGGCACCTCTGGAGTTAGGGCATGTTCCAGATCTCCTTTCCCAGGAGAACGGGACACTATGGCACCCAGATCCCCAGTCCCTGCACCTCATAGCCTGGTTGCTGAAGGCTTAGACCTTTAAGATTTCAATCTGTCCTAGCAGGTAAAGGATATCTTTCAGGCTTCTAGAAAACTTTCCACAAGAAGATCTTATACCATCAAGTGGAAACGTTTTACTATATGGTGCTCCAAGAAGGGATTAAACCCCCTGGTCATACCCTTAGAATCGATACTAGAGTATCTCCTTCACTTATCGAATTCTGGTTTAAAGACCAATTCGGTAAGAGTCCATCTTAGTGCAATTGCAGCTTCTTATAAGCCTCTAAATGGACAACCAATTTCCTCTCATCCACTCCTATCAAGATTTATGAGAGGCCTTTTATTAACTAAACCTCCCATCAAGCCACCACCGGTGGCATGGGATCTAAATCTAGTTCTCGGGCAGCTCATGAAGCCGCCTTTTGAACCTTTGGCCACTACAGCCCTTAATTTTTGACCTGGAAGGTCATCTTCCTAATTGCAATCACCTCTGCCCGTTGCATTAGTGAATTGCAAGCTTTAGTGGCTGATCCTCCTTATACTAGGTTTCATCATGATAAGGTTGTTCTTTGGACTCACCCACACTTTATGCCAAAGGTGGTTTCGCCTTTTCATTTAAACCAATTGATTTATCTTCCTGTATTTTTTCCGAGGCCTCATGCCTCTATTGCAGAAAGAAACCTTCATACTTTGGATTGTAAAAGGGCCTTAGCCTTTTACATACAAAGAACACAACATAGAAAGTCCTCACAACGTTTTATAGCTTTTGACCCTAGTCATTTGGGACTTCCAGTCTCCAAAAGAACTTTATCTAAATGGATTGTCCAATGCATATCCTTTACTTTTGAGAGTAAGGGTCTTCCTCTTCAGGACCATGTCACAGATCATAATGTGAGCACCATGGCAGCTTCTATGGCTAATCTCCACTCTGTGTCTATCGATGACATTTGTCGAGCAGCCACCTGGGCCTCGGTACACACCTTCACAGCCCACTACTGCCTGGATAAAGCCTCCCGTTGGGATGCCTTCTTTAGACAAGCTATTCTTCAAAATCTCTTTCAGACCTAATTCAACTCCTACCCACCAGCCCTGGTGGAATGCCAGAGATCCATGGGAGGAAGGATGCCTACCTTTTTAGGGTCAGCCAATTCAAAAAAATCACATCCCTCTAAATGTATTAAGAACCCGCCCGATGAACTTTGCAAAAATCTCTCCTAGAGCAAATTTTAGCAATAACTCGTCAATAGAACTTGTGGTCTCAGACTCAAATCGGCAATGCTCTGAAGATTCAGGCAATATGCCCTTCTCGCATCAATGACCACTACTGTTCTTAATTCTTATTTAGAGTTATGCATTAAAACGTTCATCAAATCAGTCCTTAATATTTGTACAAATTTTCAAATGTCCAAAAACTGTGCTTATCTCAAAAATCTTTGTTAGATTTCCCAACGCCACCATTCAGGTACTGTCTTCGCATTTCACTTCATCAGGGGGTTGGTCGTAACACAGCACTGTCTGCAAAAAGAACATGGGCTTATAGCAGCAAATGGACTGCGATTTAATTAAAAAAAAATCATCACAGCCATAATCTTATAGACAATCAATCCTACCTTGATATGTATCATGTAAATAATATATCTGGTCCAGCGTACGGCCATTAACAGCTCTACCAAAGCCTACTGGCTTACACAAAAACACCACGCATGCGGACCAGAAACCCAATCAGGATTTAAAGAATGACGTGTCATGAAGCTCTGACGTCAAATCGCCCAAGGCATTTTCCACTTCTACATTGTGCCCCAAAAGCTGTTTACAACTGCAAACATTCAAATGCATGCTCCCCATTCAACCGAACTATTGAGATGCGCACGGTGTATTTAGCGCTGCGGCAGTTTCAGGAGACCTTGGGTCGCATGGCGGTACGGGTTCTATCCGACAATGCGACAACGGTGGCTTATATCAATCGCCAGGGAGGCACGGGGAGTGCGTCGGTGGAGGAGGAGGCCAGTCAGCTGTTGCGCTGGGCCGAGCGGCATTTGGTGGCGTTGTTGGCGCAGCACGTGGCCGGAGTAGAGAATGTCGAAGCAGATTTTCTAAGCCGCCGCAGAGTGGATCCGGGGGAGTGGAGTCTTCACCCGGAGGTCTTTGTGATGCTAGTGCAGCGCTGGGGGACTCCGATAATGGATCTCATGGCGAGCTTCGAATCCGCGAAGGTGGAAAGGTTCTTCAGCAGGCGGAGAGAGCGAATGTCGGAAGGCCTCGATGCATGGCAGTGGCCGGTGGAAGGGCTTCTCTATGTGTTTCCACCTTGGGCGCTCATAGGAAAGGTGGTCCAGCGCATAGAGAGGCACCGCGGCGTGGTCGTTATGGTAGCGCCCGATTGGCCCAGAAGACCGTGGTATGCGGATCTGATTCGGCTGCTGATAGACAGGCCGTGGAGACTCCCGGTTCGGGAAGACCTCTTACTGCAGGGGCCGTTACGCATGCCGCAGGTGGGTCGATTCTCGCTTACGGCATGGCTCTTGAGAGGGCTAGGCTGAGGTCCAAGGGGTACTCAGTGGCAGTCATTGCTACGTTATTGAAAGCGCGGAGGCGTTCAATGTCACTGGTGTACACCCGGGTGTGGCGGGTGTTCGAAGCGTGGTGCGGGGAGCGCGATCTACAGCCTTTAAAGGCTGCGGTGCCTCATATTCTTTCGTTTTTGCAGGATGGCGTGGAGAAAGGTCTGGCGGCTAGCTCCTTGCGGGTGCAGTTGGCAGCCATCTCCTGTTTCCGGGGGAGGATTCAGGGGCAGTTGGTAGGAGCGCATAGTGATATTCGGTGTTTTTTGCGAGCGGTGCTGCTTCTGAGGCCGCCGAGACGTACGTCAATACCTCCGTGGGATCTCAATGTGGTATTAGAGGCATTGATTGGAGCGCCGTTCGAGCTGTTAGGTAAGGCCTCCCTTAAGGACTTGACATTGAAGACAGTTTTTCTAGTGGCTATTTGTTCCGCTAGACGGATTTCGGAGTTGCAGGCGCTGTCTTGTAGAGAGCTGTTATTGTCTTTTTTCACTCACAAGGTTGTCCTGCGCATGGTCCCGGCCTTCTTGCCTAAGGTGGTGTCAGGGTTTCACGTTAACCAGGTGGTGTCACTCCCGGTTTTTTCTTTGGAACAGAAGGCTCAGTCGGGCGGTCGGTTGCATCGTTTGGACGTTCGGCGGGTGCTTAAGAATTATCTCCGTAGAACGGAGGTTTTCAGAAAGTCGGACCGGCTGTTTGTCGCCTTTGGCGGGCTGCGGAAAGTGGAAGCGGCGGCGAAGTCTTCAATTTCTAGGTGGTTGAAGGAGGCTATTGCATCGGCCTATCTGTTGAAGGGTAAGGTGGTTCCGGTGGGTCTTCGTGCGCACTCGACCAGGGCGCAGGCGGCATCTTGGGCAGAATTCAGTTTAGTGCCGGTTGAGGACATTTGTAAGGCGGCAACTTGGTCCTCGTTGCATTCTTTTGCAAGGCACTGTCGGCTTGATGTTCAGGTGAAGGGGGATGTGCGTTTTGGCTCAGCGGTATTTCAGGCTGGGCTTGCGGGTCCCTCCCGTTGATCTTCACTGCTCTGTTACATCCTCTATGGTTCCGGGACTGGACTAGAGGGACGAAAAGGAAATGAGAATTAGACTTACCTGCTAATTGTTGTTCCTTAAGGAACTCTAGTCCAGTCCCGGACCCCTCCCAGGGTATTACACCGTACACAGCCTGAAGAAAAAAACCCCAAAAACAAAAAAACAAAAGAAGAAAACGCAAATTTCTTTGTTAGAAAGGTACACAAGAGAGTCACAGTGAGGTCTTTCTTGAGCAGCAGGCCCGGGTGGGCTCGGGGGCGCCAGGGAGCAGGCGTCCGGAGCGCATAGTTTTTCCATACTTTCTTACATAGTTTTTACATAGTGGTTATGAGGTGTTTACAAAGTTAGTTTTTCCTGTTCCTGCTTATTTGTTGCTCTGCTTAGTCTGCTTTGTCAATAGGTACTGGTGGAAGAGGGGCAGTGCTTGCCAAGTTATACCAATGACATCAAAGCGATGACATCTTTCAGTCTCCAAAGCTGCTGGTGGAGGTTCACAACTCTATGGTTCCGGGACTGGACTAGAGTTCCTTAAGGAACAACAATTAGCAGGTAAGTCTAATTCTCATTTGTCTTCCCCCACCTGGACGACTGGCTAATCGGGGGCATTACGTCCTCGGAGGTAAAGCAGGCCACAGAGTGTACATCCTTCTGCTGCAGCACCTGGGGTTCGTCATCAGCTACCCCAAGTCCATAAGAACATAAGATATGCCATACTGGGTCAGATCAAGGTCCATCAAGCCCAGTATCCTGTTTCCAACAGTGGCCAATCTAGGTCATACGTACCTAGCAATTTCCCCAAAAGAGACAGGTTCCGCAATGCTTGCACTGGGTCAAGCATTGATATCTTGGGTCCCTTCATAATAATGGTTTATGGACCTTTCCTCCAGGAACTTGTCCAAACCTTTTTTAAACCCAACTACACTAACAGCCTTTACTACATCCTCCGGTAACAAATTCCAGAGTTTGATTACACGTTGCGTGAAAAAATATTTTCTTTTATTAGTTTTAGATAGTTTACCCTGTAGCTTCATTGCATGTCCCTTAGTCTTTCTATATTCTGATAACGTAAACAATCGATCTACGTTTACCCGTTCCACTCCGTTCATTAATTTATAGACTTCTATCATATCTCCCCTCAGCCGTCTCTTTTCCAGGTTAAAGAGCCCTAACCTTTTTAGCCTTTCTTCATAGGAGTGTATCCTTCCATCCCCTTTACCATTTTGGTGACTCTTCTCTGAACCTTTTCTAATAACGTTATATCCTTTTTAAGATACGGTGACCAGAATTGCACACAATATTCAAGGTGCGGTCTCACCATGGAACGATATAGAGGCATTATAATATCTTTTGTTTTATTTTCCATTCCTTTCCTTATGATACCTAGCATTCTGTTTGCTCTCTTGGCTGCTGCTGCACACTGGGCTGAGGGTTTTAACATGCTATCCACAATGACGCCTAAATCTTTTTCCTAGGTGGTGGTTCCTAATACGGAACCTTGCATCGTTTAACCATAGTTTGGGTTGTTCTTCCCTAGGTGCATAACTTTGCACTTGTCCATATTAAATTTCATTTGCCATTTTGATGCCCAGTCTTCCAATTTATCAAGATCCTCTTGCAATTTTCCACAATCCTCTTGGGTTTTAACAACTTTAAATAGTTTTGTGTCATCTGCAAATTTGATAACCTCACTCGTTATTCCACTTTCCAGGTCATTTATGAATATGTCAAAAAGCAGCGGACCCAGCACAGATCCCTGGGGTACACCACTATTCACTTTTCTCCATTGGGAAAATTGGCCATTTAGCCCAACCCTCTGCTTTCTATCTTTTAACCAGTTCTTGATCCACAGTAGTACACTGCCTCCTATCCCATGACTCTAGTTTTGCCAAAAGTCTCTGATGAGGGACCTTGTCAAAGGCTTTCTGAAAGTCCAGATACACTATATCAACCGACTCACCTTTGTCCACCTGTTTATTCACACTTTCAAAAAAACATAATAGATTAGTAAGACAAGATCTTTCTTGTCTAAAACCATGTTGGCTGTCTCCCATTAGGCCATGACTATCTACATGCTGAGTAATTTTATTCTTTATGATGGTTTCTACCATTTTTCCCGGTACTGACGTCAGGCTCACCGGTCTGTAGTTTCCCGGATCACCCCTGGAACCCTTTTTAAAAATTGGCGTTACATTGGCGATCCTCCAATCTTCAGGTATTACAGATGATTTTAATGAAAATTCACAGATTACTAATAGCAGGTCTGCAATCTCATATTTCAGTTCTTTCAACAGCCTTGGATGTATACCATCCGGCCCAGGTGATTTGCTACTCTTCAGTTTATCTAATAGTTGTAATACATCTTCCCGATGTATCAATATTTCCTTCAATTCTTCTGCACCTTTAAATACCACTTCAGTCATGGGTAACATCCCTACATCTTCCTCAGTAAAGACCGAAGCAAAGAATTCATTCAGTCTCTCCGCTATCGCCTTGTCGCCTCTTAGTGCCCCTTTAACTCCTCTATCATCTAATGGACCAACTGACTCTCTCACAGGTTTTTTGCTACGAATGTACTTGAAAAAATCTTTATTTTGCGTTTTTGCTTCCGCAGCAAGCTTCTTCTCAAATTCTCCCTTTGCCTGCTTTGTCAATGCCTTGCATTTGACTTGCCAGTGCTTGTGCTGTTTCCAGGTTTCATCGTTTGGCTCTTTTTTCCATTTCCTGAAAGATGCTTTTTTGGCAACAACAGCCTCTCTGACCTCCCCTTTAAACCATGCTGGCAGTTTTTTGGACTTCCTTCCACTTTTCTGAAAGCGTGGAATACAGCTGGTCTGGACTTTCAAGATAGTATTTTTCAACACCCAAGTTTGATGTAAGTCTTTAACCTTTGCAACTGCTCCTTTTAGTTTTTTCTTAACTATTTTCCTCATTTTATCATAGTCTCCCTTTCGAAAGTTAAAAGGTAGTACTGTGGATTTTCTTACTATCCCTCCTCCACTAATTAAATCAAAGGTGATTATGCTATGCAACCTCACTCCAAGTCAAGGTCTGAAGTTCAGAGGGGCGCAGCTGAACACACTACAGGTCAAGGCCGTCCTCCCAAGGGAAAGGGCGGACCGCCTCATACAACTTGCAGGAGAGGTGCAGCGCCGCCGGTCAGTACCGACTTGCCTCCTTCTCCGACTGTTAATTCACATGGCCTCAATGGTCCACGTCACACCACTAGCCCGCCTGCACATGCGGACAGCAATGGTGCCCCCGCTCACAGTGGACTCAAGCCACGGGCAGGTTACAAAACAAAATCGGAGTCACTCGCCAGCTGGTGGATTCCCTCACCTGGTGGCTAAGCCTGCACCACCTCCAGGTGGGAATGCCATTCCAGGCACCTGTACCACAGAGGACCCTGACAGCAGATGCCTCCCTCCTGGGATGGGGAGACACATTGTGTGGACCGCTGCACGCAAGGCAGCTGGTCCCAGGAGAAGTCACTCTTACACATCATTCTCCTCTAACTCGGGGCAATCTTCCTGACTTTGCAAGCGTTCTGCCACAGCCTGCAGCACCAACTTGTGCTGATCCAGACAGACAACCAGGTGGTCGTGTTTTATATCAACAAGGAGGGGGGCACGGACTCGTACTCCCTCTGCCAGGAGGTGGTAGCCCTCCTTTCCTATGCAGCATGCCACTGCATGCTTCGAGTGGTATATCTGCCAGGCCAGGACAACTGCTTAGTATACAGGCTGAACAGAATCATTTGCCCACACGAGTGGCACTTGAACCTTGGGGTAATGAAGCAACTCTTCCATCGCTGGGGCAGGCCCATGTTAGACTTTTGCCTCCCCGAACAATGTGCAACTACCGTGCTTCTGCTTGTGCCAGCCACACTCAGGGAGAGTGGCAGCAGATGCCTTCCTAATCCCGTGATTGGAGGACCTGCTATATGCATTCCCACTGCCCCCACCCCAGTCGCCAAGACCCTCTTCAAGATCCAGAGCGAGGAGGTGTCAATTATTCTGATTGCACCCTGATGGCCCAGACAGCCCTGGTTCACTCTACTGCTATCCCTGTTGGTGACACTTGCAGTCCCACTCTGCCGGGCCCCGGACCTCCTTTCCCAAGAGGAGGGCTCCCTTCTGCACCCCATCCTGGGGTCTCTAACGCTGACAGCATGGCTGCTGAAAGGGTAGCACTGGCCCCCCTTCAACCTTCCAGGGATGCTGAGGAGGTCTTACTGGCCTCTCGAAAACCCTCCACCAGGCAGGCCTACCCCTTTAAGTGGAGATGGTTCTCTGTCTGGTGTGCGGAGAGGAAGGAGAACCCCTTCTGTTGCGTGCACTATTTTTCTTTTGAATTGTCATAATTTTTGTAACTTATTTTGGTGATTTGTTTTAGTGGAACATTTTCTCAAGCACAGAACTCTGTAACAAAAGTACATCATTGTGTTAAGTATTTTTCTCTGGGATCAAGCAGGAAGTCAGTCCTTACATATGAACGATGTCGGCATCGACTGAGCCCTCATGGAAGCATCCCCCCAACTTTCAAAAAAAGCATTTGGGATATGCTACCACGCATGTGTGGTTCCCTTCCTGCCCAAGGGTGCCATCTTGCTCAGTCTCTTTTTTTTTTTTCTGCGGAGCCCTTCAGACGTTCGCCTGGCTTGTCCCTGGAAAAAGTTTATTTTTCTTCTCTGAGTTTCATACTCGCCTCCGGTATTGCACCGGTACTCTTCCCGTCACCTGACCTTGCTGTCTTGGCGTCGAGTTCTTGTCTTTTCTGCAGTTTTCTTCAATTTTCTGGCGTCTTCGTGCCTTTTTCCCAACTGGCAGCCAGGCGAGTCTTTGACCTCGAGGGGTACTTTTCCCCCCCATGGCTTCCAGTGGCTTTAAGAAGTGTGATCGATGCTTGAAAATCGTGTCTTTAACCGACACACTCGACTGCTGTCTCCACTGCTTTGGGCCAGACCACGACCCGGCAGCATGCAGAGGATGTCCAGCAAGGCCCTCAAGAGCTGCCAGCAGCAGCACGGTAAGGTGTTTTTTTCCCCCCCCCCCCCTAGTCCCTGGTGCCTCCGAAGGCCAGGGTCTCGTCTGAAGCCTCGACACCTCGGGCAGACCCCTCCAAACCCGAGCCCTGCCATGGGTCTTCAGAAACGGGGTCTCCCTTGAGGGAACCTAGAAAGAAGAAGAAAGTCTCGAAGGCGGCATCCTTGGATGGATCCAACCGGTCAGGTGCCCCCCGAGCCAGGTCCCACAATCTGAGACACTCATCTGAGGAATTGGAGAAGAAGCGGCCTGCAAAGGTCCCCCGGAAGGACTCGACCTTAGACCGGCCTCTGTCCTCAGACACCATCCTCATAGAGGATTCCCCTTCGGGGGAGCCAGCGATAGGCTAGAGTCCCTTGGTGCCCGCGCCAAAGGTTGTGGAGCCTTCTGGCCTGGAGTCCAGAATGGCGGCCCTGGAGCACAGTTTGTCTGCCTTCATGGACCAGCAGCAGGCGCTGTTGTCCAGTACGACCAGTTCATCTGCCCCGACCACCAGGCCCTCGATGTCGAAGACATCCCCGGAGGCTGAGCCAATCCTCGGCCAAGGTCTCAATCCAATTCACGGTCAACAGGACCACGATCATCCCTGGCAAGTGTGCTCGGCACCGGCCACGGAGCATCGGGAGGCCACTGGCCGGGTTCAGCCCCGAGGCCTGCGGACCATCCCTCCTGTGAGTCTTCGACGGACTACTCCGAGTGGGAGATGGAGGATGAGGAATTCCCCGATACCCATCACCACAGTGACGTCCCCTCAGACTCTCCCATTTCAGAGCCTCGGTGGTTGTCCTTGCCGCAGGATATAGGCTTCCTTGATTTCGTCAAGGATATGTCTCAGACCTTGCGTTCCCTACGCATTCAGAGGAGAGGACCCTTGGGCAGATGAGTTGGAAATCCTCCAGTACAAGGCTCCTCTGAGGGAATTCCTCCTGGTGCCCATCCCTCCCATCCTGGAACGGCTGATGCTCCATATGTGGGAGACACCAGTTTCTGTGCTGGTGGTGAGCAAGCTGCTTAACTCGATATATCGAGTCTGCTGGAGCCCAGGCTCCCATAAATCACAGCTGCCGCATAACTCCATGGTGGTGGAGCTGGCCATGCATCGGCTGAAAAGTCAATAGATGCATTCCTTAGTGCCCCCCCCCCCCGGCAGGGAGGCCCGCACCTTGGACGCCCTAGGCAGAAAGTGTTACCAGGGCTCGATGCTCATCAGCCACATCCAGGCCTGCCAGCTGTACCTGAGAGACCTGGCAAAGGAACTTGCTGAGTTCTCAGCTGATCTCTCTGAGGAACCCCTGCAGCGATTCAAGAACCAGGCCTAGGCCATTCGTCAGTGCTCCAAGTTTGTCTCGGGCAGCCTATGACTGGTTCAAGTCGGTGGCTCGAGTAGTGGCGGCGAGCATTGATGCATGATGCCAAGCTTGGTTGCAGCTGACCTCGAGCAGTGGGTTCAGGACAAATTGGTTGTTGATCCATGCCAAGGAGAGAACCTTTTTGGCAAATCCATGATTGACAAGGCTACCGAGCTGGAGACAGAGTTTTTGGCGAGGACCAGGCTCTTTAAAAAGACCAATGCCCCTCCCTGACGGAAGGGCTTGGGTAAAAAGTCCTTCTACCTGAGGAAAGGGGCTACTTACAGAAACTACCCACCTTTTCAGGCCTCCCTGGCTCCCCAACAGGGTCAGCAAGCCAAGGGACATAGGCATGGCCCTCATAAGCAGAAGGCTCCAAAACCCCAGGCATTGGCACTGGCCCCGGCCCAGCCAGGGGGGAGTTTTTGACTTCTTGGGCATAACCTCTCTGCCCTAAGGAGGTCAGCAGCCCACAGGGTAACATCTGACCCATTATACCTAGAGGTAGTTGACCATCATCACCGACTCCTGGGCATTTTGGTGGTCAGAGAGGATTGCCTCCTCCACCTGACTCAGACACCTCCCCCTTATTTTCTGGGAGAGCCTCTCAGGTCTCTCCTCCACTGGGACCTTCTACTGAAGGAGTTGGCAGGTCTTCTTGAGGACAAAGTGGTGGAACCGGTGCCCCACCATCTCAAGGGCAAAGGGTTCTACTCCAGGTACTTCCTTGTGCCAAAAAGGATGGGGGCCTAAGACCCATCCTCGACCTTTGCAATCTCAAGTTCCTGGTGAGGGAGAAGTTCAAGATGTTCTCCCTTGGAACATTGTTGCCCTACCTCCAGCAGGGAGATTGGCTATTCTCCTTAGACCTGAAGGATGCGTATACCCACATCCTTATTCACCCCAATCACAGGCAATACCTACATTTCATAGTGGGGTGCGGGCACTATCAGTACAGGGTGCTCCCTTTCAGCTTGGCCTCCGTCCCAAGGGTCTTCACAAAATGCCTGGCAGTTGTGGCTGCCTTCCTCCGCCTCCAGGGTATCTTTGTTTTCTCCTACCTGGACAGCTGGCTCATAAAGGGAGGCACGGCCTCAGAGGTACAGCAGGCCACTGCACACACCATCCAGTTCTGCAGCACTTGGGCTTTGTCATAAACTACCCCAAGTCTCGCCTCCTTCCGACACAATGTCTGGAGTTCATCAGGGTAAAACTGGACACACGCCAGTCAAAGGCCTTCCTGCCCAGGGACCGAACTGACCGCCGCAGGACTCTGCCACAGGATATACAGCACCGTCCCTCTGTGCCCGCTCGGCTCCTTCTCTGCCTTCTCGGACACATGGCCTCCATGGTCCACATCACCCTAGACGCTCGCCTCCAAATGAGGGCTGCGCAGTGGTGTCTCCAAGACCAGTGGACTCAGACCACGGGGTGCTTCCGAGACAGAGTCTCCATAACCCGTCAACTGGCGGACTCTCTGACCTGGTGGTAGTTTCCCAGTATCTCAAGGCGGGCATGCCCTTTCAGACCCTGAGCCCCTTAAAGGTCCTTACCAAAGATGCCTCCCTGTTCGGCTGGGGAGCCCACTGTGAGGAACTTCGCACCCAGGGCAGCTGGTCACCAGACAAGTGTGCCCAGCAGATGAACCTCCTGGAACTATGGGCGATATACTTGTCTCTTCGCTCCTTTTGCTTCCACCTGCGTCACCAGCCAGATGGACAACCAGGTGGCGATGTTTTATGTGAACAAACGGGACACGGGGTCTCATGCTCTCTGCCAGGAGACAATGCTCCTCTGCTCATATGCAGTCCAACAAGATATTCTCTTATGGGTAGTATACCTACCAGGCCAGAACAACCTGCTAGCCGACAGGTTGAGCAGAGTCCTAAAGCCACACGAGTGGCAGCTGGACCCCAGTGTGTCTGACCAGCTCTTCCAGATCTGGGAGAAACCTGTGATGGATCTGTTCGCCAGTCCAGACAACTTTGTTACCCCGCTTCTGTTCCCGGCAGGCCCACCCCTGCAGGGTGGCAGCGGACATGTTCCTCGTCTTGTGATCGAAGGGCCTCATGTACACCTTCCCTCCCATGCCGCTGATTGCCAAAACCTTGTTCAGGACCCTCCATGACAAGGCCTCACTCATCCTGATAGCCCCTTGGTGGCCCAGACAACCGTGGTTCCTGCTGCTCCTCCGACAAATGGTGGAGACCCCCATCCCATTGGGGACTTCTCTGGGACTCCTTTCTCAGGAAGGGGGCTCTCTTCTGCACCCCAACTGGGGTCCTCTGACAGCATGGCTGCTGAAAGGGTGACCTTAATCCCTCCAGTGAGGTAGAGGAGATCCTGCTGGCCTCTCGCAAGGCCTCTACTGGGAAAGCTTATACACTCAAATGGCGCAGGACTGACCTGTTCTCCTGCCCAGTGGGACTGTTACAGTATCTTTTCCACCTTTTGCAATCCGGGCTTAAATCTAACTCTGTCTGGGTGCATCTCAATGCCCTAGCGGCGTACCACCACCCGGTGGATGGCAAGCCCCTCTCAGTCCAGCCGCTGGTAATCCGCTTTCTTACAGGGTCTGCTCTTATCAAAGCAACCGGTTCGCCTTCCGGCGACCAAATGGGACCTCAGTGTGGTATTGGGGCAGCTCACTCGCCCGCCCTTAGAGCCTCTGGCTACTTGCCACCTGCAGTATCTCTCATGGAAGGTGGCGTTCCTGATTGCACTCACCTCTGCTCACAGAGTTAATGAGATTCAGACCTTAGTGGCAGAGGTGTCTTATGCCAGGCTCTACAAAAACAGGGTGGTGCTCCGCATGCACCCTAAATTTCTTCCAAAGGTGGTATCGTTCTTCCATCTCAACCAGGAAGTGGTACTTCCTACCTTCTTTCTGAGATCTCACTCCAGTCGTGCGGAAACAGTCCTTCACACCTTGGACTGTAAGAGAGCTTTGTCCTTCTATATCCAACACTCAGGGCCACCGCAAAGCCGCTCAGCTTTTCATCTCCTATGACCCCAGTAGGCTGGGGGAGGCGGTGACCGAATGTTTGCTGTCCACCTGGGTGGCGGACTGTATCGCCCTCGCCTATGAACAGACGGGGCTCCCACTGAAAGGCCATGTCATGGCGCACCGTGTCAGGGCCATGGCTGCTTCGTGGCAAACTTGCACTCTGTCCTGATGGTGGACATTTGCCGGGCTGCCACCTGGTCTTCAGTCCATACCTTCGCAGGTCATTACTGCTTGGAAAGGGAGTCCCGGCGGGATAGTGCCTTCGGCAAGGCTGCGTTCCATAATCTGTTTGGGGTTTAGGCAACTCCTAACCTCAGACCCTTCTGTGTTCAGGCTACCGGCGTGCTGGTTTTGATCGGACACAGACTTAATTGCTGCTCCTCCTGGCTCCCCGTGAGGGAGTCTGTGTTTTTCACTGTGGGCTTTCGGTAGCCAGTAGCTGGGGAGTCCCATATGTGAGGACTGACTTCCTGCTTGTTCCCGGAGAAAATATAGTTACTCTACTGAAACAGGTGTTTTCCGGGGACAGCAGGAATCGGTCCTCACAATCCTCCCTTGACCCCTTGGAGTTGCTCCTTTACCATCTTTTATTTTGCCATCTTTTAGCTATGTCATCTGACTGAGCAAGATGGGACTCTTGGGCGGGAAGGGGACCATGCATGTGTGATAGCATCTCCCAAAGGCTTTCTTTGAAAGCTGAGGGGATGCTTTCGCAAGGGCTCCGTTGGTGCCAACATCACCCATATGTGAGGACTGATTCCTGCTGTCCCTGGAGAATACCTGTTACAGGTGAGTAACTACGCTAAATCCTCAAAATGCAGCCATTATAACAAGTTTCTTAAACCAGTCTAACAGCATTTCAACTGTGAATAAATGCATGTTTTGTGGTGCCATATTTTGAATGGCAGATGGTTAGTTGTCTCCTAAAGAGGCAATGAACACATTTTTTGCATTACAGAACATCATTGAACAAAGCCTCAAGTTCCAAAAGTCGCTGTCAAATTTCATTGACTTCAAAAAGGCATTTGATAGTACGTACAGTGGTATGCAAAAGTCTTGCATAGGTTGCATGATCAAGCTTATTCTCTGTTTTATTGTATTATGTCTTTCCAAATTCTGTGGCAGACTCCTGGCTTATTATATACTGTTTCGTTTCAAATTTAATTTGGCAGCTATTTCTGCATGCAAAATTATTTATCTGTGAACTTTTGTATGGCTGTCATGAGGAAATGATGTCCCAGTATGATCAACTGGATTCTGTGTCAAAGTGGGTTTGAAATGAACCAATAGAATACTGCGCTTCCTCAATCATTAGGAAGTCAATCAGTGGGTGGTATTTTGGCATCACACAGGGTTTGAATTTAATATGGATCAACGGCTGTGTATAGCATCTGATGCTCAACGTCCTGCATGGTGAAATTTTTATCAATGGAGGACTGGGTCTGGGTGGTGGTTTTGCATGAGGAGGTATATTCCAGCCCCTAGATTTCAGCGAAGGTTGACTGTAATCAGAGCACAGTTGTCCACATTCTGCAGAAGCATAAGGAGATGGGAAATGCGCAGGATCGACATCGTAGTAGTGAGCCCAGAAAGTCAACCAAGAGGGACGACAGGGCCTTGATAAGAACATCTCTTGGCAACGCAAGCTAACCTGCCCCTGAGCTTCTGCGGAAATGGAAGGAGAAGTGTTCCATTGCCGTTTGCACTTCCACTGTGAGGAGATGATGCTTGGAGTGTACAGGTTGAGGGGCTGTAAGGCGTGGAGGAAGCCACTGCTAATGGTGAAATGGAGGATTGAGTGGGCATCCAAGTACTCAAAATGGAGGAAGGCTGACTGTGAGAAAGTTGTTTTCAGTGACAAAAGCATGTTCTGCATTCTAGGTGACCAGGGCAAAACCTGTGTGAGGAGGTTTACTCATGAAGAGTACAGACCAGAGTTCTTGAATTATCTCCATGAAGCATCCAGCCAAGGTCATGGTCTGGAGATGCATGGCAGCCAGTGGTGTTAGACTCCATATCTTTGACGGGATGGTGAATGCAGCAAAATACATAGGAATTCTGCAGAAGTGCAAGCTGCCATCAGTTGAGCAATTGTTTTCTGGCAGATATATATATATATATCTCTGGTTGAGATCGGATGATTGAGCTGGCCAGCCAATATTTCTTCCAGGATGACAATGCACCTTGCCACCGAGCAAAAACTGTCGCCAACTGGAAGAAAATAAACTGAGTTCAGACCATTGGCTGGCCAGCTCAGTCATCAGATCTCAACCCGATTGAGAATCTTTGGTACAAGGGCTACCTAATGAAATTAAGAAGAAAACACGCACACTGTCAACATACACAGAACAGAAAACACGTCAGCTTTTTGGGCACACATTGCATCTTTGTGCACAGGCTCACAACCAAACGAACATGGGTATTAAACAATCATAAAAGAATGCTCAAGTCATGGCTGGTAAATTTGTCAGATTTGTACAAAAGGGATACATGCAGAAGGGGTTGTACATTGTAACACGTTTTGTCCCTGTGATGTAAACAACTAAAAATTGCCAATTTGGCATTACCTATGCAAAACCTTTTCACACCACTATACAAGGAATTAATCTGGAGCATTACAAGAATATATGGAATTCAGTAGTACATTACTATATTTAAAAGCAAACACTGGCACCACAGTCGTTTTCAGTATTGTAACTGGTGTGTGACAGGGCTGCACACTAGCCTTACTTTTCATCTCCCGGAACAAGCAGGAATGTAGTCTTCACATATGGGTATCATCGGTACCGACGGAGCCTGCGCGGGAACGCTCCCCAGCGTCCAATAAGAAAGCTTTTGGGAGCATCCCACAGCACCTGCGTGCTGCCTTCCCAACTGTCCCTCCCCAGTTCTTTGTTTTCTGCGGAGCCGACAGATCACACATCCTGTCACTGAAGAAAATTCCCTTCTTATACGTCTTTTTTGTGTTCGCGTCTGCCTTCCCTCGACGCTATACCTGTACCATCGGTGGTTTTCTTTTTTCTAAAAAAAATCCCAAACCAAAACAAAAAGACTCTACAAACAAAGTTTTTCTACAGTGATTTTCTTTTCGGGTGCCACGCACCATTTTGGGCACCAGGCCCAGCTTTTTCCCTCGAAATGGAAAAACCCGCTTCGGGTTTTAAAAAGTGTTCTAAGTGTGGCGGTACCATCTCCGTCACTGACACCCATGAGTGGTGCCTCAAATGTTTAGGCCCTGACCACTCTATTTCAGAGTGTGTTGCCTGTGGAATGATGTCAGAAAAGGGCCAGCAAAACCGAGCTGCTAAGCTCAGCACCCTTTTTCCCTCCGATGCAGCCTCCGTGGCATCGACGTCCTCCAGGGCTTCATCCTCCTCCAATGGATCTCAGGTAACTAAACATAAATCTAGCTGGTCCTCAAAGGGTAGATCTCCTTCTAAACATCGAGATGCCTCTGGCATTGCCCTTGTGGGACTTAAACCGGCAAAATTGCCCCAGCGGGAGGCTTCGGCTTCCAAAGCACTAACGGGGCTCCAGGATGTTCTCGAGGCTTCAACCTCGGCAGAACTACTGGTGCCATGCTCTGGGGTTCCGGACGCTTTAACAGGCACCGATACCCAAGCATCGGCAGCGTCGATAGACCAGAGATTCTTGGCTGTTGAGCACAGTCTGGCGGCTCTTCTCATGGCTCGATGCCCCTGAAACCGCTTCAGGCAATTCAACCGGTACCGGCACCGACTGCGGTACCGGCACCGACTGCATCGACATCGGCAAGTATTCTACCGTGACTGAGTTATGCGTCTCTATCTGGCATCGACAAGTTGGTACCGGACCACTCCAATGCCGACTTCGATCGGTACCAGTACCGTGCCTTGCATGATCACCCAGATCGGAGATACTTCGAATCCTTGGATGAGTCTGAAGACTCCGAAGGCTCTGCCGATACCAGAGTACTAATTCCCGAGGATTCCACTTCTCAACGTAGGATGTCTCCACCAGAGGATATGTCCTTTCAAGAATTTATCCGAGATGTGGCCCGAGGTCTTTCTATTACAGTGGCTCCTGAAAAAGAGCCTAGGGCAAAGGAATTAGAAATCCTACAATACCCTAAAGCTCCCAAGAAGGCAGCTACTTTACCTATTCATGAGATCTCGCATGATCTTATGTTAAGGATGTGGGAAACGCCTTTAACCACATCTCCTCATTCTCGAAGACTCGACACCATGTCCTCCTTGTCCTGGGTTTCAGAAGACTCAATTACCACACCATTCCATGGTGGTGGAATCGGCCATGAGACGGATGAAGAGTGCAAAAAGGCATGCATCTAATCCTCCAGGACGTAAGTGTAGGAATCTTGATGCCTTTGGACGTCGCTCCTTCCAGGCTTCCATGCTTTCTGCTAGGATCAGTTCCTATATCTTGTATATGGGAATGTTCCTTAAGGAAGTCACAGGAGACTTAGAGCTTATGAGCCCTCTCTTTCTTGATGATAAAAGGCAAGATTATCTTACTCTTGTTAAACATGCTCAGGATGTTTCCAAGTTTGTGAATCGTGCAGCCTTTGACTGCTTTGAATGCATAAGCAGAACCTCTGCTATTGCCATAGGTGCACACAGAATTGCCTGGCTCCAGGCATCTGACTTAGAAATCTGGGTACAGGATAAACTGGGGAATATACCTTGCACAGGAGAGAATCTCTTTGGCAAGAATTGGCAGGAAAAAGCTAATGAGATAGATGCTGACAATATCACTTTGGATGGATTGTCCAAATCTACAGCTGATCCTACGAGGAAAAGATCCTCTAAGAAACCATTCTTCAGTAAGAAGTAGTAGTTTTATCCCTCCTATACCCAGCAGGGACATCGTTCAGGTCAGTCTGCCCAAAAGGGACAGCAGCACAACCTAGGCAACAAAGGAAGCCAAAAGCAGCTAAGCCTCAACCGGCTCAGCAGACTCAGCCTCCACAGGGGCTTTGACTCCTATCTAGAGAACTTTGCCTTCCTGGCCCTGAATGGCCCAGAACCCTCCACCATCCCAGGAAGGTTATCTCATTTTGCCCCCAGATGGGGTCAGATAACAGCAGAAAATTGAACTCTGTCTATTGTATGAGAGGGGTACAAGCTTCATTTCCTCAGTATGCCCCCTCCTACAACAGTAAGACAGTTCAATTCTCAGACCTCTCCCAATGACCAGTTAGGTCAAGAAGTCACAATGCTTCGTGCTCAAGGGGTATAGGGTTTTACCCCCCCTATTTCATTATTCAAAAGAGAACAGGAAGACACAGACCCATTCTAGACCTCAGAGAATTGAACAAATTCCTGTTCAAAGAGAAGTTCAAAATGATTTCTCTAGAAACTTTGCTGCCATACCTTCTGAGTCGGGATTGGCTTTGTTCTCTAGATCTCAAGGATGCGTACACTCATGTTCTCATCCATCCAACTCAAAGAAAGTTCCTTTGATTCCTGTTTCAAGGGAAGCATTACCAATACAGGGTTCTTCCTTTTGGCCTGGCTTCTGCAACGAGAGTATTCACAAAATGCATGGCTGTGCTAGCAGCATTTCTCCGCACCCTGGGAATATTCGTCTTCCCTTAGACGACTGGCTCATTCGAGCCCCTTCAGAGCCAGAGGCCAGGGTTGCTCTGTCTCGCACAATGCAATGCAATGTGTGCCTTCGAGTTCAGTCCTGACTCCTGGCGACCCAGAAGCTCCTGGGTTTTCTTGGCAGTGTCACCGGAAGTAGATTGCCAGGCCTTTCTTCTGAGGCAATGGAAGGTTAAATGACTTGCCCAAGGCCACAAGGAGTGCTAGTGGGAATTGAACCCTAGTTGCTTGGTTACCAGGCCAGTGTTCTAACCACTAGGCTACTCCTCCACTCGCACAATACGCATCCTTCAGTATTTGGGACTTTGTCATAAACTTCCCAAAGTCCAACCTTGCTCCCACTCAATCCCTAGAGTTTATAGGAGCTCTTCTGGATACCAGACAGACAAGGGCCTTCCTTCCACAGCCCCGCTGCCTTTGCATTGTGCACTTAGCTTCCCAAGCAGTGCTAAAACCTCACCTCACTGCTCGGGAAATGTTACAGTTGCTAGGCCACATGGCATCCACCGTGCATGTGGTTCCTTATGCTCGCCTCCATATGAGGGCAGCCCAATGGACATTATCCACTCAGTGGGCTCAGGCGTCAGGTTGCCTGTCAGACAAAATAGCAAACTCAGATCGTCTTATTTTGTCCCTCCGATGGTGGCAGTCACCCAAAATCCTTCTGGTGGGGTCTCCTTTTCAGCAACCCCCACCCCAAGCCACTCTAACAACAGATGCTTCACAGGTGGGTTGGGGAGCCCACCTGCAAGGCCTCTCTACCCAGGGTACCTGGACTCCACAGGAGGCCTATCTCCATATCAACCTCCTGGAGCTCAGAGCAATCTTCCTTGCTCTTCGAGTATTTCACACCCAGCTCAGCTACAAGACAGTCCTAGTTCAAACGGACAATCAGGTAGTCATGTTCTATGTGAACAAGCAGGGTGAAACAGGCTCTCTGTCGCTGTGCAACGAAGCTTTGTGACTATGGGCCCTCGCCAGAGAGCATCAGATTCATCTCCTTGCGGTGTATCTTCCAGGCATTCAAAACTCTTGGGCAGACAGACTCAGTCAAGTTCTGCTTCCACACAAATGGTCTCTCCATGCAGACCAGGTGGCCAAAATTTTTTTCAAATTTGGGGAATCCCGGACATAGACCTCTTTGCAAGTCCGCTGAATGCCAAACTTCCCTGGTTCTGTTCCAGAATTTGGGCTTGAGGTTGTCAGGCCAGGGATGCTTTCCTCCTCCATTGGGGTCAGGACTTCCTGTATGCCTTTCCACCCATTCCCCTAAGTCCAAAACCCTGTTCAAGCTTCAGACAGACAGAGGTCATATGATCCTCATAGCTCCACCTTGGCCACGGCAACCGTGGTACCCTCTGCTCCTACATCTCTCTCAAGCTCCGCCTCTGGAGTTAGGATCTGCTCCAGATCTCCTTTCTCAAGAGGACAGGATGCTGTGGCATCCCAATCCCCAGTCTCTGCATCTCAGGGCCTGGTTGCTGAAAGCCTAGAACTTCACGGTCTTAACCTTTCCCAGCATTCAAGTGGAAAAGGTTTACCATATGGTGCTCGCAGAAGGGTCTTAACCCTCTTGCGATACCTCTGGAATCTTTACTGGAGTACCTCCTTCATTTATTAAATGCAGGGCTTAAGACCAATTCAGTGAGAGTCCCTTTGAGTGCTATTGCAGCTTCCTTCAAGCCTCTAAATCAGTGGTTCCTTATCGTTCCTCCAGTTTAGTCCTCAACACCTTCTGCTGTATAGTGAGCCATCCGGAGGAGCTACAGTGTCACAGTCACCAGTTTCCCTTTCTCTTTTGGCTTTGCTCCCAGATCCTAGCCCTTAACCCCTCTTTCTCTCTGATGTCCAGGACGCAAGGTCCAAACAGCGCAAGCTATGGTTCAATACGCTCCCCTCCCCTCTGCTGCACCTAGCGCTGGAAGAGAGACCATTTTAGTTAGGTGAATGTAGAAACCACCTTTGGCAACAACGGAACCAGTCGCCAGGCCACCTTCTGTCTGAAGACAGATAAAACACGATTCCTGACAGGTCAACGTTTGCAACTCCGAAAATCGCCTCGACGAACAGATGACCATCAAACGTACCGTCTTCAATGCAAAACCCTTAACCTACGCCTGTTGCAAGGGCCCCAATGGCGCGCTAGCTAACGCTCCTAAAACCAAGTTGAACCTTGCGTCCTGGACATCAGAGAGAAAGAGGGGCTAGGATCTAGGAGCAAAGCCCAAAGAGAAAGGGAAACTGGTGACTGTGACACTGTAGCTCCTCTGGACGGCTCACTCCACAGCAGAACGGGTTGAGGACTAAACTGGAGTCACTCAAGGAACCACAATTACCAGGTAAGTGTAATTCCTATTTCTTAACCTTTTTTGTACCGTGACCCCTTTTACCATTGGTCAACTTGCGGTGACCCCCAATGATAAGATCAAATGCGTCTCTCTTCCTTTACCGTTAACGCATTGTCGCTGTAATCATTTGTTGAATTATTAATATATTATAGGCCTTTGCAATATGTTTTTTTAACTTATTTAAACCACAATAATTAATCACAATAACAAGTAACAATATTTGATTTCAAAATTATGATGATTTTGTAGTCAAATCACTAATATGAAATAAAATTATTTTTTCTACCTTTGTTGTCTGACCAATTTATTCTCTGATCATGCTGGTCCCGATCTGAGGCTTCTGCTTTCCTGTCTTCTCTTAGCTCTCTTTCTGTGGTCTGTGGTCCATCTGCCATTTCTTATCTCTTCTTTCATTTTCTTCACTTCTTTCCATCAGCCTATTTCCAGTCCCAGTAACCCTCCCCAGTATCAGCCCCTTTCCAGTCCTCACTCTCAGTACCTTCCAATGTCAACTTGCATTCCCATTACTGCCACTGGTGTCCATTCCCTTCTAGTCCCCCTCCTTCCCCACTGACCTGTCCCTTCTAGTACAAATACCATGGCAGCCCCTCTCAGATCCACTCCCTTCCAGTTCCATTCTCCCATCCCCTCGTATCAGCCCATTTGTAGCCTTAGCCCCCAGTTTTCTTCCAGGGCCAGCAGCTCTATCCTCCCCTCCCCACAATCAGCCTCATTCCCAGTCAAAGCCCCCCAATCAGCTCGCTTCCAGTGCTAGTCCCTCCTCAACCCCATTACAAGTGCTAGCCTCCCCTAATCAGCCCAATACCAGTCCTAGCCTCCTCTAATCAGCCCATTTCCAGTCCTAACCTCCCCGATCAGCTCATTTCCAATGCTAGCCCCCCATCAGTCCATTACCAGTCCTACCCCCCTATCACCACATTACCAGTCCCAACCCCCCCCCTTGATCAGTCCATTCCCAGTCCTAGCCTTCCCTAATCAACCCACTACCAGTCCTAGCCCCCCCATCTGCCCATTATAATCCTAACCCGCACTGTCTCTCCCCTCTGTCCAGCATTTATCCCCATCTGTCCAGTACGTCCCCCTGTCTCTTCCCTTTGTCCATGTCAGCCCCCTCCCTCCCTCCATGTCAGCCCCCCTCTGTCCATGTCAGCCCACCTCCCTCCCTCCATTCAGCCCCCCTCCCTCCATCTATCCATATCAGCCCCCCTCTGTCCATGTCAGCCCCCTCCCTCCCTCCCTCCCTCCATCCATCCATGTCAGCCCCCCTCCCTCCCTCCCTCCCTCCCTCCCTCCCTCCCTCCATCCATCCATCCATGTCAGCCCCCCTCTGTCCATGTCAGCCCTCCTCCCTCCCTCTCTCCCTCCATCCATGTCAGCCCCCTCCCTCCCTCCATCCATGTCAGCCCCCCTTCCTCCCTCCATCCATCCATATCAGCCCCTCTCTGTCCATGTCAGCCCCCCTCCCTCTCTCCATGTCAGCCCCCCCTCCCCCATGTCATCCCCGTTGCAAGTTCCCTGCTCCCCTCTCCCCATGTCTGCCTCCTTCTGCAGCTGTGGCTCCCTGTCTCTTAGGAAACCGCGGCTATGCCTGTAAAACCGTTGCGGAGCCTTTCTGTCTCTAAACGGGCTCCGTGCAGCATTGTCCCGCCTCCAAAGGAAGTGGTAAACAACTTCCTTTGGAGGCGGGACAATGCTGCATGGAGCCCGTCGAAAGGCAGGAAGGCTCCACAACGGTTTTACAGGCATAGCCGCGGTTCCCTAAGAGGCAGGGAGCCGTGGCTGCAATAGGAGGGAAGCGGTGAGTTTGCCGCTGCCCAGAAGAGGACGCGGCAGCAACTTGTGCGCTTTTTTTTTTTTTTTAAGGGCGGAGTTAGGCGACCCCCATGGGGGTCGCGACCCACAGGTTGAGAACCGCTGCTCTAAATGGACAACCTATTTCCTCTCATCCTCTCATCCTCTCATAGCGAGATTTATGAGAGGCTTTCTTTTAATGAAGCCTCCCATTAAGCCACCACCGGTGGCATGGGACTTGAATCTGGTTCTTGGGCAACTCATGAAACCGCCCTTTGAACCATTAGCCACTATCTCTTTGAAATTCCTTTCCTGGAAGGTTATCTTTCACATTGCAATCACATCAGCCCGTCGCATCAGTGAATTGCAAGCGTTGGTGGCTGATAAGGTAGTCCTTAGGACTCATCCACACTTTATGCCAAAGGTGGTTTCGCCCTTTCATTTAAACCAAGCGATTTACCTTCCTGTATTCTTTCCAAGGCCTCACGCCTCAAATGCAGAAAGGAAGGAACCTTCATTCTTTGGACTTTAAAAGAGCTTTGGCCTTATCTCCAGGAACAAGCAGGAATGAGTCTTCACATATGGGTACGTCGGTACCGACGGAGTCTGCGCGGGAACGCTCCCCAGCGTCCAATTAGAACGCTTTTGGGAGCATCCCACCACTCCTGCGTGCTGCCTTCCCGCCTTTCCCAACTGCCTCTCCTCAGTTTTCGTTTTTCCACGGAGCCGGCAGGACGTACTCCTGTCACCGCAGAAAATTCTTCCTTTATTTTTGCTTTTTCTTGTGGTCGCGTCTGCCTTCCCTCGACGCACCGGTACCGCCGGTGTTTTTCTATTTCTTTTCTTGAACAAAATTATTTCTTTGGTAGGGAATTTTTCCCTGTTTAGTTCCTGACGGTTTTCGGCCTACTAGGCCTCTCCACTTCCTTCATGGAAACGTCAGCCACTATTCCTAAAACATGTTTTAACTGTGGCAGTACTAAGTTAGTCTTAGACACCCATAACTGGTGCCTTTCATGTTTGGGTCCTGACCACCATCCGCTGGAGTGTCCCTCCTGCAGTATTTTTTCTAAAAGAAGTTTTCAGCATCGAGCTCAACTCGATACGCGGTTCCCGTCAGCTCTGAGGGTACCAGCTACAACTTCTTCTTCACAGGATCAGGTAACCCCACAAAAGTCTGTAAAGACTAGCCAGTCCTCGGGTGGTAGATCTCATGTTCAACATCGAGATGGCTTCGGTCTTGCCCTCGAGGACAATTTGGCTTTAAAACCCCGGCGGGAGTCTTTGGCCTCCAAAGCACTAATGGGGTTTCAGGTTATTTCCGGGGTTTCCACCTCCGCGAAAATACCTGAGCCATGCTCGGTGGTGGTATCCGCTGGGAGCGGTGCCGGTACCCCGGCATCGGCAATGGTATTGGATGAAACACTCCATACCGATGATCGCAGTCTAGTGTTCTCGGTATCTTCGGAGCCGCTACAGACCGATCTTCCAGCATCGGTATCGATCCCGGTACCGATTCTGGCATCCATGTCGGTACCCTCCAGGTCTGTCTAGATTGATTCGCTGCTTTCGATGCCGAGTCTAGAATCGATCTCTAGCCTGGACGATTGGGTACCGACTCATCTCGGTATCGACCTCGCTTGGTGCCGAAGACATTGTCCCGGAGATCAAAGTCTACCGCTCTCGTTACCTTCGGTACCGTTAGAGTCGCTTCAGACTGATCATCCGGTGTCGGTACCGGCTGCGATACCACTGCCGGTTCCGTTTTCTACCTTTGCATCGGTACCGGTGCCTTCCATGCTTACTTCCACGAGCTCGCTTCCTTCGGTACTGAGCTTGGAGTCTATCCCTGGCATGGATAGTTTTTCACTGGTTCGTCGCAGTACCGACCTCAAGCGGTACCGTCGACTATCCTTTCAGGATAACCCGATGCTCCACCCTTTTGGGTCTGGTACTCTAATGGATCAATCCATTAGTGCTAAGGCTAGATCTTCAACATATCTCACCTTCACTCTTCATAATACAGGATCCCCTTCTGGGGAAATTTCTTTTCAAGCATTCTTGCTTGATATGGCAAGGTTACTTGCCATTTCTATACCTGATCAAGATCCTGCTCCAAGGGATTCAGAGTTTCTGTGTCTCCCTGAGACTCCAAAGAAGGTTATCATGCTCCCTTTGCATCAAACCTTACAGGAGTGGGAAACTCCTTTAAAGGTATCCCCACCTTCAAGGGCCACTGACTCTCTGTACAAGGTGCCCCCTTCTCCAGGTTTTCAAAAGATTCAACTTCCACATCATTCTCTTGTTGTGGAATCAGCAATGAGGCGTGTGAAAAGTGCTAAAAGGCACTCTTCTTATCCGCCAGGTCGTGAGGCTAGAACTTTAGATGCCTTTGGACGTAAAAGCTTCCAGGCATCCATGTTTTCAACAAGAATTCTCTCATATATTTTCTATATGGGACTATCTCTTGAACAGCTCACAACCAGTTTGCTGTTTTTGGCTCCTTTTCTTCAGGATCACAAAAGAGCAGACTACTCTTTACTGGTTAGTCATGTTCAAAACATCTCTAGGTTTCTTACTCGTACTACCCTGGACAGTTTTGAGTCTGTTAGCAGAACTTCTGCTATAGCCATAGGGGCACGACGCATGGCCTGGCTCCAGGCTTCTGACTTGGATACATTGGTACAAGAAAGGCTGGGAAATACTCCTTGTACTGGGGAGAATCTCTTTAACAAAGAGACTTTACGCCAAGTTGCTCAGTTAACCACTGGCACTGTTGCTTTTAAAGGATTGTCTACACCTTCCTCTATCCCAGTTGGTAAGAAATCTTCTACCAAACTTTATTCCTCCAGGGGGAAAAAGTTTTATCCTTTCTCTACCCATCATACAGCTGTTTCCAAACAGGGGAAACATCAAACCAGGCTAAAGAACCACAACCTCAACCACTTCAGCAAACCCAGCAGTCGCAGGGTTGCTGATAGATTTTTCACTAAATCCTTCTTCCTGCCTTGAGGTTTAGAACCTGTAGTTTGCTTCTTCTCTTACAAGCATCTACATCGGTTCCATCCCAAACTTTACATTAAAGAGACATCCTGACTTTTAGCTCATAGAGCTCCTTAGCATGATTATGCTTTACAGGTAATAAGGTTACTCCTCTTCCTTCTAAGTAGATAGAGGAGTAACAACTGTCAATAAGGTCCTCGATACCTTTATCTTTGACAGTTTCTCCTGTATCAGCATGTCTCATACTATTCTTTTCAAAGATTTACTCCATTGTAAGTCTTTTTCAACTCTGCCCCTCTTACTAAGACATTTTGGTCTGTAAGAGTATACTACTTAACTGAGGGCTTATCCCTAAGCCCTGAGTTTCTATTCAGAGTTATCGCCACCTTGCATTCTTGTTGCTCGTGGCAGCTTCTCAGACAATGATGGAGTTTTTACCACTCCTACTTATGTCTGTAGGTCTTTTCTAATCTTGAGACCCAAGATTTGTTCTGCCGCTCTAACAATAGTTAGAATGCAGGGGCTCTTAGTGTTTAAACCACTAACTTGCTAACCAAGCACCCAGGGCTTGATCTCCAATATTAATCTTTCTGGCCTTAGTACTAAGTTCCAGACAGACTTGGAACCTTCTCAGGTTTTCTTGTTGCAGCATACCTTCTATCCTTCGCCTTCCCCAATTCTTGGCGTTGGCGGAATAGTTCAGGTCACATACTGGCTCTTAAACAGCCAGTTTTTTCTTCTAGCCATCCTGCAACATGCTCTCTGCATCTCTACAGAGCAGCTCTGCACTATGGGCCCTTGCTAGAGAGCAAATAATTCCAGATTGTTAGGAAGGGCTTTGCTGGGTTCTTCCCTACCCTTACCATTTTCATTAAAGTCGTCTTCTTCAATAAAGGACACACGCCTTTAATTAAATGAAGACCTACAGAATTATCCAATCCCCTGGGTTGGTTCACATTCCCAGTGGACCCCTTCACCAGGGATGGTTTTCTTTCACTGACAGCCAGTCTTTGTTGTGTATTACCTTCCATCCTCAATTCCTCATGGAATAATTCATATTGAGCGCAAGAATGCATCATACTCATTTTGCCCTCTTAGAAGGGTAAATATGGTATCTCTTTTCATTGCGTCTTCTTCTCCAGCTGTCATGCTGGAGTTATGGAAGGTTACAGACTCACTGTCAGCGGATTAAACATCCTCCATTCCTGTTTTTTCAAGGGCTAGAGTTCTTAGAATACTCTAGACTTCTCCTTGTCAGTGAGAGCACTCCCTTGGCTCTCACTCAAAACAAGGGAGAATGGATTCTCTAAACATCTCCTCAAGCAGGTATTCCCTTCTTGTTATTAGATGAATCTTTCTCTCTTCACATATCCCTATGTGGGGACATGGGTATATATATTTATGCATACATGTATATAGACATCTACATGTCTGTACATATATATATATATATATTTCTTTCTATCTGTCTGCCTAGGTTCATATATATTTAGATACATATATATATTTTCCTATACGGCCCCGACAGATAGTCACTATCCTTTTCGATGCTACTCCAGCATGTTCAGGATTCTACGTAACCAACCACTTCCCTGTGGTAGTTAAAAGGTTTCCACCATGACCTTCAGTTTAGGTACATCTGAAGTCCTCCATGTACCATCGTTTTTTCCTAAGTAACTTCATTTAAGAAGGACATTCTGAATTTTTCAGTAAATAGGAAGCTACAATGCCTCATACTTCTGTCCTTCTCTGTTATCGGATATAGGGGTCTTTAAGCCCCTCTTCTCCTATAAGAACTATGTCTCTTTAGGGTCAAAAGGACTTCAGGTTTATCTAATAGGGACTTCCGCATTTCCCGCAAAAGTCCTGCCCTATTGAACTACACCAGTCTCTGCTGGGACTTTTCTCACCCTAAAGGTTCTGACCTCAACCTTGTGTCTTTTGCACAGTTATTACCTCTGCTCTATATTGAGGTATTCCTTGAGGATATTCTGCTGGTTCATATTAGCATTCCCATATGAACCTCCATAAACTTTTTACAATACCTCAAGGTGAGGTCCATATCGCTAAATTCTAGTTCAATGTTTACTACTAGATATTATCTACTCAGGACCTCCTCTCCAGGCGTCCTGTTTGGTCCAGTTGGTCCATAGCATATCTGTTTAGTTCAACTTCTACCCTCCATCCCTGGGATGCCTGAGGTTCTGTCGAATAGCATGGCCTTCTCTGATTCGCAACATGCTGGGACTCCTCCAGGCATCTTAGCTTGGGAGTCCCCATATGTGAAGACTCATTCCTGCTTGTTCCTGGAGATAGCACAGTTACTTACCTGTAACAGGTGATCTCTGGGAACAGCAGGAATAAGTCTTCACAACCCACCCACCTCCCCTAGGAGTTGTATTTCTCTATCTCTATCATTCCTCTCTCTCTCTCTCTTTGTCTCAGCTTTAAAACTTAACTGAGGAGAGGCAGTTGGGAAAGGCGGGAAGGCAACACGCAGGTGTGGTGGGATGCTCCCAAAAACGTTCTAATTGGACGCTGGGGAGCGTTCCCACGCAGACTCCGTCGGTACCGACGTACCCATATGTGAAGACTTATTCCTGCTGTTCCCAGAGATCACCTGTTACAGGTAAGTAACTGTGCTTTACTTGCAAGGACACAGCAACATAGAAAATCCTCTCAACTCTTTGTTGCTTTTGATCCTAGTCATTTGGGACTTTCAGTCTCCAAAAGGACACTATCCAGCTGGATTGCACAGTGTATATCTTTTGCCTATGAGAGTAAGAACCTTCCTCTTGAAGGCCATGTCACAGCTCACAATGTGAGAGCCGTGGCAGCCTCAGTGGCTCATCTTCACTCTGTGTCTATTGACGACATCTGTCGAGCAACTACTTGGGCTTCGGTACATACCTTCACAGCCCATTACTGTTTAGACAAGGACTTCTGCCGGGATGCCTTGTTTGGTCAGGCTGTTCAACACCTATTCCAGACTTAATCAACTCCTACCCACCATCCCTGGTAGGATGCCAGAGATCCATGGGGGGGAAGTGGAGCCCTTTCACAAGGGCACACAACTTTCTGGGGCCATCTCCTGGCATCTGCAGCTAGGGAGTCCCCATATGTGAAGACTACATTCCTGCTTGTTCCTGGAGATAGCATAGTTACTCACCTGTAACAGGTGATCTCCGGGAACAGCAGGAATTTAGTCTTCACAACCCACCCACCTTCCCTGAGAGTTGTATCTTTCTATCTCTCTCTTTCCCTCTCTCTTTTGTCTCAGCTTTAAATTCAACTGGGGAGGGACAGTTGGGAAAGGCGGGAAGGCAGCATGTAGGCGTTGTGGGATGCTTCCAAAAACTTTCCTGTTGGACGCTGGGGAGCGTTCCTGCGCAGGCTCCGTCTGTACCGACGATACCCATATGTGAAGACTAAATTCCTGCTGTTTCCGGAGATCACCTGTTACATGTGAGTAACTATGCTTTTTCTCCTGGTTATAGACTGTTATGCAGTAAACTTTGAACAGGCCAAATGTTGGCAGTAAGTGAAAAAATAACCAACCCACAGATTTGGACTTTGTTGATGATATAGCAGCGCTGGGAGAAACAAGAGAGAATCTGCAAGAATTGACCACCAGATGAAGAAAATCAAAATCATGCAAGTTGGTGGTCAAGCCTCTATACTAACGACCTTTCAGATACGGACAACTTCATTTATCATCTTGGCAGCATTATGTCCAGTGATAACATCGAGAGGGATGTCGGTTGCAGGCTTGGCAAGGATGCATAGGTATTTTCAGCAGACATGTCAAATATGTGCAACAATAATCAACAGTATGATGAAAATTGAACTCTACAAAGCTATTGTCCTACCAGCTGTGATCTATGCCTGTGAAACAGGAGAAATCACTACAAAGCACAAAAATTATAGGTATTAAATCAGCGTTTGCTATGAAAAATCCTTAGTGCCGTCTATCATGACCATGTTACAAATGAGGAGATCTGAGAAGTGACTCAAGGAAGATCCAAGGTATTGTAGCTGAGTGAAGGATCTTGCTTTCTGCGCATATATTAAGGCTGCATAATTACAGGCATCCCAAAATTGCAGCTCTATGAACACTAGCAGATGAAAAGACAAAAAGGAGACCTTATGTAGTAGATTCAGAGATCAGCTGAATAAATGGAAACTTGCAGCTGATAGCATCTGTTGGAGAACATTTGTTGCTTGGAATATCCAGGTGCACAGGCAGACCTAAGTTTTTAAGTATATCTTCTTTTAACAGAGGAACTTTCTTTGTTGCCTTTTGTGAGACAGCCACGAGAGACTAGACCACTTGCATCAGCAAGTAAAAAGGCAACCAAAGCAGGTGACACCCGCAGAAATGAAGCAACCTTTCTACCTTTTGACCGTTTTCTAGTCATAGGCAGTATCACTCCAGAATATCCCACCCTTCCTATAGGGATCTGGTGCAATTCTTTCTTCAGCAGACCTTCTGCTTCAGGAAGAAGTCAGCCTCTTCCTGCAGTCCTGACCTGGAACCAGTTTTTTAGGGTACTGGATGGGAACCAAGGCTTCTACTTCAGGTACTTCCTGATCCCCAGTATTAGATCTTGGGGATCTCAGTTTCTCCATGCACAGGGAAAAATTAAAGATGAACTTTAATTTCCATTTTGTTCCTCCAGTCCAGTCCTGGCAGTTTGAGGTATTCATGCCCTTCCAGCAGCTTGGAGACTGAGCATGTCATGATCTTCATGACCAACCCAGTACAGAGCGTGATTATGAAAGCAGAGTTTATTGATTTATTCTTACTGCCAACCCGACACAGGCCGTGTTTCTCACACTTCGTCAGGGGTTGATCAGGCACACTTCGTCAGGGGTTGATCAGGCAGATAAAAACTAAAAACATAAACATATAAAACAATTGGCAATAAATACATAAAAAATTATTTAAAATATGTAAAAGAACAGATGATATCATAAACATAAATATGAATGCATAAAATTAATATTAATGCATAAAAATAAACGCATCAGACATGAATAGAAACATTAGCAAATCCTAAAACATATGATATAAATAAGAGTAAGAAAGTGTGGGTGAACACTAATAAATAAATAATTAAAAGACATAATACACCACATGCTTCACAAAACATTAAAAAAACCATTAAACATAACTGTTATATACAATAATATCAGAACTTAGAGGAGAAGAGCTGTGGAGCATGACAAACAACCATAGAAAGGATAAATACCTCTGCGTACATACGAAAGGACTACTTCATAAATGACCTTTTTACAGTGGGAGTCCAACTAGAAATTAAAATTAGAACAAATACAACATTGTGTTCATTTAAGACACAAAAGGAACATATTAATTAAAAAAAATAAAAAGCTAAAAAACATTGTACATATACTTTCATAAATAAATAAAAGACCGTAAGAGACCAAAACATGAAGAAGGAGGAAGGCAGGAGCGTCTGGTGAAAATAGTCTATGATCAAATGAAGATCTCCACTTGTAAAGCACCATGTGTTAGAAATGACCTGAGTAGAAATTTCTAGGAGTATATGAGCCTAAATGCACGTTGTGTCAAATTAAAGATGAACTTTAATTTCCATTTTGTTCCTCCAGTCCAGTCCCGGCAGTTTGAGGTATTCATGCCCTTCCAGCAGCTTGGAGACTGAGCATGTCATGATCTTCATGACCTCCTCCTAGATAGCTAGCTTCTCCCCCAGTATCTCAGTCTCCAAGCAGCTGGAAAGACGTGAATCCCAGTATCAGGGCTCAGTGAAAGAACTTAAAGCTTTTAAATTGAGAGAGGCAAATTTTTAACACTGCAAGGATCATCACCACATTGGAGACGGGACAACCTTAGGCACCCGTCAAAAGCTGTGGGAGCACGTGGGCTGTGCCAAGTTTGTAAAGAGGTACCAAAAGGGGGGGGGGGAGGGCACGGAGTGATCGGCAGAGGTCCACGCTACTACCCTGTGGGGGAGAAGGATAACTGATCGCAGTGCGGGAGAGCAATGACAAGCCAGGCAAGAGTTCAAATCTACTTATTGGGGCCAGAAACGCAGGTGCGAAGACTCTGGAGCTGCAGTTTGACAGGGTGAGGCGGCGTCACACCGCAGGTGACCGGGTACTCATAGGCTCTTCCCCACCTGATATCGAAGTCCAGAAGCTGGCTGAATGGCGGTGTGGCTGTTCTGGCACTGGAGGAGGAGTGGTGACACGCGGGAGCAGCAGTGTAAAACCGGCATTCTCAGAGAGCCGCATGGTACCGGCGGCCATTTTAGAGCAGTGCAGGAACTTTAGTGCAGTCCGGGAGCCTCAATAAGTGGCAGGTGGCTCTCGGAGCAGTAGATTGAGCAGGATTTCTTCATTTTGTCTACCAACAGGTTAGACCCTGTAGTGCCATAAGAGAGAGAACCGCCCCCCGCCCCCAGCATTGATAGAAAATACAGAAGAAAGAGGCAGACATGCCAGCAAGACTGACCTGCATGGCCTGTGGGTCACACAGGAGTTCAGTGTCTGCTGGGGGTGTGAGACTGACTCCCTGTCGGTTAAGGTAGATCTGCAGGGGGCAGGCCAGACAGGTCCCCAGGTAAAGGAGCAGATCGTGAAGTCAGTGGGCCCTCTGCAGCGCCCATTACAATGGCAATAGGAGTGGAAAGAAAGGAACCTCTTCCTATCAACGCCTGTAAAGGGAAGAAGGTAGCGAAGGTGAGTGTCTATGGGGAGGAGCCAAGCAGTGAGCGCTCAAGGGGGCTTCTCACCGGAATTTGCACTCCTGCTTCACAAAACCTTTTTTTTTAAAGCAGAGGACGGCAGAGAAGCCGGCAGCTCTATAGAGTGGAATGAAGTGGTCCTTTGATACAAGTTCAGCGCTTGAAGGAGCAGAGGAGGAGGCAGGTCTCAGCAAACGACGAGTGGACGACAGCCTATGGGAAGAGACTTTGCTGGTGGCGGAGGAGCTGGAGGAGGACGAGGCATCAAATTTGGAATTGGAGAAAGGAGAGATCCCACAGGCAGAGGATTCTTACATTATCAGGGTTTTCTGCAGAGAGAGAAATTGGCGGCATTGATAACGCAGTCCACTAAGGTACTGAATATTCACATGGAGGCCTCAGAGGAAGAGGAACCTCTAGAGGACCTGCTGTTTCAGGCCGTTCGGACAACCCAGAAGGTGTTCCCCTTGCATAAACTCATGTGACATATGATTCAGGATGAATGATATGTTCCTGAAGAGGTGCTTAGGGGTACTTAAATGATGGTGCGGCTTTATCCTCTCCTAGATCAGGACCGAGAACTCTTCTGTGCTCCAAAAGTGGATGCAGCGGTCTCGGCGGTGACAAAGATGATGACTATCCCGGTGGAAGGTAGTTCAGCCCTCAGAGATGTAAAGGATTGCAAGTTGGAGATGCTCCTGAAGCAGGCATTTGACACTTATGCTCTGTCATTGCAGGCATCGGTGTGTGCAGCCTTTGTGGCCCTGTCCTGTCTCCGATAGTCATAGGGGATCTTAGGAGACTCAGAAGCAGAACAGATGCGACCTTCAGAGGCAGCGAAATTTGAGTCTGGAGCAGCGTATCTGGCAGATACCTTCTATGACTTGATTAGGTGCACGTCCAAGGGTATAGCCTCGGTGGTGGCTGCAAGGTAATATTTATGGCTCAGAAATTGGTCGGCAGATGTATCCTCCAATCTAGGCTGAGCAAACTACCGTTCAGGGGTAAGCTTCTTTTTGGAGAGTATCTCGAGAAGCTAGTAAAGGACCTCGGAGAAACTAAAGGAGGACGATTATCGGAGGACAAGCAGAAGTTGGGGTGCTTGTCGATCCCAGGGAGAGGTTGGCCTAGGGAGTTTCGGAGGTTTCGATCACTGAGATTTGCACCATACCAGAGGGGTCTGTTTCCACCGAGGGGGCCATCCCTTCGGGAATTCAGAGGTACAGGAAGAGGATTCTACTCTTCTGTCTTGATGACTCCCAAGAAGCAGCAGCAATGATGCGAGGGCAGGCCAGGTGAGCTTGGTTCCCATAGGGGGTCGACTGTGATGCCTGGACCCAAATCACGACCGACCAGTGGGTGCCCGAGGTTATCCAGGAAGGCTGTACCGTGGAATTTGCTCGGTCCTTCCAGGATGCCTTTATCAATTTCCCCTGCAAGCAATGTTCCCTCTAATTTTCTGTAGGCTGTGTGCGCATAAAATATCAGCTGTGCAGCTTTTGAAGGAAGGTTAAATTTTTGTGCGCCACATAACGACACTCGGAGTTATATACTTTAAAATTTGACTACACGTCAGAATACAGTATGTACACCACATTGATTTTAATCAAATTAAATTAAAATAGACGATTACTAAATGAAGCGGAAAATTTCTAGTAATTACAATCACAACTTTTACATTTTAAGACGTCTGTGTTGTTTTCTATCAGAATCAGAACCGTAATTTTTGTGCGCGCTGTTGTAAAGTATGTGCGCTCGCTTGGCGAGGTGTGTGCGCGCGCACACGCGCACAGCTTAGAGGGAACAGTGCCTGCAAGGCACGGCTGAAGCAGAAAGCAGTGGAGGAAATTCTGCAGCGGTTACTGGAATTGTGGGCAGTGCCCCAAAACCAACGCGGATGTGGTCGATATTCCATCTACTTTGTGGTGCCAAAGAAAGAAGGTACTTTTCACCCAATCCTGGACCTTAAGTATGTCAGTCGAATCCTATGGGTACTGCACTTTTGTCTGGCGACCTTGTGGTCCGTGATAGTGATAGTACGAGAAGGGGAATTCTTAACATCCCTCGACCTTACTGAGGCTTATCTGCAAATTTCGATATGAGCAGAGCACCAGCAGTTTTTCAGATTTGCGGTGCCAGGGAGGCACTTTCAGTTTCGAGCATTGCCCTTGGGATTGGTGACTGCTCCTCGGACTTTCATCAAGGTCATGGTGGTAATGGCGGTGGCATTAAGACAGGAAAGTATTCTGGTCCACCCTTACTTTGACGATTGGCTGATACCAGCGAAGTCCATAGAGGAGAGCATGAGAGTGACAGGATGAGTCATCGAGTTCCTCCAGAGTCTGGGATGGGTGGTGAATTTTGCCAAGAGTGAGGTCATACCGTCGCAAGACCTCAAATATCTAGGTGTGCAGTTTCAGACAGACGTGGGACGAGTGTCTCTTCAATAACGAGAGCCCACAAGCTTCAAGGGCAGATCAGGCAGTTTCTGTGAATGCAGAGAGCAACAGCATGGCATTACTTGTAAGTGTTGGAGTTCATGGCAGGGTCAGTAGAGATGGTCAGTGGGCACGGGTGCACATGCAACCATTACAGAGAGCTCTGCCTTGCAGATGGTCGTTGCAGGTTCACCCCCTATCCTGATACCTGCCCTGTACGGTAGAAGCGTGGAGTGCACTATGGTAGTGACTGCAGAATGATTCACGCCTGAAGGGCATGCTGCTGGAAATATCTCACTGAGTACAACTCATGGCGGATGCCTGCCTAGTCGGCTGGAGAGCACATTGCGAGGCTCAGTTTGTGCAGGGGCTATGGACAGAACAGGAAGCACAGTGGCCCATAAACCGGTTAGAGTTGAGAACAGTTTTTCTGGCCCTGCAAGACTTTCACCAACGGTTAAGGGGGAAAGCTGTGAGAGTGTTCTTGGACAATGCCACAACAGTAGCATACCTCAACCAGCGGGGCGGTACAGGCAGTGCACAACTGGAAGACTAGGTCGGTCCATTGATGTAATGGGTGGAGAGGAATCTCTTGGCACTGTTGGCGGCGCACATAGCTGGGTGAGAAAATGTAGAGGCGGATTATCTCAGCAGAGTGAGGCAGAATATGGAGGCTCAGTCAAGGCGTATTCAGACAATTAGTGAGCCGGTGGGGGCAGCCTATTTTGGATCTGATGGCGACCTTGGAGTCAACCAAAGTAGCACGCTTTTACAGCAGAAAGAAAGAGCTGTGTTAGATGGACTTGATGCGTTGGTGCAACCGTGGCCCATGGAAGGGCTGTTGTATGTCTTCCCTCCCTCGCCTCTCATTGGCTGGGTAGTCCAACGGATAGAGGCATATGGGGGGCTGGTGCTGCTGATCGCTCCCAATTGGCCGAGGCAGCCATGGTACGCAGATTTGATACAAATCATGGTCGAGAGGCCGTGTCATCTACTGATGAGGCAGGACCTGCTGAGTCAGGGTCCTATTCAAATGCGCAGGTGGATCAGTGCTCTCTTATTGCATGTTTCTTGAGAGGGCGCACCTAAGTAAGAGAGGTTATGTGCCGGCATTAATAGCAACATTGCTTAAGGCCCGTAGACGTTCCTTCTTGATGGCGTACATCCAAGTAAGGAGAGTGTTTGAGTACTGGTGTGAGACACAGGGGTGTTCCGCTATGAAGTGTTCAGTGCCGAACGTCCTAGTATTTCTTCAGGCGGGATTGGATAAGGGCTTGACCTGCAGTTCTTCAAGGGTGCAGGTAGCAGCCCTCTCATAAGAACATAAACATAAGAACATAAGATATGCCATACTGGGTCAGACCAAGGTCCATCAAGCCCAGTATTCTGTTTCCAACAGTGGCCAATCTAGATCATACGTACCTAGAAGTTTCCCCAAAAGACACAGGCTCCACAATGCTTGTACTGGGTCAAGCATTGATATCCTGGGTCCCTTCTTAATAATGGTTTATGGACCTTTCCTCCCAGGAACTTGTCCAAACCTTTTTTAAACCCAGCTACACTAACAGCCTTTACTACATCCTCCGGTAACAAATTCCAGAGTTTGATTACACGTTGAGTGAAAAAATATTTTCTTTTATTAGTCTTAAATAGTTTACCCTGTAGCTTCATTGCATGTCCTAGTCTTTCTATATTCTGATAACGTAAACAATCGATCTACGTTTACCCGTTCCACTCCGTTCATTAATTTATAGACTTCTATCATATCTCCCCTCAGCCGTCTCTTTTCCAGGTTAAAGAGCCCTAACCTTTTTAGCCTTTCTTCATAGGAGTATCCTTCCATCCCCTTTACCATTTTGGTGACTCTTCTCTGAACTTTTTCTAAAATCGCTATATCCTTTTTAAGATACGGCGATCAGAATTGCACACAATATTCAAGGTGCGGTCTCACCATGGAATGATATAGAGGCATTATAATAGCTTTTGTTTTATTTTCTATTCCTTTCCTTATGATACCTAGCATTCTATTTGCTCTCTGGCCCGCTGCTGCACACTGGGCCGAGGGTTTTAACATGGTATCCACAATGACGCCTAAATCTTTTTCCTGGGTGGTGGTTCCTAATGTGGAACCTTGCATCGTGTAACCATAGTTTGGGTTGTTCTTCCCTAGGTGCATAACTTTGCACTTGTCCACATTAAATTTCGTCTGCCATTTTGATGCCCAGTCTTCCAATTTATCAAGATCCTCTTGCAATTTTCCACAATCCTCTTGGGTTTTAACAACTTTAATTTTGTGTCATCTGCAAATTTGATAACCTCACTCGTTATTCCACTTTCCAGGTCATTTATGAATATGTCAAAATGCAGCGGACCCAGCACAGATCCCTGGGGTACACCACTATTCACCTTTCTCCATTGGGAAAACAGGCCATTTAGCCCTACCCTCTGCTTTCTATCTTTTAAGCAGTTCCTGATCCACAATAGTACACTGCCTCCTATCCCATGACTCTTTAGTTTTGCCAAAAGTCTCTGATGAGGGACCTTGTCAAAGGCTTTCTGAAAGTCCAGATACACTATATAAACCGACTCCACCTGTTTATTCACTCCTTCAAAAAAACATAACAGATTAGTAAGACAAGATCTTCCTTGTCTAAAGCCATGTTGGCTGTCTCCCATTAGGGCATGACTATCTACATGATGAGTAATTTTATTCTTTATGATTGTTTCTACTATTTTTCCAGGTACTGACGTGAGGCTCACCGGTCTGTAGTTTCCCGGATCACCCCTGGAACCCTTTTTAAAAATTGGTGTTATATTGGCGGTCCTCCAATCTTCAGGTATTAGAGATGATTTTAATGATTGTTCACAGATTACTAATAGCAGGTCTGCAATCTCATATTTCAGTTCTTTCAACACCCTTGGATGTATACCATCCGGCCCAGGTGATTTGCTACTCTTCAGTTTATCTAATAGTTGTAATACATCTTCCCGATGTATCGATATTTCCTTCAATTCTTCCGCACCTTTAAATAACATCCCTACATCTTCCTTGGTAAAAACCGAAGCAAAGAATTCATTCAGTCTCTCCGCTATCGCCTTGTCGCCTCTTAGTGCCCATTTAACTCCTCTATCATCTAATGGAACAACTGACTCTCTCACAGGTTTTTTGCTACGCATGTACTTGAAAAAGTCTTTATTTCGCATTTTTGCTTCTGCAGCAAGCTTCTTCTCAAATTCTCCCTTTGCCTGCCTTATCAATGCCTTGCATTTGACTTGCCAGTGCTAGTGCTGTTTCCAGGTTTCGTCGTTTGGCTCTTTTTTCCATTTCCTGAAAGATGCTTTTTTGGCAACAGCCTCTCTGACCTCACCTTTAAACCGTGCTGGCAGTTTTTTGGACTTCCTTCCACTTTTCTTAAACCGTGGAATACAGCTTATCTGGGCTTCCAAGATAGTATTTTTCAACAACACCCAAGCTTGATATAAGTCTTTTACCTTTGCAACTGCTCCTTTTAGTTTTTTCTTAACTATTTTCCTCATTTTATCATAGAATCCCTTTCGAAGGTTAAAAGGTAGTACTGTGGATTTCCTTACTATTCCTCCTCCACGAATTAAATCAAAGGCGATCATGCTATGATCACTATTGCCAAGTGGCCCCAACACCCTTCTCTCTTGCACTAGATATGGTGTTCCACTAAGGACTAGGTCTAATATGGCTTCCCATTTGGTCGGTTCATGAACCAGCTGCTCCAAGAAGCAGTCATTTATTTCATCTAGGAACTTTATCTCCCTAGCATGTCCTGCCGTGACACTGACCCAGTCAGTACCGGGGTAATTGAAATCACTCATTATTATTACTGCGCTGTAACGTTTGTTAGCTTCCTTGATTTTCTTTGAGCATTTCATCATCCGTTTGTTCATTCTGGCCAGGCGGTCGATAGTACACCCCCACTGCCATCGCCTTCCCCTTTTTACATGGAATTTCAATCCATAGAGATTCTACAGCAAATTTTATTTCCTGCAAAACTTTAATCCTTTCTGACTCAATGCCCTCTCCAACATAGAGTGCAACCCCTCCACCAATTTGATCAGCTCTATCATTACGATGTAGTTTGTACCCAGGTATCACAGTGTCCTACTGGTTATCCTCCTTCTACCATGTCTCTGATATTCCAATCATATCTAACCTTTCATTTAGTGCTATATATTCTAACTCTCCCATCTGATGTTTTAGACTTCTAGCATTTGCATACAAGCATTTTAGAGACTGTATTTTATTCATATTAATTTGGCTATTGGTAGACATGGATAATTTGGGATCTTTAAGCTCTGTCTGCTCCATACGCGAGGGCATTTGGGCTACTTTACTCTTTTTTGGAACCTCTCTGCTTTTGGTAGTATCCTTCAAGGATGCATTCTTCCGAACCATGCGCTCTTGGGCGACTTTCAGCTTTCCCCTATTATCTAGTTTAAAAGCTGCTCTATCTCCTTTTTAAAGGTTAATGCCAGCAGCCTGGTTCCATCCCGGTTAAGGTGAAGCCCATCCCTTCAGAAGAGCCCCTCCTTTCCCCAGAATATGCCCCAGTTCCTAACAAATCCAAAACCCTCATCTCTGCACCATTGTCTCATCCACGCATTGAGACTCCGGAGCTCTGCCTGCCTTTTGGGTCCTGCGTGTGGAACGGGAAGCATTTCGGAGAACGCTACCCTGGAAGTTCTGGATTTCAACTTCCTACCTAAAAGCCTAAATTTAGCCCCCAGAACCTCCCTACCACATTTTCCTATGTCATTGCTACCGACATGTACCAAGACAGCAGACTCCTCCCCAGTACTATCTAAGACCTTATCTAGGTGGCGCGTGAGGTCCGCTACTTTCGCACCAGGCAGGCATGTTACCAGGCGATCCTCAAGTCCACCAGCCACCCAGCTATCTACATGCCTAATGATCTAATCACCAACTATAACGGCTGTCCTAACCCTTCCCTCATGGGCACATGGCCCTGGAGAAACCTCCTCGGTGTTAGAGGGTTTTACATCACCTGGAGGACAGGTCCTAGTTACAGGATCACTTCCTGCCACACCAGGGTGATGCTGTCCTGTCACGTGACCTCTCTCCTCCATGGCACAGGGATGCTGCCAGACTGGAGGTGGGACTTCAGGACTATATCCCTGTAGGTCTCGTCTATGTACCTCTCTGTCTGTCTTACGTTTTCCAAGTCTGCTACTCTAGCCTCTAGAGAACAGACTCGTTCCCTGAGAGCAAAGAGCTCCTTGCACCTAGTGCACACGTAAGACCTCTCACCAACTGGGAGAAAATCATACATGTGACACTCAATGCAAAAGACTGGAAAGCCCCCATCTCGCTGCTGGACTGCTGTCTGCATCTTAGTTTTAAGTTTGTGTTTAGATCTTTAAGTTTTTTTACTTACTAAGGGTTGCTATGGATATTTATACTAATAAAACTGTACCTAATACATTTAATATACCTTGTTCACCTGAAGCTTAATTAATCTCAGGTCCTTAGTGTATGACCGATTTGGATAACGAGCTTCACCTGAAAGCACCTACTGTCTTTTAAGAAGTGTAAGTACCTATAGAGCTACGATTATCCCAGGGGTGTGTGTGTGTTGGGGAGGGAGGTAAATAACACTTATTAAAAGAGGGTTGCTACACAGTACCCTGTCTTGTGCTGCTGAGATAAGCTATATTCTGATTTGATTTAAATTATAGCTCTTTGCTGCTGCTAGGCTCTAACTTATTATGAAATTTAAACTACAAGCGCTCTGTTGGGTTCCAAATTTAATCAAACATCAAAAACCTCAGCTCTTCAATGACACCACATATGACAAACTAATATAGGCATTGAAATTCTAACCAGATGCCAACCTGGTAAGTATCCTCAATGTCCTTCTTTTCTCCTTTTTTTGTCGGGAACAACCAACATGAGAGGCGGGGAGAAAACAACCACCTCATAAGAACATAAGAACATAAGATATGCCATACTGGGTCAGACCAAGGTCCATCAAGCCCAGTATCCTGTTTCCAACAGTGGCCAATCTAGGTCATACGTACCTAGCAGTTTCCCCAAAAGACACAGGTTCCACAATGCTTGTACTGGGGGAGAAAACAACCACCTCCCTGTGTTGGAAGAACCCTTTTATTCCAGAGAGCCACAGCCCTCATAAACAATTAACCTAAGCGAAGAGCGGATTCACTTGATACAGGGCTTGGAGATGGTCTGAAACATGCTTGTCGTGGCGCTTGCTGGTGTCTGTCGATGAAACGGAGGGATAGGTTTCTTCATCATCTACCTCCGGTTCCAGCACGGTTTGGAGTATTATTGCCTTTTAATTAAGCTAAATGGGTGTTGGTTTGGTGGTGTTGACTACCTTCACCTGGTTTTAAGTGTGGGCTCGCACTATTTGTTTATGAGGGCTGTGGCTCTCTGGAATAAAAGGGTTCTTCCAACACAGGGAGGTGTTTTTTTTCCCCCCGCCTCTCATGTTGGTTGTTCCCGACAAAAAAAGGAGAAAAGAAGGACATTGAGGATAGTTACCAGGTTGGCGTCGGGTTCCAAATTTAACCAGAAAGCTCTCTTCTGTGTTTTAAATTTAAACTAAAAGTACTTTGCTGATGCTTGGCCCTGAGTGACTATTAAATTTAAACTACAAGCTCTCTGCTGGGTATGAAATGTAACCAGAAAGTTCTCTTCTGTGTTTTAAATTTAAACTTAAACTGCTGCTACTAGGCCCTGACTGATTTAACAAAAAATAGTGGGTTCACAGATTAATTAGCTTTAATACAAAGAATTCCTTTCAGAAAATTCCCAGAAGTATATACTCAAAATTGCAGATCTCTTTCTAGAAGTAACAGTCCCTTGTTCTGGTCCTTCAAGACTGAAGATCACAGAGCTCTGGTTGAGATATTTATGCCTGTGCTGCTCTCGTGCTATAGGTGCCGGGTTGGAGGGATGCCCTTAGCCTCTCATCCAGATGTAGGGCGTTTTCTTAGAGCAGTGAAACAGCTGCGGCCGCCCGTGCATTTGGTCGTCCCACCGTGGGATTTCAATTTGGTGTTGTCCATCCTGACTGAGTCGCCTTTTGAACCTTTGGAAGATTGCACCTTGAATGACTTGACATTGAAGGCAGTGTTTTCAGTAGCCATTTGTTCAGTCAGAATGATTTTGGAACTACAGGCATTATTGTGTAGGGAGCCGTATCTCATGATGTCAAGAGATAAGGTGGTCCTAAGACCGGTTCCCTCTTTCGTGCCGAAGTTAAGCTCAGTGTTAAATCTGAATCATTGTCTCTTCCGGTCTTTTCAGTTATGGAGGGGACGACTGCATCGGATCCTCTTTTATGAAGCCTTGATGTGCTTTGGGTGTTAGAGGTACCCGAAGAACGCAGAACCCTTCCGTAAGTCGGAACACCTGTTTGTATTATTTGGAGTGCCCCGAAAAGGTGAAGTGGCATCTAAGACCTTCATCCCCAGATGTATTAGAGAGGCCATTTTCTCTGCTTATCTGCTGAGATGTCGGCCAATGCCTGTAGGTTTTGAGGGTGCTTCGTTTTGTGTTCAGGCAGTGTCGTAGGCAGAGTTTAGTCTGGTGCCACCTGTTGAGATATGAAGAGCGGCTACCTGGGCTCTTTGTCTTCCTTTGTGAAGCATTTTCGGTTGGATGTACATGCTTCAGAGGAGGCTCGTTTTGGCTCGGCGGTACTGCAGGCTGGGTTAGCGGGTCCCTCCCATTGATAGTACTGCTATGGTCCATCCCAAAGGAGTCGGGACTGGACTGGAGGAATAAAATGGAAGAAGAAATTAAATCTTACCTGCTAATTGATGTTCCTTGAGTGACTCCAGTGCAGTCCCGAATCCCTCCCAAATGGCGCATAGCTGATGTCTGAGGCTAACTTGTTAGCATGTGGTTCCCCTGCTGCAAGAATTATACTTGCATCAAATTAAAGATGACTGGGGAATAATTTAAAAAAAAAAAGTGGACAGGGTGAAACAGGCGTAAAAGAGCGGGTCCACCGGAGCAGTGATTAGGAGAGCGGGCGTCCATGACAGGTGAGCATGGTTCACTCTCTTCTTCTTTGGTGGGGAGGGGATTTGTGGTTCAGCAAGTTTAATTTTTTTTAACAGTTTTGATTCTAATGGTGGTTTCCGTGAGTTTGCTTTGTTAATAGGATACTGAAGGCTGGGGGAAGAGCCAGCTGACTATCTAGGGGGAGGTCATGAAGATCATGACATACTCAGTCTCCAAGCTGCTGGAAGGGTGTTGAATACCCAAGGGTGCAGGGACTGGAGTGAAGTCATTCAAGAAACATCAATTATCAGGTAAGTTCTAATTTCTTCTTATTTAAAACTCTTCTTCATTTTCCCCTGCTTGAGGAAGGGGAGACGAATGTCTGTGCTCACTTGATATATTCAAGTTGCAGAGAATAGCTCTGGTTCCTTCTGCTCACAGTCATTATCAGTACAAAGGTTTTTAAGGATTTCCTAGGCCCCCAGAGTTTTCGCCAAATGCCTCATAGTGATGGCTGCTTACTTAGTTAGGCAAGGTCATCTAGTCTTTCCAAATCTTGTTAACAGGCTTCTGACAGTTGTTTTGGATATCCATCAAGCCCATTATCCTGTTTCCAACAGTGGCCAATCCACAAGGTCCACAATGCTTGTATTGGGTCAAGCAGTGACATCCTGGGTCCCTTTTAATAATGGTTTATGGATCTTTCCTCCAGGAACTTGTCCAAACCTTTTTTTTAAACCCAGCTACACTAACAGCTTTTACTACCTCCTCCAGTAACAAATTCAAGAGTTTGATTACACGTTAAATGAAAAAATATGTCCTCAATTTAGTCTTAAATACCCTGTAGCTTCATTGCATGCCACCTAATCTTTCTATATTCTGATGACGTAAACAATCGATCTACGTTTCACTCCATTCATTAATTTATAGACCTCTATCATATCTGGAGTGGAGTGGAGTGGAGGAGTGGCCTAGTGGTTGGGGCAAGGCACTTCAGGCCAGAAGGTCGGGGGTTCAAATCCCACTAGAGGACAGCAACCTTGGGCCGGAAGAACTGGGGTTTCTAGGCCCACAGGTGCTCCTTGTGGTCTTGGGCAAGCCACTTAACCCTCCATAGCCCATGTTCCCTGTAAAATAGTTATCTCCAAGTTATAATGCCCTGTTCAATGTAATTTCAATTTGTTCAGTGTAAACCGCACTGATGCAGAATAGCACGGTATATAAAAGAATGTAAATAAATAAATAAATATCTCCCCTCAGCCGTCTCTTTTCCAGGTTAAAGAGCCCTAACCTTTTTAGCCTTTCTTCATAGGGGTATCCTTCCATCCCCTTTACCATTTTGGTGGCTCTTCTCTGTACCTTTTCTAATAAGGCTATATCCTTTTTAAGATACGGCGACCAGAATTGCACACAATATTCAAGGTGCAGTCGCACCATGGAACGATACAGAGGCATTATAATATCCTTTGTTTTATTTTCCATTCCTTTCCTTATGATACCTAGCATTCTATTTGCTCTCTTGGCCGCGGCGGCACACTACTGCTTACTACTTCAAATAAACCAAATCCATCAGAATGTCTATGCAGCTGCTCTTCTCCTTTTGACCCTAAAAGAGTTGGTATTCCAGTAGCCAAATAAGTTTTAGCAAATTGACTAGCATCGTGCATCCATTTCTGTTACAGACTGGTGGTACTCTAACTGGTAATGTGAAATCCCATCATATCAGAGCCACAACAGCTACTGTAGTTTTCCTGAAATCTGCTTCGCTGGGCAGCATATGCAAAGCAACAAGTTGTTCCCTTGCTTCATAACTTCACTTTGCAATACCAGTCTACAATAAGTGATGGTGCATTGGGTCAAGCTGTGCTGGCCGGCATATCTGTGTAGCATCAGCAACTCTTGCATCTGTTTTTAGGATTAGACTGCTCCTGGACAATGAACAAACTAGAGTTCAACTGAGGAGCCCTTAGCTTGTGAGTCACCCACTTGTGTGCCTGACTCTGTCCTGCTTGTCGGTGAAAAAAAGCATTTTCTCACCTGTAACAAGTGTTTTGTGTAGACAGCAGGATTGATAAGACACACTGTCCTGCCTACATTCCCAAAAGTTGCATTCTTTCTTGGGCTGTGGAACGTATTGAAGTACTGAGGAAACTGTTCCTTGCAGGCAGTGCCGCTCAGACTTTTATGCTTTATTTTGAGGTCTGTGAGCTGTTCTGTCCTGGCGCCTTGGGATGACATCACCCATTTGTGTGCCTGATCAATCCTGCTGTTCATGAAAAACAGTTATTACAGGTGAGAAACGGTGTTGTTTCAAATATACTCAGCAGGTAGGAGAAATTTCATTTCAAGAAAACATTTTTAAAAATTCCCCTTTTCGCCTATACAAACATACTAATGAATTGCAGAATCACAAAATACATGCCACAGAATTAACCTTTGAGACAGTTTTTAAAACCAAAGCCATTGCATGTGCACGTGTGTGTGTGTGTGTGTGTGTGTGTGTATCCATATTAAATGCAAAATATTTGTGGTTTTTATCTAAAGATTTCCAGAAAGTTGGATATGTACTAAACAAAAAAAGTGTTGCTGATTGGGTTTACTCTTAGTTGTGAAATAGTTTTTTTCCCCCAAGCTAGCCCAATAGTAAGTTGATAGTCACAGAGCTAAATGCAAAGGATTGCATCTACTAAATGGTTGATGCAGTCCTTACCATTTCTGAGGAGCAAGCATTTCATGTTCTAACCCAAGTAGATCTTTGTAGTCTTCTGTTAGTATTAAAAGGGACCTGAAATGAGAAAAGTAGTGATTTGTGTAACATGTTCAACAGGGTTTCCTTTAGAAAACATAGTTTTGACTTACTCCATTTTTATATTTCTTTTCAACAGAACTGAAACACAAAGAAGTCTTCATGGATATAGTTGATACATTCAACCATTTAATTCCTACTGAACACTTAGATGATGCCCTTTTCCTAGGATCCAACCTGGAGAATGAAGGCTGTGAAGACTTTACTGCAAGTCACAATGTCTTAGAGGACTCGTTGAAAAACATGCTTAGTGACAAGGACCCCATGTTAGGATCTGCAAGCACCCAATTCTGTTTACCAGATTTGGACAGTAATGATCCTAATTTCCAGGTGCCTTGTTCAACAGGTAATTAATTATAAATTCATTTTACACTTATGGAAGAATTCTTTGATAAAAGAACACCCTTTTAAAATTAGGTCTGCAATGGCACATTTTTACAAATCCTATAAAAAATATTTTAAGATAGTGAACTGGTATATCTGTACATGTTTCTTTAGGTATTGGTAATATACATTACATATTTGTTTCAGGTCAGTTAATTATCATATAATGTGTACATAAGCATACAGTTCCTCTAACAATATCTAATTTTGCTGAGAAATTATTTTTTTCTTAAATATAGTACATAGTAACATAACATATACTCATATGCAGGAAAGGTTCATCCAGTATGCCTGAGTTCCTTCCTTTGTTTTATCTAAAGGTGTCACATAGAGAAAGCTTGATAGTTAATACTCCTCTAGTTTTGACATCACCTCTTTTGCCCTGATCATGACCTACAAGTATGATCATCTTACTTCTTCATGAACTGGGAAATGTGGCCAAGTCAGTTTGCAGCCCACACAAGGAAATTGGTCACTTTATTTTCTTTTGTAACACAGAACTAGGAATGTGCACGGACATTTTGTTTTTGTTTTCAAGTCATTTTTGGCCTTCTATTTATTTTGAACACTTTTTTTCCCCCCTTTTCATTTCATACCTCTTTTTCCTGGGTTATGCTCCCCATTCAACAGGTGGAGGCAGACCAGTATCACTGGTATATACACTGCTGCAGCACTGAGAAAAGCCAGTATTATCTGTCTCCAGCCAGATGGTAAGACGTGTGGACTTTTTTAAAATTGTCTCTTCTGTGCTGCTTGAATAAAGCAGCTTCAAACTTAAAAATAAAAATAAGCTCTGAGGTAGCCGGCTTTTCCAGATCTTTGTGGGCGGCTGAGGCGGCGCCCTTATTGGGTTTTTCTGGCCAGCCTGACATACAAGGATTACTTTAAAGTTGGGGTTTTGTTTTTCCATTGGACTTTTTTCTTCTTTTTCCCTTGACTGGTTTGAGCTCGGCCACAATACTGGTGCCCGTAAATATGCTGCTTGCATTTCCCACTGAGTGAGCTCTGTGTCTTGCTCTGCTTTGCTCCAAGTGTGATGGAGACGCCTCGGGGAATATTTTGTTGGCAGTGTCAGGACCCCTTGTGGAGGGCCAAGGCCTGATGCCGATTTTGCTGCCTCTGCCATCTCTCTCAGTTTTGCTTCTGACAGGAATGGTAGCCATCTTATATGATGGCATGGTCCTGGTGGAAGAGGATTGTGGTGAGGAAGCTAAAGTGTCTGGCTGGCAGGTTCACAGGCTGCTCTTAGCCTCTGTAGCTGTGTGGCAATCTCCCTCATGGGGGTCTCAGGCACTTCTGTCCCCTTTGGGGGACCCAGGGCCCCCATCAGTCATTTTCAGAGAGGATCTCTCCATCCTTATTCAGGATGCCATGGCAGCCCTAAGCCCCCTGCAGAAGTTATGACATTTCCTCAGGCTTCTTTCCTTCTCTGAACCCTTGCAGCAGATCCTGTTCTCTCACTGGTAGACACTACAGCTAGGTCTGAGCGGCACAAAGTGCTGGCTTGACTGTATCCTTTACCCCAAAGAACAGCTGTTTGGGGCTCCTAAGATGGATGCCTTGGTCACACCGATCGGTTGAAGCCATGACCATTCTGATGGAAGGGGTTCTGTGCTAAACGAGACTCATGATAGGTGAGTCAGTCTTCCTCAAGAATGCCTTCATGGCTTCAGGCTTGGGCAATTCAGGGAGTGATTTGTGTGGGCATGGTGACCCAAGCTCTTTATGCTGAATCAAGCAGTTGCAGGATAGCTTGAAGATGAGCATTTTCAGTCTGGGATGTCATTTGTTGCCGATGACTGATTTATTTAACAGGTTTTTTTAATACCGCTTTATCATTTGTCAAAGCGGTTTGCATTAATTAATTTATTTAGTGTACACTTGTATCCCGCTACTTCCAGCGATCAGCAGCGGTTTGCTATACATAAAAGTGCGGCTGTACAGGCCAGGTATTAAAGCATACATCATGATTTAGTGGAAAAGTACAGGTCGTATCACTCGAATTATAAGATTCACATTTGATTGCAGGCTAGTAATTTCACATGTATATACATATTTACATATTGCTGGGTCTATTGTTGGCTATAACACGGAGTTCTTTCTTTGTGCCTGTTGTGACCCAGTGTGAGTACATGGTGATTAGGCACGATAGAAATGCATCTGGAAAAGATGAGTCTTAAGTTTTTTTCTGAAGTCCAATAAGTCACTGTTTGCTCTCAGTTCGCATGGTAGTTGGTTCCATAGCAGAGGCGCTATAAATGAAAAAGCTCGGTTGCTGGTATTTGTTTTGACAGATCTCAGGCTCCCCGGGATCTGGAGGGTATTGAGGTTTGGAGATCTTCTGCTTCTGTTATTTGGCTGTAGGGTGATAAGGGTGCTGAGGTAAGAGGGTGCTATATTATGAATAAGCTTGAATGCGGTGATAATGATTTTATATTGTATACGTGCAGTGATTGGGAGCCAATGTAGGTCTATTTGTATTGGTGTGTTATGATCCTTCAGGCCGATCCCCATGATGATTCTAGCAGCCACATTTTGCGCCATTTGCAGGATATTGAGGGTTTTTTAAGGCAGACCCTGTAGTATGGCGTTGCAATAGTCCAGATGAGGAATGATGAGGGCTTGTGCTACGGTCCTGAAGTCAGAGTGATCTATGATGTTACGTAGTGGTTGCACTATTTTTAGCTTGTGGAAAATGGCTCGATTGGTATTTCGGAGATGCTTTTCCAACTTCAGGTGGCAATCCAGTGTCACGCCTAGGTATCTTATTTCGTTCTTTGTGGCGTAGACATTATTGTTCAAGGTGACTGTTGGTGGTGGGTTGAAGTCAGTTTTTCTGGACATGCACATCACTTCCGTTTTTTTGTGATTTATGGACATATTATTTTGTTGCAACCAGGTTTGAAGCTCACTGAGGCATTTCTCCAGTTGGCTGAGATTCGGGTTGTCGACATCAAGTTGAGTATATAGCATTAGGTCATCAGCATAGATGTGATAACTGATCATGTGATCCTGGAATATTTTACAAGCTGGTTGAAGATAAAGGTTGAAAAGGAGGGAAGACAGGACCGAGCCTTGCGGTATGCCTTGGGTTTGAGGGAATGGTGAGGCCATTTCGTTGTTGAAGTGGACTTGCTGCATTCTGCCGGATATGTAGGAGGAGAACCATTTCAGAGGGGTGCCTTTAATGCCTATTGACGCGAGTCTGTTTAGTAGTGTGGGGTGATGTACAGTATCAAAGGCAGCTGATATGTCTATGAAAATGAGCATGTACATTTTGTTTCTTTCTTCCAGACCTTTAAGTAGTTTGTCCAGTAGGGCTAAGAGGAGGGTTTCTACACCATGATGCTGTTGGAAGCCGTACTGGTGGACGTCGAAGGCGTTGTTGTCATCGATGTGGTCTTGCAGTTGTTGTTGCACTGCCTTTTCAGTGATCTTGGCAAGGAAGGATATGCTTGATACTGGGCGGAAAGATGTAGGATCGCTCTTGTTGAGGGTCTTGTTCTTCAGTATGGGTCGGATGATGGATTTTTTGAGGTGCGTTGGCATTAGCCCCTGCGACAGCGATTGGTTCACTATGTGGGTGACGAATTGGGCAACTTCCTGTTTTATGTCCTTGACCCAGGCAGCTGGGCATGGGTCGAGTGGGGAGGTGGTGGTTCTTAAGCCGGAGATTATGTTCATGATTTGCTTGCCTTCTATGCTCCTGAAGGTGGACCATTCTTGGTACTGGGTAGTTCCTTCTGAGGTGTTGGTTGTTTGCAGGGTGGAGCTTAAACAGGGACATCGATAACAAGGAATGCTAGTGGGAATCGAACCCTGGTCCCTTGGTTCCCAAGCCAGGGCTCGAACCATTAGGCTACTCCTCCACTCCAGAATCACCTCTAAATCCTTAGCTGCTGTGACCATGGTAGCCCTGAGATGTCTCTGACTCAGAATTTGTCTACCAGGGCCGCATCTAATATGCAGTTAAACAAGTCTCCTTTCAAGGGCTGGTTGCTCTTTGTGTAGGGGCTGGAGAAACTGGTGTAAGGCCTGGGCACCATTTGCCCACAGAGGCAAAAAGGGAGGGTCGTCTGGCTTATTCTGGACCTAAGTGCAGTCAGTGCAAAACTGAGTACAACACTTCAGCACACAGCCACCTACTTGGTAATTGCATTGATCCTGCCAGAATAATTTTAAATCTCCTTGAACCTATCCAAGGCCTAAGTTCCATATCTCTGTCTGGGAGGAGCATCAGCAGTTGCACCACTTCTGGGTCCTAGGCTGCCATTTTCAGTTTTGTGTCCTTCCTTTTGGACTGGCCATGTCACCTTGCACCTTCTCAAAGGTCATTTAGCGGTGGCAGCATTCTTGTACAAGTGGGGATTCTGGATTCACTTGTACCTAGACCACTTGCTGAATCGTTCAGTCTTCATGGAAAAGTCCAGGATGGACACGGCCCGGGTGATCTGGTGGTTGGAGAGGCTAGGCTGAGTGTTCAACTACCTCAAGGAGAGCCTGAGCAGGTAGCTCCCAGGGTTTGGAACTTTCTGTAGCTCCTCGGCTCCATGGCATCGACCCTAGTACTTGGTACCTAGGATCAGGGTGCACTCCCTCCTCCGACAGAGGGACACCTTTTGACTTGCTGGCCTTCCATTTCAAACAGCACCTGCTTCTTCCCCAGACGATCATGGAGGAGTTGGCCTGGTGACTACAGACTTGCTCCCTTGATGGGTGGAATGCCTCTAGAGATGCCGATTTGGGGGGTGATTACCTCTGATGCCAGCTTTCTGGGTGGGGAGTTTATTATCTAGGTTGACTGGTCCAGAGGCTTCCTGATCAGACTAATGCCCCTGCAAAAGACATCAGGATAGTGGCCAGGGCTATTCACCTGGCTCTGTAGGCCCTTCTGGAGGGCAAGGCAGTTGGTGTTCTCTTATGTCAACAAGCAAGGTGGCAGTCGCAGTGCTACGATAACCTCGGATGGGGCAGAACTCTGCCATTGGAGAAAAACCCATCGGCTTGCACTATCAGCAACTTGCATTACAGTAGCTGGTAATGTGCAGGCTAACTTCTTGAGTCAAAAACTCTGAGGATCCCAGCGAGTGGATCTAAGCCCGTATGTGTTCAACCTCATGTGCAGAGATGGGGCCTGCCAATGTACAGTTTGATGGCCACCTGGGGGAATGCCATGGTGAGGACCTTTCAGCCATGGGAAGGGTATGTGGTCGATGGGCTTGGATACCCTTCAGGAGTGGCCCCAGGAGGGGGTCCCTGTAATTTTTTCTCCTGTGGATCCTTAGTGAGCAGTTTCCCACACAGGATTCGGTCTCTCCCACACTCGGTCAATTTAGTAGTATCAGTTTGGCTGCACAGATTGTGGTATGCAGATCTCTTGAGCTTGTTGGCAGGGTCTCGTCTACCTTAGAGAGACTTCTGTGGCAGGGTCCTCTGGTTGTAGAGAATTCCGTTCTCCTCCTCCTTTTTACAGCTTGATCCTTGAGAGGTGTAAGCTGACTGTGAGAAAGGGTACTTGGGATTGGTAGTCAACACTTTTCTTAGGGCCCAGAGATCCTTTACTCCTATGTCAAGGTCTGGAGGGCCATTGAGGGGCGGTGTTCCTCTCAGACCTTTGAGGCTAGAAAGGTGGGCATTGTCACATTTTATCTTTCTTACAGTGTGGTTTGGAACAGATTTGGCTCTGAACTCAAAGTTTAGGTGGCAGTCCAAATATGCTATTGGCGGCAGATTCAGGATGTTTCCCTAGCATGCACCCCAATGTTTCCTGCTTCCTCAGAGGGGTAAAACAGATTAATCTACCTGTGTTATCTGTTGGTGCCACTTTCTGTGGTCTTGAAGATGCTGATAGGTCCTCCCTTTTGAGCCCCTTCAGAAGGCCTCTCAAGGACTTGACCTTGAAGGTGGGGTTCCTTGTCGCTAATGAGTCTGCCAGATGGGTATTTGAGATACCAGCGTTGTCCTGTTGAGATGACCAAAAAAAGGCTCCCAACAGTGGCGGTCTCCTGGAGGACAGTTGTGTCCTTTCTCTCAAAAGTACTATTTTTCTTTAATCTTAGAGGATCATCTTTGGGCAGACCTTTTGTTGTGTCTTCTGGATGTGAAGAGGGCATCGGTGAAGTATTTGGAAGTTACTAAATTCCTTCAGTTCAGACCATCTCTTTTCTCTGTTGAATGGAAAGGAGAAGAGGAGAGGCAGCATCCAAGTCCTTGATTTCCTGCTGGCTTAAGGAGGCTTTTAGTTCAGTCTATATTTAATGTGGGGAATTGAGTGCTGGGAGGGGTCAGAGCTCACCACCCTAGGGCACAAGCCTCCTTTTGGGCTGAGTCCACCTTTCTATCTCTGGCAGTCATTTGTAGGGCCAACTACCTGGTCTTCCCTGAACACCTTTGTGATGCGCTACAGGTTGCATGGGGAAATAGAAGCGGATGACACCTTTTGGCAAAGCAGTTCTGTCCAGAGCGTTATCTTCATCCCACCCTGGGTCCTGGCTGTTTGGGTACATACCACTCATCTGGACTGGTCTAACATGATGATAAGGAAGGGAAAATTTTCTGTACGTTCTAATTTTCTTTCCTTGAATCCTACTAGACCAGTCTAGGACCTGCCCTGGGAAGCCCTGCTGCCTTTTTCTACATTTTCGGTATCTGTGTCTGATGCAGCGTCAGGTATGGTAAGAAAGGCAAATGCTTTGGATAACATTATTGTCGATTTGAATTTTCAGAGTTTTATTGTCAAGCTTGCTGCTTGGGAAGTATCATACTGGCTTTTCTCAGTGCTACATCACTGTATGTGCAAGTGATGAAATAGCTTAAAGTTGCTCTAGTCTGCTTCCACCTGCTGGATGTGGACTGGCCTAGCAGGATTCAAGAAAAGAAAATAAACAGGTATGGAAAGATTTTTCCATTCTTGTCGGTAATTTTTTTTTCATGTGTGAAATTTATTTTGCATGCACTAAATTGTTTATGGTATGCTAAAGAATGTGCATTCCTACTGAGAATTTGAAAAAAGCCTTGCTGATATTTCATGTTGTCTGGCCTTGTCTCCCTTTTCTTGGAAGCTTGACAGAATTGAACTAGCATGCTCTACAAGATTGCTTTGTCATTTTGCTCCTTCTGGACTATTGCAATACCAGGTGGTTGAACAGCTGTGTATTTTTATTTTTTTATTTTTTAACTGTGCTTCTCCACCTATTCATAATGCTGCTTAAAGTGTGACCATGTTGGTTAGATAATCCAGGCATATCTTATCCTTGCATTGAAGTTGTTTTCTTCTGTTATAGTTGTAAAAGGAAGTTCAAGAAATATGGCCTCTAGTCTTTAAATCAAAAAGAAACTGAAATGAAAATGATTCCTCCTTGTACTTTTATTGAGCAAATAAATATTTATTTATATTCACTCTTTCCTTTTTCGTTAAGGAACACAAGTTTGTGTTGTAAAATATTTTGGCCTAACACATTTATTTTGTGATGGTAACAAATGCCTTAAAGTTGTGTATTTGTGTGGAGGAATAGCCTAGTGGTTAGAGCACTGGCTTGGTAACCAAGAGACTAGGGTTAGATTCCCACTAGCACTCCTTATGGCCTTGGGCAAGTCACTTAACCCTCCACTGCCTCGGAAGAAAGGCCTGGCAGTCTACTTCGGGTCACACTGCCAAGAAAACCCAGAAGCTGCTGTGTCGCCAGGAGTCCGCATGGACTTGAAGGCAGACATTGTATTGGTCTATGCATCTGAGGTGGATTTGTTCCCTTGTTCTTTGTAACCTAGTGACATGCCTACTGTACCTGTTAAGAATTACTTATTTTTCCTTGCATATTAGAACTTGGTCACTGATCTGGTTATTTCTATCTCTTGTGGTAGATGTATTTGCTTTATCTCCAGGAACAAGCAGGAATGAGTCTTCACATATGGGTATGTCGGTACCGACGGAGCATGCATGGGAACGCTTCCTAGCGTCCAGTCAGAAAGCTTTTGGAAGCATCCCACCACGCCTGCGTGCTGCCTTCCCGCCTTTCCCAGCTGCCTCTCCTCAGTTTTCGTTTTTCCGCGGAGCTGGCAGGACGTCCTGTCACCGCAGAAAATTCTTCTTTTAATCCTTTAGTTTTCTTGTGGTCGCGGCTGTCTCCCCGACGCCACCAGTACAGCCGGTGTTTCTTTCTCTTTTCTTGTAAAATTTTTTCCTTTTAGGGAATATTTTTTCTTTTCAGTGTCTTACGGTTTTTCAGGCCTTCCAGGCCTCTCCATGTCCTTCATGGAACCGCCAGCCACTTTCTCCAAGAAATGTTCAAACTGTGGCAGTTCAACTTTATTTTTAGACTCCCATAATTGGTGTCTAAGCTGTTTGGGTCCTGACCTTTTTCCTCCGGAGCCCTCGGGCAACAGTATTGTGAGAAGAAGTTTTCAACATCGAGTTTCCCTCGATATGAGGTTCCCTTCCAACTTCAGGGCACCGACCATTTCTTCTTCTACACAGGATCAGGTAACCCACAAACAGTCTGTTAAGACTAGCCAACCCTCGAGTGGTAGGTCTCATGCACAGCATGTAGACCGCTCCGGCCTTGCCCTCGAGGGCCCATTGGCTTCAAAGCCTCGGCGGGAGTCTTCGGCTTCCAAAGCCTATGTGGGGTTTCAGGTTGTTCGTGGGGTTCACCCCCCACAGAACATTCCTGAGCCGTGTCCGGTGGTGGCATCCGCTTCGAGCGATACCGATACCCCGGCATCGGCACTGGTGTTGGAAACACTCCTCACCAGGGATCGTCGTCTGGCGTCCTCGGTACCTACGCTCCAGACTGACTTTCCAGTATTGGTACCGGCACCGATACTGCCTCCGACGTTGGTACCCTCCAGACATGCATCGATAAACTCGCTTTCTTCGATGCCGAGTCTGGAATCGATCTCCAGTTTGGAGGACTGGGTACCGACTCACCTTGGTACCGGCTCCCGTCGGTACCGAAGGCTCGGTTCCGATGGTTCGGATCCACAACTCTCGGTTCCTCCGATGCCGTTTGGATTGCCACCAGCTGGGTATCAGAGACGGTACCGAAGTCGGTACTGATGTCTACATTATCCTCAATGCCGAGTTTGGAATCGATCTCTAGTCTGGAAGACGCGGTTCTGGCATGCCTTGGTACTGTGACCTGTCAATACCAGAGGCTTTGTGCCGAGGGTGACTGCCAAAAGTTTTCGGTTACCTCAGTACCGATTGAGCTGTCACCGATGGCTGTTCTGATGTCTGTATCTGGTTCGGTTCCGACATCGGTACCGGTATCCACTGTAGCATCGTGGCCAGCTCCTTCCATGCTTCTTTTAACAGGATCGCTCCCTTCCTTATCGTCACTCCAGTCCAGTCCCTTTACTTCTGGGTTACGCAACCCTTCCAGCAGCTTGGAGGCTGAGCCCAACTTTTTTGGAGGAGGAGCGGTATAAGTACCACTGGGACCACCCACTCACTCCAGTATTCTCAGCCTCCAAGCAGCTGGAGGGTTCCGTAAGCCTGGGGCTTACTGGAGTCCTTTTAGATAATACTTTTGTTAATTCTTTATTTAATTTTATTTGTCTAATTTACTTACATTTATTTTACTGATTGAGGTTTTTTCCTTTGTAAGCTCCTGCGACTTTAAATTTCTGCCGGCTCCCTCCCCCCCCCCCCCCTCCTGATCGGGCCAGGGAACGGAGGTAAGCAGTGGCCTGCAGCGTCGAGGAGAAGTTCATTCTCTTCAGCTCTGGACGAGATCAGTCGGGCCAAAAGGAAACCCCGCCGCCATTCTCTGCCTCGCGCCGAAGCCCCCAGGGTGGCTGAGCGCTAGAGGCTAGACCGCCATTCGGGGCCTACCGCCAATCCCTTCCAGGACGGACGGAGAGACGCGGCAGCGAAAACCGGCCTTCTCGACATCGGGGAAGCGGCGAAAGTGATTGCAGCTGTAAGGGGGCTCAATTTCACATCAGGACTTCTCTCGGAGCACGGCAAACCCGATGCCTAACCTCGCGCGGTCCCGATCTGGCTCCACGTGGTGAGGCCCACCACGTGTAGAGCCGGCGGGCCGGGATAACCGAGCCGGGTGCAGGACCCAGGGGCAGCATCTGAAACGCAAGTACCTCCGTTGGAGGAAAGAAGAGCTAAACTTTTTGTTAATTCTTTGTTTAATTTTAATTTTATTTGTCTTTAATTTAAATTTAATAAAAGGTCGCGGTTGGAACTGGGTTTTTTCTTTCCTTTGGGCAAGCAATTGGTCTGTTTCCCCTCCAAGAGGAGCAGAAAGGGGAGAAGTATTGAAAGACTGCATGTATATTGAATTTATTTATTTCAGAGGCAAGTCCAAATCCTAGAAACATGGCAACCAAGCCACGCTGCCCCTCCTGCGGAACACGCAGAGGCACCTCCGCAGAGGCAGGAATCTGCAGGAGCTGCGCCGCAGTGGCGGCCTCAGTTGAGCAGGAAATTAATCTGGCTGTAGCTCTCCCTCCTCAGGGGGCAGGAGACCTCCTAGGTGGGGAGGGAGGGTCTCAGGTACCCCCTCCTACGTCCTCGGACATACCTCCTCCTTCCCTACCCCCTTCCCCCCTCCCTGCGGGGGAAGGAGGGTCCGGGGATTTTTTCTCCCCGGACTTCATACTCTTACTGCACAAGGCCTATTGCTTGCGGAAGCAGGGCTTAGGAGCAGTTGAGGCCGGGCCGTCAAAGAAGGACAATTCAGCCTCAGAATCCGGCGTGCCAATGAAGCGCCCCCGGCTGTGTGAGGAGGAGCCCCTGGCGACCCTCTCACAGGGTACTCCGGAGGAGACATACTCGGACAAGGACTTGGACGAAGAGGAAGAGGAGCTGGAAGAGGGAGAGATCCCGGAGGAAGACCAATCCAGGATCATCAGAGTCTTTCGTCGGAAGGAGCTCCCGGCACTAATTAATGAGTCCCTAAAGGTGCTCAATGTGGCCTCAGATACGCCGGTGGAGGAGGAGGCGCTGGAGGACCCATTGATCCAAGCCATTAGGAGATCCCAGAAGGTCTTTCCGGTCCACAGAGTGGTCCGTCAGATGATCCAGGAAGAATGGGATCAGCCGGAATCTAGCCTGAGGGGGACCCGCCCCATGCTGCGCCTATACCCTCTCCCAGAGGCAGATAAGGAACTGCTGAAGTCCCCCAGAGTGGATGCAGCGGTATCAGCAGTCACTAAGAAGACTACTATCCCAGTGGAAGGCAGCACGGCCTTAAGGGATTCTCAGGACAGAAAGTTGGACACGCTCCTGAAACAAGCATTTGACGTAAGCGCTCTCGCCCTACAGGCCTCCATCTCGGGAGCTTGGGTTGCTCGGGCCTGCTTAAGGTGGTCACAGCAACTGCAAGCGGCGGAGGCCACCGCGGGGAACGCCCGGTCCAACGCCGCTAGGTTGGAATCCGGAGCAGCCTACCTAGTGGATAGTCAGTATGACCTCATCAGAAGCCTGGCCAAGAACATGGCCTCGGTGGTGGCAACCAGGCGTTATTTGTGGTTACGAAATTGGGCGGCGGATGCCTCCTCAAAGGCACGCCTGAGTCGACTCCCCTTTAAGGGGAAGCTGCTGTTTGGAGAGGATTTGGAGAAGCTAGTAAAGGACCTTGGCGAGTCCAAAGGAGGCAGGCTCCCAGAAGACAGGCCGAAACAAAGTCGTCCTCTGCCTTCGAATCGCCCCCAGTCCAGGGATTCTCGGAGGTTTCGCCCTGCCAGATCCAACCCCCCATTCAGGGGACGCTTCCCCTCCAGGAGCCAAGGTTTCCGGGGGTTTCGGGGAGCAGGCCGCGGCTTTGGGGCCTCCTCCTCCTTCTCCTCGACACCTAGAAAACCACAATGAAGCGACGGGGGACCAGGGGGAAGAGCAGCCAGTGGGAGGCCGCCTAAGGCAGTTCCTCCCCGCCTGGTCCCGGGTCACTTCGGATCAATGGGTACTGGAGGTGATCAGAGAGGGCTACGCTCTCGAATTCGCAAAGCAATTACCTCCAGCATTCGTTCAATCTCCCAGCGGATCCCCTGCAAAGAGGTCGGCGATAGAGACAACCCTCACACGGCTGATTGCTCTAGGGGCAGTGGTACCGGTACCGTCAGACCAGTTCGGATCGGGTCGATACTCGATTTGCTTCGTAGTCCCAAGAAAGAAGGGTCCTTCCGGCCAATCCTGGACTTGAAACAGGTCAACCGCTGTCTCAGGGTACCACATTTCCGCATGGAGACCCTGCGCTCAGTGATCGCAGCAGTAAGGGCCGGAGAGTTCCTGACATCCCTCGACTTGACGGAAGCCTACCTGCATATTCCAGTCAGGAAGTCCCATCAACAGTTCCTAAGGTTCGCTGTGCCGGGAGGCCACTTTCAGTTCCAGGCACTTCCCTTCGGCCTAGCGACGGCCCCTCGGACATTCACCAAGGTGATGGTGGTAGTAGCGGCCTTCCTCCGCAAGGAGGGAATTCTAGTACACCCGTACCTAGACGATTGGCTGATCCGGGCAAAATCGCTAGCGGAAAGCCGCTCGGCAACGGCCAGAGTTATTCAGGTCCTAGAGGAGTTGGGGTGGGTCATCAACCGAGCAAAAAGCAGGATGACCCCCTCCCAGGACCTCGAATATCTTGGAGCAAGATTCGACACCGGAAAGGGCAGAGTGTTCCTCTCACGAACGCGATCAAGGGACTTAAGACTGCTAGTCGCGCAGTTCCAGAGCAGACGAAACCCCTCAGCATGGCACTATCTTCAGGTGCTGGGCACGATGGCGGCAGCAATAGAGGTAGTGCCTTGGGCCAGGGCCCACATGAGGCCATTACAGCGCGCCCTATTGCGTCGGTGGTCCCCGCAAGTCCATCCCCTTGCAACACAGTTACCGTGTGCTCCAAGGACCAAACGGACACTTCTCTGGTGGCAGTGCTCAAAGAATCTGGAGCGGGGAATGCCTCTCGAGCCTCATCTCTGGGTACTGTTGACAACGGATGCCAGTTTGTCAGGCTGGGGGGCTCACTGCGAGGACCAGTTTGTCCAGGGCCGCTGGTCTCCGCTGGAATCTCAATGGCCCATCAACAGATTGGAGTTGCGGGCTGTCTCTCTAGCTCTCAGAGCGCTCGAACCTCTAGTGCTAAGAAGGGCAATTCGCGTTCTCTCCGACAACGTCACCACGGTAGCTTACATCAACCACCAGGGTGGCACCAGCAGCCCCTCCCTGGAGAAGGAGGCGGACATCCTGTTCCAGTGGGCGGAGCCCCGCCTGGAAGCTCTTTCGGCACAACACGTGGCAGGCACAGACAATCTCACGGCCGATTACCTCAGCAGGCACAGGATAGACCACGGAGAGTGGGAGCTGGAGAAGTAGACCTTCGACAAGATAGTGAACCGCTGGGGACTCCCAGTAATGGATCTCATGGCAAGCTTCGCGTCAGCCAAAGTGGACAGGTTCTTCAGTCGGCGGAAGGAAAGAATGTCCGAAGGCCTCGATGCCTTGTCTCAGAAGTGGCCGGCGGAGGGCCTCCTCTACGTGTTCCCCCCTTGGGTCCTCATCGGAAAGGTCCTTCAGCGAGTGGAGTCTCACCAGGGCCTGGTGATCCTCATTGCCCCGGATTGGCCGAGGCGCCCTTGGTATGCAGATCTGGTGAGGTTACTAGCCGACCAGCCTTGGCGGCTCCCCTGCAAAAGGGGCCTGCTCAGGCAGGGCCCAGTCTGATGCCTCAAGTGGATCGATTCTCGCTTACGGCCTGGCTATTGAAAGGGCGCGGCTCTTAAAGCGAGGTTATTCGGGAGCAGTAATATCAACGCTATTAAATGCGAAGAAACGCTCGACCTGTTTGTCCTATGTTAGGGTCTGGCGCATTTTTGAAGCATGGTGTGCGGAACACCGAAGGAAACCCCTTTCGGCCTCAGTCCCTGAGGTTCTGGAATTCTTGCAAGCCGGTTTCAACAAGGGTCTGGCTCACAGCTCCTTACGAGTCCAACTAGCAGCTATCTCTTGCTATAGAGGGAAAGTCCGCGGCAAGCCACTAGGGGCCCATGCGGATGTATCCAGGTTCCTGAGGGCAGTCAGACGCCTGCGCCCGCAACGGAGATCGGTGATCCCCCCGTGGGATCTCAATCTGGTACTAAATGCAATGGTCAGGGAACCCTTTGAGCCAGTAAAGAGGGCCTCCCTGAAGGATTTAACCCTCAAGACAGTTTTCCTGGTCGCTATCTGCTCGGCCAGGCGAGTCTCCGAGTTGCAAGCGCTGTCCTCCCAACCCCCTTTCCTATCCTTTTTCAGGGACAAGGTGGTCCTTCGGACAGTGCCCTCCTTCCTACCCAAGGTCTTTTCCCCATTTCATTTGAACCAGACAGTAACCCTCCCGGCCTGGCCGGCTGAAGTCCCGGAAGGCAGGGATAGTAAGCTACGATTCCTAGACGTCCAGAGGATCTTGAAGCGATACCTCTCCCGCACAGCCCCTTTCCGGAAATCCGAACGTCTGTTTGTCCAGTTCGGAGGCCCGCACAAAGGGGAGGCGGCAGCCAAGGCCTCCATCTCCAGGTGGATCAGAGAAGCGATTGCCTCCGCCTACATCCTAAAAGGGAAACAGGTCCCAGTGGGACTACGGGCGCACTCTACCCGGGCTCAGGCCACCTCGTGGGCAGAGTACAGTCTAGTTCCCCCTTTGGATATTTGCAGAGCGGCGACTTGGTCCTCGCTGCATACCTTCACAAAACACTATAGGCTGGACGTACAGAGCGCAGCGGATGCGCGGTTTGGTCTGGCGGTTCTTCAGTCCGGTGTGCCGGACCCCTCCCGGAGTTGAACTGCTCTGATACATTCCAGAAGTAAAGGGACTGGACTGGAGTGACGATAAGGAAGAAGTAATTAGATCTTACCTGCTAATTATTGTTCCTGAAGGAACGACAGTCCAGTCCCTGATCCCTCCCGGCTCGGCCGGACTTGAAGACCTATCAGACGACAGCGGGGGGCGGACCAAGCGGAGTTCCAGGTCTGAGCAAAAGAGAGCAATGAAAGTCTCCTCTGACAGTGTCGGGCATGCCGCCTCCTCCCGTTGCCCTCCCTCCTCCGTATTCCTTCGTGTTCCTCTCCCATTTCCAAAAAAAAAAAAAAAAAAACAAGGCGGTCCTTTTGCTGGGCTGTGTGTTAGTCATCCCCTAGGGGAGTTAGAATTTTAGTTTGAGGTTTATTCATAGAAATTGTTACAGTTTGCTTTGTTTTTCGAATACTGGAGTGAGTGGGTGGTCCCAGTGGTACTTATACCGCTCCTCCTCCAAAAAAGTTGGGCTCAGCCTCCAAGCTGCTGGAAGGGTTGCGTAACCCAGAAGTAAAGGGACTGGACTGTCGTTCCTTCAGGAACAATAATTAGGTAAGATCTAATTACTTCTTCTATATCAAGTTTGGAGTTGATACCTGGCATGGACGATGTGCTACTGACTGTCGCTGGTCCTGACCTCCAGTACCAGCGTCCATCCGTTAAGGAATCCCATATTGCACCGTGCAGATACATCCTTCGGTGCCCAGGCTAGTTCCTCAGATCTAACCTGTCCAACGGAGGTTCTCTTTGGAGATCCTTCTTTTCAGAGTTTCCTCTGGGATATGGCAAGATCACTTGCCATCTCTATCCCTGGAAATGATCCTACACAAGGCTCTGTTTCTACCGAAGCAAAGAAAAACATAATGCTTCCTTTGCATCATTCCTTACAGGATCTTCTTCTAGGAATGTGGGAAGCACCTTTAAGGGTACCCCCACCTTCCAGAGCAACTGATCTCCTATATCAGGTGCCCCCCTCTCCAGGGTTTCAAAAGACTCAACTTCCTCATCATTCCATTGTAGTGGAATCAGCAATGAGGCGGATGAAGAGTAAGAAAAAGCACTCTTCTTATCCGCCAGGTCGTGAGTCTAAGACACTAGATGCCTTTGGACGTCAAACCTTCCAGACATCCATGCTTTCAGCAAGAATAATCTCATATATTTTTTATATGAGTCTATCTCTTGAGGAGGTCACAAAGAAATTGCATCTTTTGACTCCCTTTCTTTCAGAACCCAAGACTGCAGACTATTCCTCACTGCTTAGTCATATTCAAAATATCTCTTGGTTTCTTACTCGTGCTTCCCTAGACTCATTTGAGTCTGTTAGCAGGACTTCTGCTATAGCTGTAGGGGCACGACGTAGAGCCTGGCTCCAAGCTTCAGACTTAGACAAATGGGCACAACAAAGACTGGGTAATACTCCTTGCACTGGAGAAAATCTCTTCAATAAGGAGTCTTTACGTCAGGTTACTCAGTGGTTCACTGACTTACCTGTTTCTAATGGCTGTCCTACACCCTCTTCTTTCCCAGTAGGTAGGAAATGTCCTACCAAACTTTCTTCCCCTAGGGGGAGAAGGTTTTATTCATCTTCTGCCCATCACACAGATGTTCCCAAACAGGGGAAACATCGCCCTGGTCTGAAGAATCCAAACTGTCACCAGGCTCACCAAACCCAGCATCTGCAGGGTTTCTGATTAATCACATATTTTTTGTGTCTTTTGGGGTTTAGAACCTGCAGTTGGCTTCTTGTCAGTAGAAGCCCTCCACTGCTTCATTCTAAACTCTAGGCATGGATCTCTTTTCACAAGACATCCATTTTTCTCTGTTATACGAGCTCTTAGGATGTTCATGCCTATAGGTCACAGCTTCTCCTCTTCTTCCTGCTAGGGAAAGAGGTTTAACAACTATCAAATGATAGTTTTTCTGTACCAGCATGAATTTTTTTCCTTTCTACCATATTGTAAGTCTCCATTCAGCTCCATCTTCTCTACCCTCTTATCAAGCATTTCCCCTGTAAGAGTGGTACTATTACACTGGAGGGCTTCTCTTCAGCCCTTTTAGTTTTGTCACTATTCCAGTGTGGAGTTTTCCTCTCTGAGTTAACTCCTTCTTTTTTGCTTTGGGGCAGTTTTCAGGCAGGTCCAGTTTTCTTACTCCTGTTCTGTCCTTTCTGTTTTTTAACAGAAAGATTCTTTCTGAGGTCTTACTAGCAGCTGCCCATGCAGGAGTCCTAGTGATTGGACCACTGGTTCTTCCCCCACAAGCATCCAGAGTTGTCCTCCACTATATTCTTTCTGGCCTCAGTAGTGACTCCAAGACAGTGGATTCATCTTTCTTGGCAAATCTTATCACTACAGGCTTCTCTGATTGTTTTCTATTCTTGCCATCTCCAATTCCCTTGAGTTTGGCAGCATAGTCGACCTAGGTACTGGCTTTTCCAGCAGCCAGTTCTATCTCCTAATTCTCCTGCATTATGCTCTCTGCAATCTACAGAGAAGCTTTCCACTATGGGCCCTTGCTAGAGAGCATTAGGATTTCCTCAAACAGCTGTCCTAGATGGTTGGAAAAGGCTCCCTCAGTCATGCCCCTCATGACTGGAAGGGTTCTTCCTACCCTACTATCTCCTTTCTAAAGCAAAGGACATGGGCCTTCACTTACGTGAAAGCTTAAAGAGTTGTTCAATTCCCTCGTTTGGTCCTCAGGATTCCCACCGGGAATATGCTCTCTTTTTTTCCTTGCAGCTCGTCCTCATGGTATCCTAATCCTTCATGGATAGCGCATATTTAGCTAAAGAACACATGATACCCTTTTTGCCCCTCAAGTATCTCATTCCTATGCGTCTTCTGTCCATTTACCATGCCAGAGTTCTGGAGGACTGGGGACTTGCTGCCTGCAGACTGATATTATCCTCTGCTTTTCACGTAACCATCCTGGTTATTTCACTGACGAGCATTCTTGCAGCAATCTAGTCTGTTCTCCAGGACCAAGCAGGAAATCAGTCCTCACATATGGGTGACGTCGGCGCCGACGGAGCCCTCGCGGATCAATTTCCCCAGCTTTCAAAGAAAGCCTTTGGGAATTGCAGCGCACATGCGCGGTCCCCTTCCCGCCCAAGGGTGCCATCTTGCTCGGTCTTCTTTTTTCCGTGGAGTCCTACAGACGTTGTTTGTGATCGCCGCTGAAAAAGTTGATTTAATTTAGTATTCTTTTCTCGGTTCGACGCCGGATCCTTTTCCCGTCCGGGCCCGATACGCCGGTATCGAGTCCATTCTTTATTTTTTCGGTTTTTGTCCTTCATGACTAGCGTCACACCATTTTTCTTTTTTCACTGGCAGCCCTGTCTTTTGACCTCGCAGGGGCCCTTTTTCCCCCGATGGCTGCCAGCGGGTTTAAAAAGTGTGATTGCTGTAAGAAGCTTATGTCTCTTACTGACACACACGACTGCTGCCTCCGCTGCCTCGGACCCGATCATGACCCGATGATCTGTGGTCCATGTGGCAAAATGTCCTCATAAGCGTTGAGGAGTCGGCAGCATCAAAAAGAAAGAATCTTCTCTGACTCCGCGTCTGGCCGGGCCCGGACCTCGTCAGAGGCTTCGACGTCCCGGGACTCCAGTCCCGAGCATCGTTGGAGTTCCTCTGAGCGGGGGTCTCCTGCCCGGGAACATCATAGGAAGAAAAAACCCGCGAGGGCGGCGTCGGTGGACGCTCCTGGTTCCTCGAGGGCCAGGTCGCATAGCCCCGATGGCCGTCCCGGGTCTTCGGAGTCGGATAGGCCTTCAAAACATCCTCGTCTTGAGATGGAGTCTCCTGGACACGTGAGTACTGTAGTCCTCGTGGACTCGCCTCCGAAGGAGCCGACGTCAGGCCCGACACCATCGGGGCCCGAGTCGGGGGCTGCTGGGTCTCCTGAGCTCGGACTCAGGTTGACGGCCTTGGAGAGCAGTTTTGCTGCCTTCATGGACCAGCAGCGGGCATTGATCGCTGGCCTTGCCGGTGCATCTGCCCCGACCACCGGGACGTCGACGTCCAAGTCGACCCCGGAGACCGAGCCGATCCTCGAGTCCATGCGCGCTCGAGTCGATCCTCGGTCACGGTCTCCCTCGGCCTCCCGTTCGGGACCGAGGTCGTCGACGCCGGCCTCAGCGTCGGGGCGGAGGGCATCGGTGCCTGCCCGACCGGAGCCGCTCGATTCCTCCTCCGAGGAGTCGGGCTGGGAGACGGAGGACGAAGAGTCACCCGGTACCTTTCGGACTCAGTGCGTCCCATCGGATTCGCCCGAGTCCGAACCTCGGAGACGGTCCCACCCCGGAGGATACCCGGTTCTCGGACTTCGTGCGGGATATGGCCAAGGCTTTGGCATTCCCCGCGGATCCCGAGGAGGAGCCTCGAGCTGAAGAGCTCGATGCCCTCCAGTATGACTCTCCCCCGAAGGAGGCCTTTACTGTACCGGTTCCTCCGATGCTGGAACGACTTCTCTTCTGCATGTGGGAGAGCCCGGCGCCGGTGTTAAGCAAGCGGGTCGATTCCATTTATCGAGTCCGCAAGAGCCCAGGGTTCCAAAAGGCACAACTACCGCACCATTCCATGGTGGTGGAATCGGCCATGCATCGACTCAAGAGTCAGAAGATGCACTCCTCTGTGCCTCCCGGCCGGGAGGCCTGGAACCTGGATGCCTTCGGTAGGAAGTGCTTCCAGGGCTCTATGCTTGCTTGTCGAGTCCAGACCTACCAGCTCTACATGGGCATGTATCTCCGGGACCTGGCAAAGGAGATTACCGGGTTCTCTGCTGGTCTCTCCGAGGAACCGTTGCAGAGTTTCCAGGCCTTGTCCACTGGTATTCAAGAGTGCTCGAAGTTTATTTCTTGAGCAGCCTACGATGGCTTCAAAGCATCGGCTCGGGTAGCCGGAGCCGGCATCGGTGCCCGCCGACAGGCTTGGCTTCAGTCATCCGACCTCGAGCCATGGGTACAGGACAAGTTGGTCGATGTCCCCTGCAAAGGTGAAAACCTCTTTGGCAAGCCCATGGCTGAAAAGGCTGCACAGATCGAGACAGAGACTCTGACCAGGACTCAGCTGTCCAGAAAAACCTCTGCTCCTTCTCAGAAGAAGAAGGGCTCATGGAAAAAGCCCTTTTACCCAAGGAAGGCGGCTGCCTATAAACACTACCCTCATTATCAGGCCTCTGCAGCTCCCCAGCAGGGTCAGCAGGCCAAGGGACGGGGTAATGGGTCCCGTAGGCAGCAGGCCCCCAAGCCCACAACACTGGCCCCTGCTCAGCAGAGTGGGGGTTTTTGACTCCGTCAGCATAGCCTCTTCCCCTCCGCTGGTTTCTCTCAGCACAGGAGGCTGGCTGATCCACTTTGCCCACAGGTGGTCAGCCATCACATCAGATACCTGGGTGCTTCATATAGTTCAAAAAGGCTATCTTCTACACTTTCACCAGGTACCTCCCTCCTACTTTCCAGGGGAGTCTCCAAGACTCCCTCTGCACAGGGACTTACTCCTTCAGGAGTTAGCAAGTCTTCTTCAGGAACAGGCTGTGGAACCGGTGCCCCACCACCTGAGAGGTCATGGCTTTTATTCCAGGTACTTTCTGGTACCAAAAAGAACAGGAGGCCTCAGACCCATCCTGGACTTGCGAAACCTCAACAAGTTCCTAGAGAGGGAAAAGTTCAAGATGCTTACCCTTGGAATCCTGCTGCCCTACCTCCAGCAGGGAGACTGGCTGTGCTCCTTAGATCTAAAGGATGCGTATACTCACATCCTTATTCATCCAGACCACAGACTATATCTCAGGTTTGTTGTGGGAGGAAATCATTACCAGTACAGAGTACTGCCCTTTGGCCTATCCTCCGCCCCCAGGGTGTTCACCAAATGCCTGGCAGTGGTGGCGGCCTATCTAAGACTTCAAGGCCTTTTTGTGTTTCCATACCTGGACGACTGGCTCATCAGAGCCCACTCTTCCCAAGAAGCCACTCAGGCCACTCATCGCACTGTGACTCTACTCCAGCACTTGGGATTTGTCATAAACTTCGCAAAGTCCACTTTGCTCCCCTCTCAAAATCTCGAATTCATAGGCGCCAGGTTGGACACTCTTCAGGCGCGGGCCTTCCTGTCTTGGACAGGGCCCACAGGCTCATGGATCTCGCCAGCCGCTTTCACAGCAATTCCCTGGTCTCTGCCAGGCAATTTCTGAGACTGCTCGGCCATATGGCTTCCATTGTCCATGTGACCCCCAATGCCCGCCTGAACATGCGACCTGCTCAGTGGTGCCTTCGCACTCAATGGCATCAGGCCACAGGGAGCCTAGTGGACTCAGTACAGATATCCGACCTGCTGGTCTCTTCTCTGCGGTGGTGGCTTCATCTGCCAAATCTAGTGCTAGGAGTGGATTTTCAATCTCCTCCGCCTTCTCAGGTACTGACATCCGATGCTTCTCTCCTGGGTTGGGGAGCACATTGCCAAGGGACATGTACTCAAGGCCTCTGGACTCCTTGGGAGTCTGCTCAGCAGATAAACTTCCTGGAGCTCAGAGCCATCCGCCTAGCTCTGAGAGCCTTCTCCCACCTCACTTCTCACCAGTCTGTGCTGGTCCAGACAGACAATCAAGTTGCAGTGTTCTACATGAACAAACAAGGAGGCACAGGCTCCTTCATTCTCTGTCAAGAGGCACAAAAACTGTGCTCTTGGGCCGTCGGCCACGGCATCCTCCTCAAAGCTATCTATCTCCCAGGTCAGGAAAATTACCTAGCAGACAAGCTGAGCAGGATCCTCCAACCACACGGGTGGAGATTGGATCCGTTGGTGGTTCAACGGATCTTTCTCAAGTGGGGCCTCCCCACCATGGGTCTTTTTGCTAGTCCTCTGAACCGGCAACTTCCCAGATTCTGCTCTCGACAACCGCATCCTCTCAGAGTAGCGACGGATGCCTTTCTGATTCCGTGGTCCACGGGCCTGTTGTATGCCTTTCCTCCCATGCCACTAGTGTCTCGGACTCTCTTCAAGGTTCTCAGGGACAGAGCCTCGATGATCCTGGTGGCTCCCAGGTGGCCGAGACAACCCTGGTTCCCGCTTCTGCTGCAGCTGGCGGTGGACACTCCTCTTCCTCTGGGGTTTCATCCTGATCTCCTGTCACAGGATCAGGGGACTCTCCTACACCCCAACCTCCGGACCCTTCATCTGATGGCCTAGCTGCTGAAAGGGTAGTCCTTGCTCCCCTCCTGCTGCCTCGAGAGGTGGAAGAAGTCGTCTTGGCCTCCAGGCGGCCATCCACCCGGAAGTCCTACGCTCTTAAGTGGCGTTGATTCTCCGTATGGTGTGCTCAGCAGTGTGAGAATCCTTTCTCCTGCTTGGTGGCAGTGGTCTTGCAATATTTGCTTTACCTCTCCAATCCTGGCCTTAAGTCCAACTCTGTCAGGGTCCACCTCAGTGCTCTCTCTGCGCATCACGCACCGGTGGACGGCAGGCCTCTTTCCCGCCACCCTTTGGTGACTCGTTTTCTCTGAGGCCTCCTTCTCCTTAAGCCTCCTTTGCGCCCACCAGCCCCAGAATGGGATCTGAATGTGGTCTTACAGCGGATTACCTGTCCGCCCTTTGAACCTATGGCTACCTGCCCTCTTCGTTTTCTCTCCTGGAAAACCTTGTTTTTGGTAGCCCTTACCTCTGCTAGGCGCGTTAGTGAACTGCAGGCCCTAGTGTCTGATCCTCCTTACACTAGGTTCTACAGAAATCGGGTGGTCTTACGGACTCACCCTAAGTTTCTTCCAAAAGTGGTTTCTCATCTCAACCAGGAGGTGGTTCTTCCGACCTTCTTTCCCAGGCCGCACACCAGTCGGGCTGAAATGGTCCTGCATACCCTGGACTGTAGGAGGGCCTTATCCTTCTACCTTGACCATACGCGGGAGCATCGGAGGGCTGTTCAGCTCTTCGTTTCTTTTGACCCCAATAAGTTGGGGCTACCTGTCTCCAAGCGTACTTTGTCCATATGGGTTGTTGACTGTATCGCTTGGGCTTATGGGGCAGCCGGCCTCTTGTTGGAAGGTCGAGTCACGGCTCATCGTGTTAGGGCGAAGGCTGCGTCAGTGGCTCATCTCCGCTCTGTTCCGTTGGCAGACATCTGCCGGGCCGCTACTTGGTCTTCAAGCCAGACTTTTGCGGCCCATTACTGCCTGGAGAGGGAGTCCCGCAGGGACATTGCTTTCAGACAGGCAGTCCTCCATAATCTCTTTGAGGTTTAGGCAACTCCTACCCTCCGGCCCTGGTGTTGGGCTACCGGTCGGGGGCGTTTTCAGAGAAGATTCCTTCCTTCTGTGCTGCTGAGCTAGAGGGAGCTCATTTTTGTGCTTGAGGTCTCCGGTAGCCTTAAGCTTGGGAGTCCCATATGTGAGGACTGACTTCCTGCTTGGTCCTGGAGAAAGAGTAGTTACTCACCTGTAACAGGTGTTCTCCAGGAGCAGCAGGAATCAGTCCTCACAACCCTCCCTCCTCCCCTTGGAGTTGCAGTCCTATGATTTCGTTTTTGCTAATTTTTTTGCTGTCTTTTAGCTATGTCATCAGACTGAACAAGATGTCACCCTTGGGCGGGAAGGGGACCGCGCATGCGCGCTGCAATTCCCAAAGGCTTTCTTTGAAAGCTGGGGAAATTGCTCCGCGAGGTCTCCGTCGGCGCCGACGTCACCCATATGTGAGGACTGATTCCTGCTGCTCTTGGAGAACACCTGTTACAGGTGAGTAACTACTCTTTCTTTGTCAGGGAGATTTTTTCCCCTGACTTTCTTCCATCATAACCAGGGGGAATAGATTCTCTATATATCTTCTCAAGTAGGTTCCACCTTCTTGTTATTAGATGAATCTTTCCTCTTCACATCTCCTATGTGAATATACTTTCTATAAGCACATCCCTGTCTGCCTAAGGGCAGACACTTATATCATTTGTGTGTGTATATGTTTTGCCCTTCTATATCTCACTATAGATAGATAGATATATTCTTATGTCTATATATCTATATCTATCTATCTATCTATCTATCTATCTATATATATATATATGCATCTATCAAGATATTTATTATAGGTAGATATGTATTACATACTTATCTATCTGACTGTCTATGCTCATATAGATATATATGTCTCTATATGATTCTGACAGTTGGGCTCTACCCATACCATGCTGTCCCAGCATGTTTGGGCTGCTACACACACAACTACTCCAGTGGTAGTTAACTACTTTTCTACCATACCCCTAAAGGTTTTTAGGCACCCCTGAAGCTCTCCATGTTCCAGTATCTTTCCTACCTGACATCAGTTAGGAAAGACATTGCAGATCTTCAGTCATTCTGAGGCTAACGCCTCAGGCATCTGTCCTTTCTTTTGGGATATAAGGGTTTTCCATACCCCTTCTTCCCTCAAGGATTAGGCCTGTTTGTTCAAATCAGTCAGCCTTTTCCTCTTTTTGCTCCTATCAGTGAGTCACTCTGTAGCCAAAAGAGTTTGGGCTTTTTTCATAAAGCCTTCCGCTGACGGCTTACAGTTTTGGTACTACCCCAGTTTACCCCTGGGGTTACCTCTTACCTTTCAGAATTCCTGACCTCCATTATGTTTTCCTACAGGTTTATTACCTCTACTTTTGCAGTGAGGTGGTACTTGAGGTTCCTCTACTGGATCCCCAGTAGATCCCATGAACCTCCATACTTTTGTACAATCCTGTTAGGGGAGGTCCATATTGCAATATTTCATTTTCAATATATTTGATGATAATTGTCATCCACACAGGGACTTCTTATCTGCAGTCCTATGTTAGGTTAGCTGTCTTTTACAGCACCTTTCTGTTTCAACTCCTTCCCACCATCCTGGGATGCCTGGCCATATGAGGTGTAGCATGTTCCAATCCATAACATGCTGGGACTCCAGGCATCTTAGCTTGGGAGTCCCCATATGTGAACACTCATTCCTGCTTGTTCCTGGAGATAGCACAGTTACTTACCTGTAACAGGTGATCTCTGGGAACAGCAGGAATAAGTCTTCACAACCCTCCCACCTCCCCTAGGAGTTGTATCTCTCTATCTATCTTTCCTTTCCTCTCTCTCTCTCTTTGTCTCAGCTTTAAAACTTAACTGAGGAGAGGCAGTTGGGAAAGGTGGGAAGGCAGCACGCAGGCGTGGTGGGATGCTTCCAAAAGCTTTATGATTGGACGCTGGGAAGCGTTCCCGCGCAGGCTCCGTCGGTACCGACGTACCCATATGTGAAGACTTATTCCTGCTGTTCCCAGAGATCACCTGTTACAGGTAAGTAACTGTGCTTAACACGTGGATGTATTAGCAGAAAAACATGCAAGCTGCATCCACATATAAAACTCAATTTTAGATAGTCCACATTTATACATGTCTGCCCCGGCCATTTCTGTTAGATTGGGGGCATTAACTAGAAGGAACAAAATGTTAACATTCATATCCCCCATTTCATATAAGGGATGCATGTAGAAGATGTAAATCCAGATGGACAAGTTCTACCTGATTTCTGGCAAAGTGCTTGTTCAAGCCATCTCTTTACAAGGATATCCCCCTTAATCCCTTATAGGGTCATTCCGAGGCATGAATAGCAGCGATGGATGTCCCGTTGGGACGTCCATCCATGCTATTCAGGCCCCCTTCCGACCCCGACTAACCTCCCTGCACATTGTGCAGGGAAATTAGATGGGGGCGGGAAAGGGGCGGAGCAGGGGCGGTTGGCAGCCCCGGACATACAAGGCCGATTCCAATGTCGGCCTTGTAGGTCTGGGGCCGGCAGCTTGAACGGGTAACTTATTCTATCTCTGAGGTGGAATGTTCCCCTAATCGGGTGGATCGGGCAGGCCCCAGGCCCAAAAGAGGGGGGCAGAGGAAATTCCCCGCAACCCAACCCTAGCCTTGGGAGGCCAGATTGGAGGTTGGGCTGCGGGGAATGTACCTTTTTGTCCGGCGGCTGGGGATTGCACCTTTTGAATGGAGCCGCGGTGCCATGGCAACCAGATGCCATGGCGCTGCGACTCTATTCAAAGACCCTGGCTGAGCTATCCCAGGCAAGGCTTGTACGTGTAGGCCAACCTGAATCCGGGGTACAGGCCTGGTACAGAGTGCCGGGACATCCAGGTCTGAGTCGGCCCCTTAATGTTTATTTCCTCTTCCAAATTGAAATGAGGTAAATAGTGAGTCCCTCTGGTTTGCAAAATGATGAGGCTACATGTCTAAGTGCTGATGTACTCATTATGAAATATTGGCACTTAAACTTTTAAGTTGCTGGGGTTCCTAGACTGATTTTTCCAACGGGTATGTTTGTGAAGTATCTCTGCTACCTGGGATGTCCATCCCTGTGCGTTCTTGCGCATCCTCCTTTGATTTAAAACACACGTCCATGGTGAGCGGTGGAGATATGTTCATTTCACATTGGATTTACACATGCTCACCCTCTCTTCTAAGATAAACATAGATTTGCAGATGTTTTTACTTGGACACCCCTACAATCATACAAGCAGCCTTTCTAAAATGCACCTTTATAACTTTTTACATTCTGAGTCTCCCTCTTTCCAGCTTTATATTTTGATTCCAGCTTTATATTTTCCTTGAGCTCCCAGTTTATTAAATGCTGGCAAATGAAGGAAATGAGAAGGTACAATAATAATATTCAGCTGTTATCTAGTGTATATTTTGGAGTTCTTTAGGCTCCTTTGTGTAGGGCTTGTGGTCCAGGCCATTTACCATTTCAGTAGTTTGGCGATATATATGTATCCATCTTTCCAGTGTCTTTCTAAAAGTGTGGTCTCCCATAACTGAAGTATCTAGTAAAGGCAGTGTGGATGGTAAATAGTGGGGGAAAATATAAAAAAAATATTTATATCAATAATGAAAATAATAATAGTTTATACATAAAGAGCTAGATGTTGAGCACACAGAGACTGCAATCTTTTTCCTGGGTGGTTCCTAACGTGGAACCTTGCATCGTGTAACTATAGTTTGGGTTGTTCTTTCTTAGGCGCATAACTTTGCACTTGTCCACATTCAATTTCATCTACCATTTGAACATGCAGTCTTCCAATTTATCAAGGTCCTCTTGCAATTTTTCACAGTCCTCTTGGGTTTTTACAACTTTGAATAATTTTGTGTCATAGTAACATAGTAAATGACAGCAGATAAAGACCAGTATGGTCCATCTAGTCTGCCCAGTAAGATGGCAAGAGTAGTGCACCTGCTGCTACGTGCAGGCCACACCTCCCCATGTCATCTGCAAATTTGATTACTTCACTCGTTATTCCCATTTCCAGGCCATTTACCAATTTGTTAAAAAGCAGCAGACCCAGCACAGATCCCTGCAGTACTCCACTATTCACCTTTCTCCATTGGGAAAATTGGCCATTTCCTGATCGTCCCTCCAGTCTAGTCCCGGAATCTCTGGGGTTGTCAACCTCATCTAGCAGCTTTGGAGACTGAGAAAACTTCAGTGCTGTGATGTCACCAGTATATAGGGGCTGGCACTGCCTTCTCACCTCAGTTTATCAGTCTCCAAAGCAGCTAGAGGAGTGGTGAGCCCAGGGGTCTAGGGGCTCACTTGAGGAACAATTAAGTAAAGCTAGAATAGGCGTTAGATAGGTGGCTAAATCTTAGGTTTGGTTAAATTCTCTACCGGTAGTGGCTGGGTGAGCATTTTGCTGGTATTGCCCTGAGATCCCCTGCTCCCCCCACCCTTCCCGTTCATTGCTCAGTGGGGCGGTCAGGAGTCTGGACAGGGCTCTCAGTGGCTCCGGGGAAGGGGATCTTCATCTGGTTACCTGTCCGGGTTGAAAGGATAGGAGCCAGCTGGCTTCAGAGCACAGCGAGTGCAGAAGTCTTTGCCTGCCATAGCTGTCTGCTCGGGGAGTCACTCGCAGCTGTGTGGTGTTTTCGGGTGCGGAGCACCGGCGGGAATACGAAGTCTGGTTCGGCCGGGCAAAGGTAAGAGAGGGGGAGAGTCCCCAGAGCAGTTGTGGGTGCTAGCGCACAGCGTCTGCCCTGGCGGCTGCACTTTCGGCGGTCAACGGCGTTTGCCGGAGCAGGCCTGCCCGCGTGTGTGACAGGTGGGAAAATCGCGGTTTCAGCATTGGGGCTTTGGCGCTGCTTTTCTCAGCCCAGGGGCTTCGTTTTTAGTTCCTTTCTTCAAGGTTTGGCAGGGGGACTAATTCTGGGGCTACTGGTGTAAAAAAAAAATAAAATAAAATAAAATTTGGGGGGGCGGGGGGGGGGCTTGGCTGCCGGTGAGTATAGAGGCAGCATGCCTTCCAAACAGCCTTGTTTATTATGTGGGGCAAAGAGGAGCTCAGTATCGCAAGACGGTGTTTGTAGGGGCTGCGCTCCAGAGTTGGAAGCCAGAGACGCAGGGGCTGAGGCAGAGAGAGGGCAGGAGGTTTTGGAGGCCCCCATGGATCCGGGTCTCTCTTCCCTGCCAGCTCCGGAGCCTGGGCTCGGGTCTCAGTTGGCTCCGGCGCCTCAGCTCTCGCAGCAGCCTATAGCGGGCAGTTTAGCTGCGATTTTTTTCGCCAGACTTTCTGGCTCTGCTCCAAAGGTCTTTGACTGGGCCTCAAGGGGGGCCCATTCCCAGTACTTCGGGAACGGAGCTGGGGCAGAAGAGACCAGGTTCGCCCGGGTCGGCGGTAGCGTCGGGCATCAGTGCCAAGAGAGCCAGGGCAGTTAAGGAACAGTTAGCTCCCTCCGTGGGGTCAGAGGACTTACGGTCAGAGGAGGCAGATATGGACAGGGACTTGGACGATGTCGAGGAAGGGAAGATCCACGAACAGGAAGATCAAGCTCGTGTAGTGCGGGTATTTCGTAGGGAGGAGCTACCGGCACTCATTGCAGAGGCCCTCAAGGCCCTGAATATGCCTGACGTAGGGCCGTCAGAAGACTCTACCCTGGAGGATCCCTTGCTGCAGGCCTTTCGTAGGAATCAGAGGGCGTTTCTTGTACATAGGGTATTTAGGGAGATGATTCAGGAGGAGTGGGATATGCCAGAGGCCGCGCTTAAGGGAGCGAGAGTCATGGCGCGGCTATATCCCCTTTTGGATCAGGATCGCGAGTTGTTTAAGGCACCAAGGGTGGATGCGGCAGTCTCTGCGGTAACAAAGAAAACTACCATCCCGGTAGAAGGTGCGGCGGCGCTTAAGGATGCGCAGGACCGCAAGTTGGAAACATTATTAAAGCAAATGTTTGAGGCTGATGCCTTATCCTTACAGGCGTCTATTTGCGGGGCCTGGGTAGCAAGGGCCTGTTTGCGGTGGGCGCAGAGGGTCCGTGGTGACCACTTGGGGGAGGTCACCGAGGAGGCGGCACGGTTAGAGTCCGGTGCGGCGTATCTCGCCGATCTTCAGTATGACTCGATCCGGGGTTTGGCCAAAAGTATGGTTTCGGTGGTCGCAGGACGGAGGTGTCTGTGGCTACGTAATTGGGCAGCTGATGGTTCGTCCAAGGCGAGGTTGAGTAAGCTTCCCTTCCGGAGGAAGCTGCTTTTTGGTGAGGATTTGGAGAAGTTGGTGAAGGATTTAGGAGATTCCAAAGGAGGCAGGTTGCCGGAAGACAAACAGAAGCAGAGCCGTTCGGTTCCCGGGCCTAGAGGTCAGCAGCGTGACTTTCGCCGCTTCTCTTCCCCGAGGGGAGGCCAATCCCAGCAAGGGCGCTTCCCTAATAGGTCCCAGGGTTTTTGGGGGTTTCGAGGAGCAAACAAGGGGTTCGCGTCTGCATCCTCGTCATCCTCCTTCAAGAAACCACAATGAAGTCAGGGGGTTTCCAGGGAGAGTTAATTCCCGTAGGGGGTCGGCTACGGGATTTTTACCCTGCCTGGGCCCAACTCACGTCCGATCAGTGGGTACTAGAGGTGGTTCGAGAAGGTTATGCTCTAGAGCTGCTACGGCCGGTTTCTGAGTCTTTTGTTCGGTCCCCGTGCAGCTCGCGAGCAAAACAAAAGGCAGTGCAGGAGACGGTGCAAAGGCTTCTCCGGCTCAAATCGATTGTCCCGGTTCCGGCCGACCAGTTAGGGTGCGGTCGATACTCGATTTATTTCGTGGTGCCAAAGAAGGAGGGCACCTGGCGTCCCATTTTAGACCTAAAGCGAGTGAATCGGTGTCTGCGCGTATCTCATTTTTGGATGGAGACTCTGCGATCCGTTATTGTAACGGTGAGGAGAGGGGAGTTTCTGACGTCCCTGGATCTATCGGAGGCGTATCTACACATCCCGATACACCAGGAGCATCAGAAATTCCTCAGATTCGCAGTGCCCATGGGTCACTTTCAATTTCAGGCGCTCCCGTTTGGCCTAGCAACGGCGCCGCGAACGTTCACCAAGGTCATGGTGGTGGTGGTGGCGGCGGCCTTGCGGAAGGAGCGCGTCTTGGTACACCCGTATCTGGATGATTGGTTGATCAGGGCAAAGTCCAGAGAAGAGAGTGTTTCCGCCACAACACGAGTGATAGCGTTGTTAGAGTCTCGGTTGGGTGGTCAACAGGGCAAAAAGCAAGTTTGAGCCGTCCCAAATCCTGGAGTATCTCGGAGCACGTTTCGATACAAGAGCGGGGCGAGTGTTTCTGCCTCAGCAGAGAGTATTGGGTCTCAGGCTTTTGATACGTCGCTTTCTAGGCCAGAGCTGTCCCACAGCCTGGGATTATCTGCAGGTGCTAGGGACTATGGCAGCGACTCTGGAGTTGGTTCCGTGGGCTCGGGCCCACATGAGACCTCTACAACGGGCCCTGTTGAGAAGGTGGTCGCATCAGGATGATTCTCTCTCCCACAGGTTGTCCTGTCCTCCACAAACCCGGCTGGCGCTACGGTGGTGGTTGAGGCCGGGGAGTCTAGAGTCAGGAATGTCGTTAGAGGTGCTGGATTGGATTTCGCTGACGACGGATGCCAGCCTGTACGGCTGGGGAGCCCATTGTCAAGGTCGCTGGGTGCAAGGCCAGTGGTCCGACCTGGAAAGGTCGTGGGCGATCAACAGACTGGAATTGAGAGCGGTGGTGTTGGCGCTTCAGGAGTTTGGCCCCGGGCTTCAGAAAAAGGCTGTTCGGGTGTTCTCGGACAACGCGATGGCGGTAGCATGCATAAATCGCCAAGGGGGCACCAGCAGCGTGGCACTGGAGGCCGAAGCAGACGGTTTGTTCGAGTGTGCCGAGAAAAACCTGGAGGCTTTGTCGGTCGCGCATGTCGCCGGAATGGACAATGTGGAAGTCGATTTTCTGAGTCAAGTAAAGGTGGACCCAGGCGAGTGGGTTCTACATCCGGAAGTGTTTGCGATGATAGTGCGGCGCTGGGGCATGCCGGTGATGGATCTCATGGCGTCGTTTCAGTCTGCACAGGTCAATCGTTTCTTCAGCAGAAGAAGAGAGCGGATGTCCGAAGGCCTAGATGCTCTCATCCAAAGATGGCCAGAGGGGCAGCTGCTGTATGTGTTTCCGCCGTGGGTGTTAATCGGGCGGGTGATACAGCGTATAGAGACACCGGGGGCGAGTGGTTCTCATTGCTCCAGATTGGCCGCGAAGGCCCTGGTACACGGACTTAGTCAGACTGTTAGGGGAGAGGCCGTGGAGGCTTCCCATTCGCAAGGATCTCCTCAGCCAGGGACCTCTCTGCATGCCGCAGGTGGATCGATTCTCGCTTACGGCCTGGCTATTGAACGGGCAAGGTTGAGAGCGAGAGGTTATTCGGCGGCAGTGCTTACTACCTTGTTGAAGGCGAGGCGAAAGTCGACTTCCTTGGCTTACGTCAGGGTGTGGCGTATCTTTGAGGCTTGGTGTGCAGAAAGGGACTGTGTTCCTTTAAGAGCGTCGATTCCGCACGTTCTCTCTTTTTTGCAGGATGGTTTTCAGAAGGGCTTAGCGGCAGCTTCTCTGAAAGTTCAGCTGGCGGCTTTATCCTGTTATAGGGGAAAGGTGCAGGGGGGCACGCTGGGGAGTCATCCTGATATTAAGCGTTTTTTGAAGGCGGTTTCTCTTCTCCGACCCCCCCGTATGCGTACGGTTCCATCTTGGGATCTGCCGTTAGTGTTGGAGGCCTTAGGGAAGGCGCCTTTTGAGCCTTTAGGTGAGGCTTCTTTGAAGGATCTTACTCTGAAGGTGGTCTTTTTAGTGGCCATTGCCTCCGCTAGGCGTGTTTCGGAATTGCAAGCACTGTCATGTAGGGAACCCTTTTTAGCGTTCTTCGATTCTAAGGTAGTGTTGAGGCTAGTCCCGTCGTTCTTGCCTAAGGTGGTCTTGGCCTTTCATTTGAACCAAGTGGTGTCGTCACCTGTGTTTCGAGAAAGAGGTAAAGGTCGCTCGGCGGAGCGGCTTCATAGTTTGGATATTCGGCGGGCGTTAAAGTAGTATGTCCATAGAACTGTGCCGTTCAGGATGTCAGACAGGCTGTTCGTGCTGTTTGCCGGACCCAGGAAAGGGGAGGCAGCGTCGAAGGCCTCTATTGCTCGTTGGGTAACGGAGGCTATCACTTCAGCGTATCTTCTGCGTGGTCGCGTGGTACCAGAGGGGCTTAAGGCTCATTCCACTAGAGCGCAAGCGGCGTCTTGGGTGGAATGTAGTTTGGTGCCGGCAGCGGACATCTGTAGAGCAGCTACGTGGTCGTCGTTGAATACCTTTGTGAAGCATTATCGTCTGGACATACAGGCAGGCAAGGACAACTGTTTCGGATCGGCTGTGCTTCAGGCCGGTCTAGCGGGTCCCTCCCGTTCATCATAATGTACTGCTCTGGTACATCCACAGAGATTCCGGGACTAGACTGGAGGGACGATCAGGAAGGTTAAATTAGACTTACCTGCTAATTGTAGTACCTGGAGTAACTCCAGTCTAGTCCCGTGTCCCACCCTGGCTCATTGGGAGCTCGGACTTGAAGCAGCAGCGGTGTTACTGGTAAGCAATTTTATTTTGGGTTTTCTTCATGATTATCGTGAATTGGGGGAAAACCAGGGTACCTGTTTCGGGGTGCTGGACGGGGGATCTCGCGGCACTTCTGCCGCGTAGTTCGTGTAGTCAGTGGGGGGGGGGTGCTGGCGGACCGTTGTAGTTTAGTTGAGCAGTGATTTAGTTCTGCAGTGTATTACTTACTTGTTGCTCTGGTGAGTCTGCTTTGTCAATAGGTAAACTTAGGTGAGAAGGCGGTGCCAGCCCCTATATACTGGTGACATCACAGCACTGAAGTTTTCTCAGTCTTCAAAGCTGCTAGATGAGGTTGACAACCCCAGAGATTCCAGGACTGGACTGGAGTTACTCCAGGAACTACAATTAGCAGGTAAGTCTAAGTTAACCTTAACCCTTCCCTCTGCTTTCTGTCTTTTAATCAGTTCCTGATCCACAATAATACACTGCCTCCTGTTTCATGACTTTTTAATTTTGCCAAGAGTCTCTTATGGAGGGACCTTGTCAAAGGCTTTCTGAAAATCCAGATAACTACTTTGACTGGCTCACCTTTGTCTGTTGATTCACACCTTCAAAAAAAATATAACAGATTAGTAAGACAAGTCCTTCCTTGGCTAAAGCCATGTTGGCTTTTTCTCATTAAATCATGACTAAAGACATGTTCAGTAATTTTGTTTGTTGTTGTTTCTACCTTTTTGCCCGGTACTGACTTCAGGTCACTAGTCCAATTACTCCAGAGGCTACCCACTATCTCCAGGAACAAGCAGGAATGAGTCTTCACATATGGGTACGTCGGTACCGACGGAGCCTGCACGGGAATGCTCCCCAGCATCCAATCAGAAAGCTTTTGGGAGCATCCCTCGCGCCTGCGCGGTGACTTCCCGCCTTTCCCACTGCCTCTCCTCAGTTTTCGTTTTTCCGCAGAGCCAACAGGACGTCCTCCTGTCACCGCAGAAACTTTTTACTTTAAAATCCTTATTTTCTTGTTTTCTTGTGGTCGCGGCTGTCTTTCCCGCCGATACCGGTACCGCCGGTGCTTTATTCTTTTCCTTTTCAAACTTAGAGAAATATTTCTCCTCAGTTTTTTGTTTTAACTTTTTTGGGCCTACCAGGCCTTTCCAAAATGGAGCCTTCTTCCCTTAAGAAGTGCCTTCACTGTGGAAACTCAATTTTCTTTTTAGACTCTGTTTGGTGTCTAACCTGTCTGGGTCCTGACCTTTTTTCCCCTGATACTTCAGGCTATATGGTTGGGAGAAGACCTTCCCTTTTTCGAGTTTCCCTCGATACCGTTTTTCCTCCTAAGCTGAGGACACCGGTTTATTCTTCTCTCCAGGATCAGGTAACCCACAAACAGTCTGTTAAGACTAGCCAATTCTTGAAGGGTAAGTCTCATGCACAACATGATGACGGCTCCGGCCTTGTCCTCAAGATCCCATTGGCAATAAAACCCCGGCGCGAGTCTTTGGGCTCCAAAGCATTCACGGGGTTTCAGGTTGTTCCTGGGGCTCACCCCTCACAGAACATACCTGAGCCGTGCCAGGGGGTGGTATCCGCTTCGAGCGGTACCGATAACCCGGCACCGGCATCGGTGTCGAGTGCTGCACTCTTCACCTGGGATCGTCATCTGGAATCCTCGGTACCTTCGGGGCCGATCGATATAACCCAGATTGACTTTCCTATATCTTCACCGTGCTCGGGGTTGGTACCGACTTCGAGCGGTACCGATACCCCGACATCGGTGCCGGTATCGAGTGTTCCTCTCTTCGCCGGGCATCGTCTTCGAACGTCCTCGGTACCTTCGGTGCCGTTCGATGAGATTCCAATTGACTTTCATGTATCGACATCGCTGATACCACCACCAACGTCGGTACCTTCTAGACATGCATCGATAGACTCGCTCGCTTCGATGCCGAGTCTAGAATCGATATCCAGTCTAGATGACTTGGTACCGACGTGTTTCGGAACCGATCCATATCGTTTCCGGCTACGCAGTACCGAGGATATTCACCAAGGCTCTCTAGTTACCTCGGTACCGCTTCAGCAGCCCTCGATTACTGCTTCGATGACATTATCTCCGATACCGGTACCGGTGTCGGGGTCGATTCCTGCAGTTCCATCGGTGCCATCGATCCTTTCTATGCCTAGTTTGGAATCGATACCAGGCACTGACGATGCAGTACTAACTGCCTCAAATCAGAACTGTCAGTATCATAGTCCATCGAGCAGGATTCTTTTTCTGCACCAGTCCAGTATATCTTCTGGTGCTCAAGCTGCTCCTTCAACCTCAGCTTGCCCAGGATTAGTTCCTATTGGAAATCCTTCTTTTCAGAAGTTTCTCCTTGACATGGCAGCTTTTCTTGCCATTCCTATTCCTGGTTTTTCTCTTGACCAAGATCCTGCAGAAAAGGAAAACATAATGCTTCCTTTACATCATTCTTTACAGGATCTTCTTCTGAGGATATGGGAATCACCCTTAAAGGTTCCTTTGCCTTCTACAGCCATTGACGTTCTGTATCAGGTACCTCCCTCTCCAGGGTTCCAGAAAAACCAACTTCCACATCATTCCATTGTAGCGGAATCAGCAATGAGGAAGGTAAGAAGCAAGAAGAAGCATTCTTCTTATCCGCCAGGTCGTGCATCTAAAGCACTTGATGCCTTTGGACGTCAAACCTTCCAAACTTCTATGCTGGCTTCAAGAATTATTTCATATATTTTTTATGAGTCTGACACTTCAGGAGGTCACAGAGAAATTATCTCTTTTGTCTCCTTTTTTGTCAGAACCTAAGGCCTCTGACTATTCCTTGCTTCTCAATCATAGCAGGAATATCTCTTGGTTCCTTTCTCGTGCTTCTCTAGACTCTTTTGAGTCTGTTAGCAGATCCTCTGCTATTGCCATTGGAGCACGTCGTACAGCCTGGCTGCAGGCTTCAGACTTGAGCAGATGGGCACAACATACACTGGGTAATTCTCCTTGTACTGGAGAAAATCTCTTCAATAAAGAGGCTTTACGTCAGGTTGCTCATTGCTCCACTGACTTTCCTAGTTCTGGAAACCGTCCTAAGCCTTCTTTTTCCCAAGGGCGTAGGAAATGTCCTACCAAACCTTCTTTCCCTAGGAAAAGAAAATTTCATCCTCCTTCTGCCCATCCTCCAGATGTACCCAAGCAAGGGACATCTCATCCTCGTCTGAAGTCTCCAGACTCTAACCAGGCTAATCATAGCCAGCAACCATAGGTTTCTGTATGTTGCAATCTACAGTTAACTTCTTCTTACCAGAAGTTATTCTTCAAACCCTACATTGGTTTTTCTTTTCAGTATGCTAAGCTGTTAGGATATTTTTATCCATGGGTTACAGAATTCTCCCTTTCTTTTTATTATAAAGGGAGATTACAATTATCCCAGGATAGTTTCTGTCCCCATAGGGACATTTTTTCCTTCAGCTGATTTACCATATGGTACGTCACCTTCCAAGCCCCTCTCTCCCAGGGTTTCCCCTGCTCGAGTTGGTACCATACTGAAACACTTCTCTTTCTTTCCAGTGTAGACTTTTTGCTATCCTTCAATGCATGCTCTGAACAACTCATCAGACAGGGACGGGAATATCTCCGCTCCCTCTGTCTGTTTTTCTCCCTGTTTTTATACAGGGGGATCCCCTCTGCTCTTTTGTTCAGTTGCTGTACAAGCAGAAGTTCCAGTGCTTACTTTAATGTTTCTTGCAAGTTCCTTTCAACTATCTTGCATGATACTACTCACTGCAGGTTATCTTCTTCTTGCCATATCCTTACCTAGGATATGGCACCACATCTGACTGCTGTCAGTTTCTCTCATAATTCTCCTGCACAATGCTCTCTGCAATCTTCAGAGAAGCTTTCTACTATGGGCCCTTGCTGTAGAGCATTGAACTTTTGTCTCTGAGGGTTTTCCATATAATAGGAAAAGCTTATATAGTCATTCCATGGCTATATCGGTTCTTTATACCCTCTTGTCTCCTATTGTGATACAGAAGACAGGCTTTTTCTGCGTGAATGTCCAAGGAGTTCCCAATCTGGCAGGAATCTACCCCTTTTTTCCTTACAGCTTGGCATTATCTTTTCTACTCCACTTGGACAACGCATACTCTTTTACTGTACATGATACCCCTGAGTCCCTTGGCTGGGTCATCCAGGTGTCTTAGTCTATGCGTTTTCTTGTCCTTTGGACATGTCAGGGTCCTCAGGTACTCCTGACATGCTCTTACCAGACTGCTATTATCCTCTGTTTTTCACGCAACCATACTGGTTATCCACTGAAATATATTCCTGCACCACGGAAATAGATTCTCTATATATTTTCAGGTGGTTTTCACCCCCTTATTAGATGAATCTTTTCCCATCACATTCCCCATGTGAATGTTTTTGTGGAGCTCAGTTGCAGACATGTATCCTTAGACTTATATTCATGTCTGTATATATCCTATACATACATATTTTTGTAATCTGTATGGGCATAAGCCATGCCCATCTATATCTATACATATATCTATCTATATATATATATATATATATATATCACACATATCTGGACATATATGCACATATATATAGACATGTATGTATCTCCATATATATATGTGCCCATTGGGAGATGTCCATAAGACACTAGGTATTACCTACTATCTCCCTAACTGTCTGTGCTATAAAGCTTTTACCTTCTTAAGGGGTCCAGACAGTCAACTTGCCTATTCTCATACGGCTCAGTAAGTGGGAGCGGTTATACACACAATTACTGCTGTGACGTCAACAGCTTCTATTTTTGTTATAGATCTCCCTATCCATGAAGTATTAAACTTATTGTCTTCCTATCTCTTACCAGCTAGGAATGACAGTGTACATCTTCAGTATTTCTGAGTACACTTCTGTTCTCCTGGGGAATAGGGGCTTTTTTCCATACCCCCTCTTCCCTTCCGGACTGGTCTACTTTTCCAGATCGGTCAGTCTTCTTCTTTTAGTCCTCAATGTTAATAACTCTCTACCTAAAAGAGTTTTCAGCTTTTTCCCATAAAGCTTTCCATTGAAGACCTGCCGTTCTTCTCCTGCCCCAGTTGACACCTGGGTCACCTGCCCATTCCAGATTTGGAACTTCCTCCTCACTGCTGTGAAGTTACCTTGAAGATTCCGTTACTGCATCTACAGTACACTCCATCACAGTTCTACTTCCTACAATCCAGTAGGTAAGCTCTATATTGTGCTAGTTCATTAAATATTTTAATGATACTTGACATACATTCTAAAGACTCCTCTCCCCTGTAGTCTTTAGATTTGCTGTTCCTTGCAGCTCTTCTCTATTCAACTCCTACCCCCCATCCCTCAGGGGATGCCGGGGATCCAGGTTTGGAAAATGCCGTCCTGTCCAGGAATACGCATTTTATGGGATCTCCCCTGGCACCCACAGCTAGGGAGTCCCCATATGTGAAGACTCATTCCTGCTTGTTCCTGGAGATAGCACAGTTACTTACCTGTAACAGGTGATCTCTGGGAACAGCAGGAATTAGTCTTCACAACCCACCCACCTCCCCTAGGAGTTTTATCTATCTATCTCCTTTCCTCTTTCTCTCCTTCTGTCTCAGCTATGAAACTCAACTGAGGAGAGGCAGTGGGAAAGGCGGGAAGTCACCGCGCAGGCGCGAGGGATGCTCCCAAAAGCTTTCTGATTGGATGCTGGGGAGCATTCCCGTGCAGGCTCCGTCGGTACCGACGTACCCATATGTGAAGACTAATTCCTGCTGTTCCCAGAGATCACCTGTTACAGGTAAGTAACTGTGCTTTCTCTGTGGACAGAAACTTGGTCTCTTTATTGAGCGGTTGCTACTGAAGTACTACCGAAATACGTTATCCGCTTGAATATTCACCACAGAAACTAATAGGACATATATGTAGTCGTGTACTAAGGTCTCAGTTCAAACATACGCAGCTGTTCAAAGAGAGAGGCGGAGCATTGGGGGAAAGCCTTTATAGGTTCTAAGCGTACTCTTTGAGAGCATGCGTGGCGTCTTTTTGCCTTGACATTTGAGCTTGCAGTCCCAGCTCCCTCCATGGGAAGAGATGAGAATGGAATAATTGTATACGATATATCTGCAAGTAATCCCCTGAAGAAACACATGGTGTGAAACGCTTGGGCGCCTTAGATAAATGGCGTTGGGATTTCAACTGCAGCTGCGAGCATCAGTACATTATAGCCGCTGTCACAAGGTGGACCTATTGGAGCCTGAGAAAATGGAAATCAGCAGCAGTGATCAGGGAAGAGATGACAGGATAAACAAAAAACTGTCAGATGGTTGCTACAGACAACCTAGGCACACGTGGGTAAGGGCTGAGAAGACACACCCAGATAGCAAGCAAAGGGAGTTTGCTTTGCCTGATAGGAATCAGCTGGGTAGAGGTGGAGCCCAGAGACACAGAGATATAATACACTCCCAAATAGTTAGAGAGGGGGAGGAGGTGAACCAGCAAGTCTCACAGCAGGGGAGACAACGGTCAGCGCAGCAGAAGCTGGGAAAAGTATGGAAGTGGAATGAAAGAGAGTCTGAATTACTGGGACAGCATGCAAGCCCACACGAAGGTCTGAGTGAGTCTCAAACCCAGAGTGAAACATTTGGAAGGCAAAAGCCAGATATTGAATGCATGTGTGAAGAGCACGAGAGACGTGGGAGAGTTGCAGTACAAGGTAATAAAGCCAGAAGTGTTGATAGTGGCTGTTTTCTACCCGAGTGGGTAAAATCCTGCAGCAATAGAAAAAGCCACCCAGAAATAAGCTTTAGAAATAATCCCTTCCCTTGTGCTAGAAAACCCAGGAGAAGAGAAACTCACTTCCTTGGAGAAGCTGGTGATTCTAGTAACAACTTTAAACTCCCAGAGTTTGAGCAACCTCCGTATAGAGCAGTGCAATCCAGGGCAGCTGTGAGGAAAAGGCTAGACCCGAGCACGCTCAGAGTCTACCGTAATCACTCTAACAGCAGAGCCAGGGAAGTTCCTGAATGTCCTTATGCTTACCAGCAGGGGCTGAGCTCCCATAAGCCTCATGCAAAACTATATGGTAGTTCCCAGGGAGGCTTTGAGTCAGAAGGACAGCATAACTTCCTGCTTGACGAGGAAACCTACATTATCCTTTTGAAACAGCTGACCTTAAAAACGTGAGTGTTAATGAACCAGAATCTATGGAATATGAGAATGCAGAGTTAGCAACAGTTCCTGAGCCCATGGAATGCTCAGTCTCGGTAATTGACCCAGAGTTTTCCTTAAGGTGAAAAGGGTTGAAGATAACCTGAGTAAGAGTCACAAGTTGTGGGCTGGAAAACGTGTCTCACAGAAAACTATGTGAGTGAGCTGTGCTGTGACAGCAAAAAGGAAAGCCTGTGAAAAAACATTGAGAATGTTTAATTCTTTTCTTTTTGCATTTAAGCTGAAGTAAGCTATTTTTGTTTAACCTTTCTGATTTCTGTTATATGCCCGAAGTGGGTTGTTTGCTTTGTTTTTGCCAAGGAGAAAATACCTCACGGACGGGGAATAAAACCCTGAGTTTGGAACACAAGTGTCTTTTGTGGTTTATAGAGAAGGTACAACTACCACCCTCAGGCAGTACCAAGGCCTCACCGGTAGGGCACCTGGGGGTGCGACACCGCTCAGCATATCATGGACATTCTATATGATATTGGAAGCTAAGTACCAACAATCTATTTTCTCTACAAATAGCATCGTTATAGTACTCTTTGAGAAAAGAATGATAATTTGAAAGTTACGTCCTTAGGCTGGAGCTGAGTGAGCAAGCTTTTTGATTATCTGAGGGTAATTTTGAACATAAAACTTTTTGTGAAATTTTTAATAAATGAGAATAACATGAAAAATATATAAAAAAAATAAAAAACCAAGAAAAAGGACAATGGTTGTCAAAGTGTGCAAGAATAAAAGGTCATTGATGTGAACAGCAGCATTAACAAGGGTGGTAATCTTGATGGAGCCCCTTTTTTGAACAGCTGCGTATGTTTGAATTGAGACCTTAGTACACGACTACATATATGTCCTATTAGTTTCTGTGGTGAATATTCGAGCGGATAACGTATTTCGGTAGTTCTCTGTGGACAAGCAGGAATGAAGTCTTCATGTATGGGTGGCGTCGCTGATAGAACCCTATTTGTAACGGTCCTCAGCTTCTATTGGAAGCTTTTGGGAGGCTGCACTGCACTTGCATGCCCGTCATCTGATCTGCTGTTGTGCCATCTTCTCCAGTCTTTGTTTTCCATGGAGCCCCACAGATGTGAATTAGTTGTCCACCAGCAAATGTTTCATTTTTCCCCCTTGGAGGGTCTTTGTGCTTGTTTTAAACTTTTCTGTCTGCCGTTGGTAGCACCAGGTCCATCGATCATGGTTCCACCTTTGGTTCTGATGCTTTTTTGGTAACTTTTATTTTCTGTTCTTTTTCTTGCGGCCTGGCTGGGCCTCTAGTCACCATTAAGCTGTTTGATTTTGCTACAGCCATCTCCCAGACATGTTCCAGAAAGCGGTAGCAGGTTCAAGAAATACACCAAATATTCCAGGACCATCTCGGTCACCTAAAAGCACAAATTGGTGCCTCTAATGTCTGCGTCTCAACATGACAAGGAGAGGCCTGAAGGGTTGAGAGAAGCAGAGAGAATCCTCCTTTGGCCAGAGGTCTGATTCAGCGTCTTTGGCACTGGCATCTGTCTCGATGGATCTGCCAAAGATACATAGACATCGTGAGGTTCCTTGGCTCAATAGGAGCCAGTTGCCTATGGTGTCCTGGAGCATTGGCCATCTGTCAGTCTCTGCCTGGAATCAAAGGAGGACTTGACCTCTACCCTGTTGGTGTAGAAGGGGGCCCGTCAGAGCATCGGACTTAGTCCCATGTGCCTTGGCATTGGATCCTTTCCTGGTGCGATGCTGAATGGTGACTATGAATGGCCTGCCAAGGTGGCCTGGGGAGAGCTTTGGAGGGGCACTGACCGTCTCCCGACCACTGAGTCATGATACCTGTGCAGGGTTGCTGGAGACTTTCTTCAAAGCTGCCCAGGGCCTTCGGAATCGGCAGCCATGGAGTAATGCCTTCAGACGCTCGAGGCCTGCATCGGCGGCCAAGAGAGCAAATAGAGAATGCTAAGTATCATAAGCAAAGGAATGGCAAATAAAACAAAGGATATTATAATGCCTCTGTATCGTTCCATGGTGCGACTGCATCTTGAATATTATGTGCAATTCTGGTCGCCGTATCTTAAAAAGAATATAGCGTTATTAGAAAAGGTATAGAGAAGAGTCGCCAAAATGGTAAAGTGGATGGAAGGATACCCCTATGAAGACAGGCTAAAAAGGTTAGGGTTCTTCAACCTGGAAAAGAGACGGCTGAGGGGAGATATGATAGAGGTCTATAAATTAATGAATGGAGTGGAAAGGGTAAACGTAGATCGATTGTTTACATCATCAGAATATAGAAAGGCTAGGTGGCATGCAATGAAGCTACAGGGTGACCTATTTAAGACTAATAAGAGAAAATATCTTTTTCATTCAACGTGTAATCAAACTCTGGAATTTGTTACCGGAGGATGTAGTAAAAGCTGTTAGTGTAGCTGGATTTAAAAAATATTTGGACAAGTTCCTGCAGGAAAGGTCCATAAACTATTATTAAAAGGGACCCGGCATATCACTGCTTCACCCAATACAAGCATTATGGAACCTGTGTCTTTTGGGGAAACTGCTAGTTACTTACAGTATGACCTAGCTTGGCCACTGTTGGAAACAGGATACTGGGCTTGATGGATCTTGGTCTGATCCAGTATGGCATATCTTATGTTCTTATCACATTGATGCTGCAACAGCAGCTGGCTGGCCCTTTGGTGCCCAAGGCATTGTCCTCAACCATTGTGCAGCTAATCCTTGAAATGCATGCTCTGCCTGTGGAAGCATCGACATCGGTACATTGAGGAGATCTAGTGTTGGTTCCTGGTAGAGCCTTCTCTCTCTCTCTCTCTCTCTGGATGTATCAGGTTCTGATGTCCCCACAAAGCCCTGAAAGTACTCAATACATTATCGATACCATCAATGCAGTCACTCTCCTTGAGGCCGGAGGGAGCTCAGGGCAGTGTCTAGGAGGTACTTTGTCTTCCTCTTGGAGTCTCACTCTGATGACTGGGTGACCATTGTGGAATCGGATCTTGAACTTTCATCAGAACCGTCTCCTCTGGAGGACATGTCCTTCCAGGACTTTCTGAGGGATATGGCCAAGGTCATCCCATTTTCTATTTTCCAGTTCATACTGCTAGACCAGTCCAGACAAGCGGGTTACGTCTCCCTGCCAGCAGATGTTGGAGACAGAGAAAAAAACACTCCAGAGCTGTGATTGGTTGGGCTCTGGATGACATAGGAGTGCCCCTAGAGGACCTAGTTAGTATTTTCTCTGTCTCTAGCAGATGAAAGTCTTAGACAAGTTTGTCTAATTATTTTCTTTTCTTCATTTTTTTTTTTTTCCTGGATGCACCCAGAGCACACAAGAGGTGTTTCTCTGGGTTTCCCAGGCTTCCCTCCTTAATAGCTGTATTTTCTGTAATCAGCAATACAGCAGGGTTTGAGCTCCTGATTTCACTGTCAGTGCAGCTCCCCTTCTCCCCATCCCTCCCCAGAAACACCTTCCAGCCCCTGCCATGAGGGTCTAAGTGGCCGGAGAGGGATCAAACTCTAATTTCCCTATCTTTCAGTCACTGTAATTACCTTACACTGACTTTGAAAGTTTCTCTACTCCTCCGTGGGAATTCAGCTCCTCTGTACCAGCACAGTGAGTAACTACATTCACAAACAATGGGAAGGTTATCAAATACAGCAATAAAATACACACAGTTCTATAGAAAATACACCAAAGCTTTGTGGAGAGAAACTGAGAGAAGCACGTTCTCCCTGTTTACTCTAACTTCTCAGCCATGGTTCACTTTATTTATAAGGCTTTTGTAGATGATACAGCATAATTTCACTTTATCATTATACGTCATGTATGTTTATCATGGAGGCGGAGCCAGCGGGAGAGCATGATGGCCGCGTAGGAGAGTTGCTCCTCTCAACCCCTGCAAGAATCCGGCGATTTCTCGCACAAAATCCTGCCTCCCGGTAACTACCTTGTAGTATTCGGTAAAGGTAATCATGACGAGTGGGAAACCTACTAAATTAGATTTCACGGCTGGAGGGAACGCAGGATCCAAGCGACTTAAAGCCGATCCCCCCTCTCCCCTCAAGATGGCCGCCGCAAAGGAGACCGAGGAGGTAACCAGAGAAATATTAGGAGAAATCAGAGCTGTTAGAACGCTAGTGACCGCAAATGGCGAGAAATTGGCTCAGGTGCAGTCGGAGATACAAGATGTGAAGGGTCAGATCGAGGGGGTTAACAGGCAGACTGAACAAGGTAGATATGGCGCTATCCGCGCACGAGGAGCAAATTGGAAAACTTATCAAGGCCCATCGGAAAATAGAACAACTAGAGGCCAATTTGGAAGACCTAAGTAACAGGTCTCGGCGCAATAACATCAGACTGGTTGGCATTCCCGAGGGAGCGGAGGGCGCTGACATGTTCAGATTCTTATTACATCTGCTCCCAGAGGTTATGCGCCTGAAGTTCTCCTCATCGTTGGAGATCGAGAGAGCTCATCGAGTGCCGTCACAAGTTGGGTTGCATAACCGTAGATCCCGGCCGATTATTTTCTGCCTCTTAAAGCATCAGCAGGTGGTACAAATTCTGGCAGCGGCGAGGGCACAGGCCCCACTGAAATATGAAGGCCATACTATAGCGTTCTACCCTGACTTCTGCAAGTCGACCGTAGTCAAGCGACAACAATTCCTCGAGCTTCGACCACGTCTCCAAAAGCTTCAAGCGCGTTTCGGCCTCTTCTACCCAGCGCGCTTCAAGATCACGATAGACAACCAAACTAAGACATTTGATGATCCTGTGGCAGCAGCACAATTTATCGATGATCATGAAGCCTTGAAGATGCAATGACTGGTCATGCGACTTTATTTTATTTTACTTCTTATCTTTCTCCGCTGCTCCTTTGGGCGTGCCGGTCTTCGCCGATGGAAAGAATCTCACCTGCACAGGATGGATAGAACCCTGGGAGAGGGGTATGAGACAGAGCTGGGCTGAGTCTCCCACAGTATGGAGCCTTGAGTTCTTTGTGCTAATAATGCCCTGCTCCCCCTTTCTTCTCTCCCTTGCTTTACCTTTTTGAACTGGCGAACTGTTTTTTTTTTTTCTGGGAGTAGGGATGCTGTATGGTGTTTTCTGCAATGTTTCCTATGGAGGGCGGGAGATGGGGAAGATTGGCTGTACATAATATTGTATATATGCAGTTTTCTATGCAAAGAATAGGTATTCTGCCATATCACGAGTATTATATAAGATTTTAACCTACGTGGTTTCTGTTGTATAACGAATCGCTGGGAGGCTTATAGGCTAAGGGGTTGTGTTTAGTGGTAATCATGTTTTTCACACTGTTTCACCCTAATTTTTTATTCCCCTACAGTGGAGGTTTAATGGTGCCTTGCAAGTCCAGTAGTGTTCAAAATTTATTACAATATCTCCGGTCTAGACGTATCCAGAGCAGACTCATTTCTCTCCTCACAAGATCTCAAACGGGCTCTCCTCATGTGTGCCTTTAAAATAATATCTCTGAATGTAAAGGGCATAAGCCATCCGGCTAAGCGTAAGAAGATCCTAACCTACTGTCAGAAATTGAAGTCAGATATAGTGTTCCTGCAAGAGACGCATTTATCAACTCAAGAAGCGATGAAGTTAGCTTCCGGGAAATATCAATTAGTTGCACATTCCCCTGCTTACGGGAGGAAAAATGGCGTAATTTTGTTGGTAAACAAAGCCATGAATGTTCAAGTGCTGTCAACCAAGGCCGATCTGGATGGCCGTTGGGCCACAGCTATGGTGAAAGCAGACGGTCTGCAATTCGCCCTAGCTAATCTGTACGCCCCAACTTCCGATAGCCCTCAATTCTTTCAGGAGGTAACCGAAGCCCTTCACGGCAATGCAGATGTCCCAATGATAGTCGGGGGCGATTTTAACCTGGTGCTTGACCCGCTCCTGGATTGTCAACCCGGAAGAGTAGATAGGAGAAGCAGAGCACGGGTAGTCCTGGAATGTATGATCGAGGAGCTGGGTCTTGTTGACGCCTGGAGAGCTCTCCACCCCATGGAAAAAGATTATACATTTTTCTCTCAGCCTCATGGCTCTTTCTCACGTCTGGATTTTTTTCTGCTGTCTAAATCCTTACTACACGGGATCCAGAGGGCTGAGATATTAAGTACTCACATATCTGACCATGCGGCGATATCCCTAGAGATGGTCCTGTCAGCAGAGTCTTTCAGTAACCGTGCGTGGTCTTTCTCTCGAGCACTGTTGGCGGACGAAGCGTTCAAACAGAAGATGCAACAGGCCATTCAAGAATACTTTGCCACCAATCTTATGGAAGATACCCCTCTGTGGGCCTGGTGGGAAGCTTTTAAAGCGTCTATCAAAGCAAAAATTACCAGTTTCTCTATTGCCGCTCATAAACAAGCGAAAGAGAAAATGCTCCTCTTAGACCAAAGAATAAGAGCTGGTGAGAGACTCCTGCAGAGGAATTTTAATCCTACAGTCCTGACTCAGCTACAAAAGCTACGATTTCAGTATAACATGATCTTGAATAATGAAGTGGAACAGAACATATTTCAGCAGAGGGCTCGCTACTATGTCGAGTGTAATAGAGCTGGGAAACTTTTAGCTGCCCGAGGGAAGGCCCAGAGAGAGAAATCTCACATTGCAACCATAAAGGGAGAAACTGGCAAAGCGGTAACAGCAAACTCGGATATTTTGGCTGAATTTTGTAAATTCTATGAACAGCTTTACCATTCAGAAAAGAGCTGCTCAGAGGCGGAGATACTGCATTTCCTGGAGCAAATTGATCACCCTCACCTGACTGAGGGGCAATGTTCATTGCTTGGCAAGGAGATTGAGCTGGATGAACTGAGGGTTGCCCTAAAGGGAATGAAGAGCGGTAAGGCGGCAGGCCCGGATGGGCTACCAATAGAATTTTATCAGGTTTTCGCCAAAGATCTCATGCCTCCTCTGCTGGAATATTTCAGGAAACTTCGGCTGCACGCAAGTAACACGGGAGCCTTTGCTAGTGCGACAATTATCGTGCTTCCTAAACCAGGCAGAGATTCGACAGAGCTGGGCAATTATAGGCCAATATCGCTTCTCAACGCTGACTACAAGTTATATTCCACGGTCTTGGCTAACAGACTAAATAAAGTACTGCATCTCTTAATCCATCCAGACCAATGTGGCTTCATTGCCGGAAGATCCACGGCGGATAACGCTAGGGTATTCTGTAATCTCCTAGATGTAGCTGGAGACGCCGATGTGCCTTATCTTGGCTTATCTGTCGACGCGGAAAAGGCCTTTGACGAGGTAGAATGGCCCTTTTTGTTTCACGCTTTGAAATGGTTTGGATGTCCACTTCCTTTTGTCGAAATGATAAGGGTTCTCTATGTCAACCCAAGCGCACGTGTGATGGTCAATGGAGACCTCTCCCCATCTTTTGGGCTACGAAGAGGAACACGTCAGGGTTGCCCGATGTCACCCCTTCTATTCAATATAGTGCTGGAACCGCTGTTGCTCGCCCTTCGACAACGAGAGGAGATTAAGGGCATAGCTGTGAAGGACCTGCAGGTCAAATTGTCGGCGTATGCGGATGATTTATTACTATTTTTGTCTCCTGAATCACTTGAGCCACTGATGGTGGAAATTGACAACTACTCTCGGATCTCCGGGTATACAGTTAATCGCACGAAATCTGTTGCCTTCCCGCTTAACCACCTTGCCCATAAGAACTTGCTGGCTGATTTTCCGTTTCACTGGGAAACTTCTGCTGTAAAATATTTGGGGGTACACTTTAGTGCTCCGTTAGCGAAAACGCTGCAGGATAACAAGGAGAAGATGTTGGCGGATGCAAGAGCCTTTGCTTTAAAGTGGTCTCCCCTGCATCTTTCTTGGTGGGGGCGACTTGAATCCATTAAGATGGTATTAATGCCACGATTGAATTACAAATTGGCCATGCTACCAATTCTGTTTCCCTGCAGTTTTTATAAAGCTCTCGATCGGATTATCAGTCACTTTCTCTGGGAAGGGAAAACCCCTCGGATAGCTCTCCAGAAGCTTAAGGCGCATAAATCAGAAGGGGGCGTGCATCTCCCCGACTTTCACTGGTATCATATGGCCACCATACTGAAACAGGGCAGTGCATGGTCCACGGTGGACGCGTCTGTACCTAAGGTCCGATGGCTGGAGATTGAAGAACGGTTGGCCAGTCCATACCCAATGCCGCTGCTCATAGGGATGAAGGGACCGGGGTCCCTCAGAGGAGGTCGAATTATTCTTGCCACCCAAGAGGCTTTTCAATGGTTTGGTTCTATTCTCGATAGAAGAAATTCGCCTTCACTTCTCATGCCAATATGGTGCAACCCCCTGTTTAAAATTAACAAGAAAACTATCGCCTGGGAGAGTTGGCAGAGGAGTGGGATTTGGACAGTGGGGCAGCTGGTAGCAGGAAAATCGTGGAAGTCTTTCAGCGGGCTGCAGAGGGAATTCGGGCTACCGTCTTCTTGTTATTTCCAATGGCTACAACTCACCCACTGTATTTCAGCGGTAAAGAGGAGCTCCGGGGAATTAGACCCACAATGGGAGTTGAAGACTGTCATGGAAGAAGTTGTAGGTAAAGGGAAGGAAATGTCCAATCTCTATGCTTTAATCCGCACTCACTATTCCAGGCCACTGGCAGGACTACGGAAAGTTTGGGAAGTAGAACTAGGGGCTCCTATACTTCCACAGTCGTGGAATCGTCTCTGGGGATGTTCAATTCGTAGCTCAAGGTCGGCAGCACTCACTCAATCAATGTTCTTCTTTGCACACAGAGCGTATATCACCCCAGTGAAAGCAGCCAAATGGATTAAAGAGGGCTCTTCCTTATGTTGGTCCTGTAAAGAGACCGCGGGGTCTGTGAGACATATGTTTCTGGATTGCCTTGCCCTTCGGCGTTTTTGGGAGCCGGTTTGGACTAGAATACAGCAGATCCTTCTTTTTTCAGCTCCTCTCACCTGGAACATAATTACCCTGAGATCGCTGACAGAGATCCCCTCGCTAGATAAGCAACATTTTTTCTTATTAACTTTCATGCTGATGATAGCCGTAAAAACGATTCTGTCCTCCTGGAAAGATTTCACTAAGCTAAACTGGACAACCTGGTGGACCCAAGTTTGTCTTTACAGCAAATACGAGAAAACTCAAGACAAACTCCTTTCTCTTGAGGGGAAAACACTGAGGAGGGAGAGATGGTCTGCTCTGGATAGGTATGTGGATACGGTGTAGCACTATCCTAGCAGTAGATTCGGTTAGAATACTTCTGTGTCTTTCTGCTACCCGATTTTATTTTATGTTGTCAGTACATTGAATACTATTGTAGGCAAGATGTTTGTTTTCTCAGTTGGACCTGCAGTGCGCTGGGGAGGTAGGGGTCGGGGTTGCTTTATTTTTTTTCTCTAATGTTATTCCTTTATGTATTTTTATTTCTTTTTAGGAGGGGGGGGGGTGGGGTATGTTTTAACTATGTATTTAGATAGCCGGACATTGTATCACTGATGTTTTGATTTTTTTTTTTTGTGTGTGTATAAAACTTAAATATATGCAATAAAAAAAAAAAAAAAAAAAAAAAAAAAAGTATGTTTATATCATATTGTAGGTCAACTTATTCGGTGTGGGTCAATGTGGAGCCATAAATGGAGTCCAAGACATAATTGTTTACTTTACATGGCCATTATAAGGAGGAATACAGGATTCCAAGATATAGAATGACCTAATTGACATAATTGTTTACTGCTAATACCTCTTGATATCTACTAATTACTAACCCTGAGAGTATTTTAGCCAATAACCCTGAGACTGCTATCTGGTATCCCTGAGACAGAGAGGCTGGGGTACAACCTGCCCTTTCTTTATTTATGTAAACCTTCACCTAGTAAGCTAATATATATGAAGTTTTTATTTCTAAGCAAGGTTCTGAACAAAATTAACTCTTTATCAGATTTATTCAGTCTAATAGTATATGGTACCCCGTACTAATATATATGCTTTCAGTCCCTCCTCTGATTCTGGAAAGAATCATTTCTAAGTAAGGAAACTCATATATTGCCATTGAAGTGGGCCAATCCATAATATTATTGCAGGGGTCAGTGATCTTACTGATTTCTGATTTAGAAAGCTGTGAAAGATGAAGAGGTGGAAAGAAACCAGTGCTGACATAAAGAAACAGCTGTCAGTACATAGAGGAGTAATACTTCTAAAATGAAACATACCAAAATACCAAACAAAAATGCTAACAGGCCTTGCAAAGGCCTGAATACTGAATACTGAATTCCAGTATGAAGGACCAAGAATCAGTGAGAGCTAAAAAGGAATTTACATAACTCTCACTTGGAACAAAAGTACTGTTTCTGACTTCATCCAATAGACCTTTTACTATTTTTGACTATTATCAATCATACTACAACAAATATCAACTAGTACTCTGCATACAGCATTTTCTTTGCTGGGAGAAAATCTAAAAACCATTCAGTTCCTGACTGCATAAGCTGACACTATGTTTACTGGACCTTGCAATACACACTAATTGCCTCAGTAAAAAAACAGAGCAATCACTATGACTTCATCCTGAGGGGAAACATCCCTTTTTCTGCCTAAAGATCTGTTTGAAATTAACAACAAATTAATATAATTCAATTCACTATGGGGTATCCACCAGGGCTATATAGCACGCACCTAATCAACCTCTGGGAAACTCTGCACTACAAAAATACTAACTGAAACATCAATTCTCAAATCGGAGATTACAAAATCAGCTCAACAAAAATAAAATACCAGAAGACTATGTTTCACAATATACCAAACAGTAAACCAGTGTTTGAAGAGATTAAGAAAGAGAATTAGAAGTGCAGAGAGAAACGTTCACAGTTTTAGGAAAAACATACAAGAACCTCAAAACACATGTGATCATTCTGCACATGAAAAACCCTAAATGCACAATCCAAAATTAACAGTGCAAAAACAACGTGGACAACTTGAAGAAACATCTGTAGCCCTTCTTGTAATTAGAAAAAGAAACATGGCTGTCGTGGGGCGAGCCTACAAGAATTACAACAGGTGAACAAAAGATTGAAGGAGCTGAACATTCAAAAGGTGCTCTACTTTTGCCAAACCACAAAAAACTAAATTACCAAGCAGACAATATTGAAGAGAGGCAGATACCAGCAATGTCTGGCTTGTAAACAAATACAATGAGCTGCAGCAAAAATGCTGAACCGTTAAGATGTGAGATTCAGAAACTCACGGAGGACAGGATATATTCTACATACAATTACCCAATTACTCAAAAACTCTCTGAGGCATGACCATTAAATTATTTCACTTTAACTCTGGTTAGGTATGCCTAGGTCTCAACTAGAGGCATCCAAAAAGGGTAGCTAGAACTACACACTTAGTTCCCATTAACTGACATTACTTTGTAAATTACTGAAATATAAGAACTTGTACATAGGATCTTCATACCTATATCTTTAATTATTCTAGGTTCTGTGTTTGTATTTGTGTTTGTATATGACTATATGTTACAAAACTCCTTAAAGGTCTTAGGCCTAACTCCTGGTAGACTTCCATGCTGAGGAGCTGTCACTGTTGGAAGACAAGCAACAAACTTTGATAACTTAAAATATTTTTCCCATCAAGTGTAAGTGTGCCTCAAAAATATTTGGATATTCCTTCTAACATCCTCATGATTCTGAATACAATACTGCTTCATTAATAAATTGCCATAGCACATCTAAGACCAGATTAGGAAATATGCATAGCCAATATGCATAGCAATAAAAATATTCTCAAAATAATTCTAAGACAAACTAAATATATATCTACTCTTCCTAATATACTTCTTAAGATGATGAAGAGATATACGATTGCTATACTGAACCTCTAATTCTCAATTACTTTATTAAGTAGAGGTTTAGTACCTGAAGGTCATTACATACATATCAGGAAAATACTAATCTAAAACTAACCTCATCCTTCTAGGTCTTACTATAAATACATAAAAAACATTTTAAATGCTATATAAAAGCATTTTACATGAATAGTCCATTTAGAATTTACTTAATACAATAATCTCTTGGTAATGTCTCTGTTGTTCTTTCAGAAAATACTTTGAATCATAAAAGTCCTTTTCTTCAATATCACTATTTGTCCAATAAGACTCTGTGTTGCAAACTCTTGATTCACCGACACAGGAAGCCACTTTCTGGACTTGAGAGGGGGCCACCGTATAAGATGCATTCGTTGAGAATGTCTTCTCACTTTACAAGCTGAATATCCCACCAAGAACACACGACATGGACCAGGAACTCCGGAACTGGGAGTGTCTTCGGATGCAGGCTTAAGCAGGACCCAATCTGGCGACTTTACTTCTGCTAAAATAATTCTGCGGATCCCGGATATAAAGAACTTGCCATCTCGTTAATGAGTCACTTGCAATAAAAGAAAACAAACAGGGCTGAGTACAACCGTACACAATAAGTTAAGATAGCGCTGCGCAACACCGGGTGTCTGGGATAACTGCCAAGGCATTCATTAATTACTTCAAATAGTGTCCGGGGAAACACACACCGCCATAAGGGCTAAAAAGGAAAAGCTTTATTTAATCGGAGGCTGTATCATAGTGCCCTAGTAGGGACACCGTCTCCCTCCTCTGATACAGAACAGATACCAAAACAGGGTGCAAAATCAAAATAAAACAACATGAATTCAGCAGGCAGGAGTCTTAATATCTTTCCCTAAACTATCCCTACAGTACCAGTCCTGAAACAGTTGAAACAGATTACTTTTGTACCAAAAACAATAATAACCAAAAGACAAATTGCATAACCACAGCGGTAAAACGTCTCCTGCAAAAACAAGGCAAATAAAAAACAAAAGATGAGCAGGGCAAAATAAACAGATGATTCCGTTTCCCAGCTGCCCGAAACGTCACGAAGTTCAAAACGGGGTTTCAAAAGAGATATCTTCAAAAGGAGATAAAAGAGAAAATAAAGTCATCTGTAATAGCGCTACATACTGCAATGTCAGTAACACTGAGACGTGAAAAACCGCTTGCCGGTTCTCTGTTCACGTGTCTGCAAAATGGTTGTTCATTGGCAAGTTTGTCTGCTAGCCGTCGCTGCAGAACCAGAAACCAGGAAGTTTCAAGTGGGAAAAATACTGCTATTAAACAATATAGCCATTGCGGGAGCCCCAAAGTTATTTCATTAGTTTGCTCTGGTTTACAACCAATTGTGAAGATTTGCAAAGCACACAGATAATAGAAACATCAGAAAAAAAAACAAAACTACAAACCATTTGAATAGTTTACAATAATCATGGCACTCTTCCCAGTACATGTTTACATCTAAAACATGGTGCATTGCCCAGTACATTGTAGCATTAAAAAAAACAAACCTTCAACTGCGATAACGGAGAGACAGAGAGACTTTCTGATCCTTCTGACCAGAGAGTGTTAAGACAATTCCCAGAAAGTTACATGTTTACAATACAACCCACAGTTTAAACAGATTTAACCCTTAAACCTAACTTAGCAATATAATAAAGAAATCTGACCAGTAATATATGTAATTCAATTTACAGTAAAAACAAATTATTCACATAATAAACTAAAAAGAAATGGTTGAGTTTCTTATCAGATAATGCAGGTTCTAGGGCCTTTGCAAATATGCAAGACTAACCTTCAAAAAGAGTAGATAAAAAACAAAACTGCATTTTTTTCTTTCTTCTTTGCCAAGTCATACTGAAAATCCAGGGAGAAGTTGGCAAGATCACATTATGAACTGCGTACAGGTTCTTGTACAAGTTTATCAGTGTCTTACCGTACAGCCTTCCACAGACTCGCTTGCAGCACAAAAAGAGTTGAAGTCTCACATAACGAAGTTGCAGGATACACGTGTCTGGAAATCTGCAAGCAGCGGCTGCTGGCAATGGACACAGCTGACAGTCTAAGAAACGAAACTTCAGGTCTCACGGCAATAACACAGGCGGAACGAAAGGCATCTGATATCTGATCCCAGCACTGTAGATGAAAGTTTTTCAAGATAACGATGCTTGCATCTGCAGGAAAACAGCACTTCAGAGGAAAGAAACACAACTGACAATGTGCGACATTTTATCCTGGGGCAGCCCACAGAGCAGATAGAAGTCTTCCAGGATCAGGGTAAATAGTTGTGACATCTGCAAAGAATAGCAGGGAAAGCATCTCTTCTGACCATCCCCCTGCTCTGATTCCAGAGACAGTTTTTTTGCTTGCAAAAGCTCAATGACAAGCTTATCTGAACTGTCTCGCTGAAGATTCCTATGACTTTCTCGCGCTCCAATCTTACCCCTCCCCTTGCTCTTGGGAGGTTGAGCAATCATCAGCTTGAGCAACTCAGTCATTTCACATCAAATGTCAGCTCACTGCACCAGGCACTTTTCAGACTTACACAAGCACTTTTCAGACTTATATCAGTACTTTTTCAGACTTACATCAGCTGTCCTAGCTGGTCAATCTATTATTAAAGTTGTAAAAAAATACCTTTACTCATGGGATTAAACATTTACAAAAACAATTAATGAATCCTGCCTTAAAGATGTGTAATCTCAACCAGTTCTTTTCACAGGTTTGCTATAAGTGCACTGCTACTACTGTAAGTGATTTTAACAGAAAATCATTTTTTAAACCACTAAAACAAAATTATCCCTTCGAGTTTTCTCTTGGAAATCTATCACAAGGTACGTCACAAACTGAATAAAAATCAGCTGGGTTATAGAATGCAGTTCTAAGCAAATTATCTAAAGCAGCCCAAGTAGGACATGAACTATTATACTGACGCAACACAGTTTGAAAAAATTTTATAGCACTATGTAGTTGAATACATTTCTCTCTATAGGTCATAAAACACTTATTCAGACCCTTTTCAATATCATCAACAAGTTTACTAGAAATTCCTAATTCCTTTGTAGCAGAAATATTATTTCTTAATGTTTCCTCTAAGGAATCTATGATACGTACAGTATATTTCGTTTCACGACTAAGAAGATCATTCATTTCTCTGAGTTGGGACACATTGCAAGTCCCAAAATTCGTGATCTGTGTATTTCCCAATATTCTTTGCTTATCTCTTATCTCATATCTTAATTTCGCTAAACGAGTGACTATCTTCCCTTCTGAAACTACATAATTCTCAGAACAGACAGGGGAAGACGACGGAAATACACCTGGAACATCTTCAAATGCAGCCACCTCTGCTTTCTCCAGTGGTTCACTCGTTGTATCAACATTCACTAATACAAACAATTCATTTTTCAATTTATGTGTCATTCGCTGCCACCAACTAAACACTAGCCCTTCATGAGCATCGCATATTTTCTGTGTCTAGTCTGCAAAGCACATTTCAGATAACAAAGCTTATCTACAGAAAATGTTCCTTCCAAAGGAAACTTGTAACAGCACATTATTAATAGTTACTGCATGCCAGTGCACAACATAAGTGGTAGCCCTATTCCCATATTTTTCACGCATACAATAAGAAGGGCTACCTTTCTGGAGAGCTAAACTCATAGCCTCAACATGCCATTCACACAATTGAGTCAACTCCTGTTCACCTAACAGATTGCTCATTGCTGGCACCAAATAATACTCACAAACACCTTCCCTCCTTGTCAGGAATGTCGAAATCTGTAGATGAGTCACGGCACCAACTGAAGAGCTTACTTAACTCCCTCCTCACCAGTAACCTCACTGAAGCTACGAATAACTACATTCACAAACAATGGGAAGGTTATCAAATACAGCAATAAAATACACACAGTTCTATAGAAAATACACCAAGCTTTGTGGAGAGAAACTGAGAGAAGCACGTTCTCCCTGTTTACTCTAACTTCTCAGCCATGGTTCACTTTATTTATAAGGCTTTTGTAGATGATACAGCATAATTTCACTTTATCATAAGCAAGGTTCTGAACAAAATTAACTCTTTATCTGATTTATTCAGTCTAATAGTATATGGTACCCCGTACTAATATATATGCTTTCAGTTTTGAAATTTTTAGAGCGCAGGTTTTTATTTTTCACTTTAAAGTTGTTGGCGGCCATTTTGAAAACGCGGAATAGCGTTTTTTCTTCAGTATTTTTGGTGGGAGCAGCTCTGGCCAGTCATTTTCTGTACAATACTCACCAGAAAACCATTTGAGCCTTCCAGGAATGTTTCTAGGAGAGAGTTTTTAAGTTGATTAATATCCTCAAACACATTGAAGTTTCTTTTTTTTTTAAAGTCACATTTCTACCATGCCTGCTTCTCTGCACAGATGTATTGTCTGTTACAAGAAGCAGAAATATTTAGTTAATCACTTGTGCTCTTTGTGTATAATGCATCCAGGTGAGTCCTCTTCCTCACTCTCCAATGTGCTGCTGGCTGCAGACATCAGCGCCTTGTCACCTCCTTCTTTGGAAGTGCTGCAAACCAGTCCGCCTGCTGAGGGTTCCCAGTCTGCTCCCATCTTGCTTTTCACAACCTGTTGAAGTCTCTTCAGCTTCGGCTGACGGACAGTTCCTAGCACCTTTTCGCCAGGCATGGAACCTGTGATGCTCGGTGTCCTCCGGGATACCCTCCTTACCTGGTTCTGTACCGAACAAGGATATTTTGGGATCTCGCAAGCAGACCTTAAGGCTATGCGGTGTTCCAGAGACATTTCATGGGACTTGTGGGACGCTTCTGATGCCCATGAGGACCATAAATCTTCGGAGGTGAGTCCTGATTCGTCTGAATGGGAAGATGGAGAATATTCCCCCTCAGATTCTTCAGTCACAGCTCAGGAGGACTCTCAAGATATCAGACTCTTTCGAAAAGAGGAGTTGCCGGCCTTGATTGCACAGGTGGTAGAGTCGCTACGCCTCGCCGACATGCCTGATCCACAGAGTTCCCAGGCTCTGTTGCAGCCGGATCCTATTTTGCAAGGTATTCGTAAGCCTTTTCTTTTCCAGCGGAATTGCAGCAAATGCTATCTCAGGAATGGGACTCTCCAGATTCTTTACGCACCGCACGCCGTATTGGTCAGTTGTATCCTTGGGCTCCCACTGACCTCGACCATTGGCTGACATACCCAAAAATAAATGCTTTAGTGACCGGAGTCACTAAGCATACAACTATTCCAGTTGAGGGCGGAGCAGCACTCCGAGACCAACAAGACCGTAAGGTCGAGAGCCTACTTAAGACAGCTTTTTCGTCTTCCATTCTTTCCCTACAAGCTGCGGTTTGTGGAGGTTTGGCGGCTCGAGCCTCCCTCCAATGGATTCAGCAGCTTACAGATGAACCAGAGTTGGCGCGTCTCGAATCAGTTGCTGCATTCCTGGCAGATGCCTTTTATGATCTTCTACGACTGTCAGCTCGTTCTGTGGTAGCGATGACAGTGGCTAGAAGATGGCTATGGTTGCGTCAATGGGCAGTGGATGTTGCCTCTAAGACCCGTCTGTCTAAGTTGCCTTTTAAAGGGAGACTCCTTTTTGGCGAGGATCTTGATAAATTGGTGAATGATCTGGGAGAGGTGAAGCCGCAACGTTTACCTGAGGACAGGTCAAAGTCATCCTCTCGTCATGGATCTCGATCCCATGGTTTTCGGAGATTTTCTAAATCTCGGGATTCACGAAGATACCGCGCCTTTAAGCCAGGTGCTGCTTCTGCTTCTGCCCATCGCTTTGGGCAGAGGGCTCAGTCCTTTCGAGGAGCCCGCAAAGGAACAGACTCATACTCTACCCCAGGAAAGTTCCCTGGAGCCCTCCCGTTCTTCCCACTGATGGGACGGTCTGCCCACTCAAGATCCTTCCGCCTATAGGTGGACGGTTGACCCTTTTTTCTCGATAATGGGCACTCATAACTTCAGATTGATGGGTCCTTGATATAGTTTCTCTCGAATGTTACCGACCCATTCATGATGCCTTCCTGGTCTCTCCAGGATGCTCGGTGGAAAAACGAGTGGCCATTCAAATTGCCATTCAGAGGCTCCTCTCCTTTAAAAGCCATTTGTCCAGTCCCTCCATTAGAAAGAGGGCTAGGCCGTTATTCCATCTGTTTCGTGGTGCCCAAGAAAGATGTCTCTTTTCATCCAATTTTGGATGTCAAAGTCGTAAATCGCAGCCTTCGAGTACCTCACTTCCGGATGGAGACCCTCCGGTCAGTCATTCACTCAGTGCACCGGGGAGAGTTTCTAGCATTTGTGGATCTCGTGGAAGCATATTTTCATATTCCCATTCGAGAAGACCACCAGTGCTTCCTGTGTTTTTCAGTCCTCGGCCAGCATTTTTAGTTTTGCGTAATGCCTTTTGGCCTAGCCTCGGCACCTCGAACCGTCTCAAAGGTGATGGTGGTTGTGGCGGCAGCCTTATGCAAGCAGGGAATCAGGGTACACCCTACTTGGACGATTGGCTCATTCGCGCGGATTCACTTCCGGAGGCTCGCAAAACTGTTTCCACAGTAGTTGCCTTCCTACAGCAGCTCGGTTGGGTGATCAACCATACCAAACGTTGCCTCCATCCGTCTCAAGAGATCAAATTTCTCGGAGCTCGCTTCAATATCTGTCAAGGGCATGTATTCCTCACTCAAGCCCATTTCCTAAAGCTGGTTTCTCAGCTCCGAAGTTTGGCCCAAAGAGCCCCCTGGACATGGGATTATCTCTATGTCTTGGGATCCATGGCCGCCACCATTGAGCTCGTGCCTTGGGCAAATGCTCACATGCGCTGTCTACAGGCCGCTCTACTTTCCAGATGGTCCCCAGTGACAGAAGACTACCAAATCAGTCTCCCGTTACAGCTCCATGTCCGGTGCCGTCTACAGTGGTGGCTTGCGTCTCACAATCTCCTCAAGGGAGTACCACTGGAAAACCCACGCTGGATCTTGCTGACAACCGACGCCAGTCTGTCCGGATGGGGAGCACACTGTCGCACTCGCTCAGCGCAAGGAACTTGGACGACGCACGAGGCACGATGGATGATCAACAGGTTCGAGGCGAGAGCAGCTTGATTCGCCTTACTGAAGTTTCAGTGGTTCCTATAGGGTCAAGCGGTTCGGATCCTCTGCGACAATGCCACTGCAGTGTCTTACCTCAACCGTCAGGGCGGCACCAAGTGCGCAGGAGTATCGAAGGAGATGTCCCTTCTCTTCCCTTGGGGGAAAGGAACCTTCAAACTCTCTCAGCACACAGCATATAGCAGGGACTAGCAACGTGAAGGCGGATTTTCTAAGCCGAGACACTCTCGATCCTGGCGAATGGGACCTGACCCCACAAGCGTTCCGGACGATAGTTCAGAAGTGGGGGCAGCCAAAAGTAGATCTTATGGCGTCAGCCACGAATGCAAAGGTTCCGATCTTCTTCAGTCTCTGGAGGGAACACAGATCTCAAGGCATAGATGCCTTGGCGCAGCCATGGCCGAAACACCAGTTGCTGTATGTATTCCCACCTTGGCCAATGATAGGAAGAGTCATGCAACAGATCAGGGAGCACCAGGGTCCAGTAATCTTAGTGGCTCCGGACTGTCCCCGAAGGCCATGGTATGCCGATCTCATAAGACTATCTTGAGTCCCTCCTCTGCAACTACAAACTCCCTTCGGACTTCTCAGGCAAGGACCTATCTCTATGGAAGATCCAACTCCCTACTTGCTTACAGCTTGGCTCTTTAGCGCTGTAGATTAGCCCGTAAGGGTTACTCTTCCAAGGTAGTGTTGACTCTCCTCAACACTTGCCGTTTGTCTACGTCGTTAGCATATGGTAGGGTGTGGCGCGTGTTTGAGTCCTGGTATGCTCAACATCATCTTTCTCCTTGGAGTACAGAAATTCCAGACATTCTTGCATTTCTTCAAGAGGGCCTCGACGAAGGCTTAGCTCTTGGCACTCTACGGGTACAGATTTCAGCACTGACGTGTTATAGGGGACCGATTTGTGGTCGTTCTCTTGCGCCCCACTCCGATGTGTCGCGTTTTCTTAAAGGAGTCAAGCTTCTACACCCTTCTGTCCGTCCAGTTGTCCCTGCTTGCGACCTTGTCTTGGTACTACGGGCTTTGATGTTTCTGCCCTTCGAGCCTCTAAAGGAAGTTTCCTTAACGGATTTGACATTAAGATGGTTTTCTTAGTGGCTATAACTTCGGCTCGTCGCATTTCTGAACTGCAGACCCTCTCTTGCAGGGATCCGTATTTGTCATTCTCCGCAGAGGGAGTATCCCTTCGCACTGTTCCCTCATTCCCACCATGTTTAATTCTAGTCTTTCCACAGGGACGTTTCCTAGACCCTGGAAGCACGCTTTGATACGCCCCATTCTAAAGAACTCACTCGATCCTTTAGTTCCCGCTCACTATCGTCCTATCTCCAACCTCCCTTTTCTATCTAAACTCTCTTAGAGAAATTCGTTTTTGCACAACTCTCTCATCACTTGGATTCTATTAATTTCCTTCACCCTCGGCAGTCCGGGTTCCGTCAGGGTCACAGCGTCGAAACTGTTCTTTTGGCTTTCACAAATGCTATACACATAGCTCACGACCGTGGTGACATTTCGGTGGCGGTTGCTTTGGATCTCTCTGCTGCTTTTGATTTGGTTGATCACTCCCTTCTCCTTCAACGTCTATGGGACGCAGGTCTCTGTAGCACAGTTCACCGTTGGTTCCACTCTTTTCTTTCTTCTAGGTCCTGTGCGGTTCTTTCCTCCTCATCCTCCACCCCCCCCCTTCAGACCCCCACCGTCTTCCCTGTGGGGTTCCTCAGGGCTCCGTTCTTGCCCCGCTTCTTTTTAACCTTTTCTTGGCCCCCCTCTCTTCCTTAATACAGCAGTCTGGCATATCCGCTTTCTTTACGCTGATAACATTCTTTTACTCCATCACACTTCCCCCTCCTGCCCAGATCTTTCAGCATTGGATTCTTGCCTCTCAGCCGCTGCTTATCCTGAGAGGGGGAGGAGCCTGCTCCATTTAAAAAACAGCTGCCTTCAGGCAGGCCTGCGCCTGGTGGGCCCGCGCCTGAGGGCCCTTTGGCGTGGACCGGTAAACAGTGTCCTATCTCTATGTCTAAGTGAAGTAAAGAAACATCAAATACAGCGATCAACACCCTGCTAGCTAATCAGGTATGCTGACATCTAGTGCGTTCCTCTCCTCTACACCTGTATTTTCAACTACAGATCCATTTAACCTTCCAACTGTTTGTATACCATGTAAATGTTGAACAATGTTATCTTTATCATAATGTATCTGATTTTATACATGCTTACCAACCTTTTCTTTATTCATCCTATATGCTTTGTATGCCTCTAAAACATACTATCAATAATGTGTCTGTTGCTTGTATTTTTACCATTGATATTATCTACTTATAGCACCCTCCTAACTCCTCAGCAAATTTAGTACCACCCGCTGCACATCCCTTCCATTTGAAAGCAACTCTAATAGCCTTAGTTATCCCCTCACTAACACAATTATTTACACACAAGGTTGTTTCTGCCACACTAAGCAGAAGTTCTTGAAATGACCTTCCTCCTCTCTACCCTAGTTAGCTATTTCTTCTTCACCACATGCTGGCTTGGAAACTCCTTTGCCTTATCCCCCTCAAACAACCATATTCCAATTCTGCAAAGCTATGCCAGAAAAGGATTAGAGACCCCATTTTTCCACTCTAAAGGTTCAGCCCACACACGCCACTCTCACTTGCTACACATAGCTCTCCAATACTCCAAGAAAACTAAACAATATAACACCCCACCAAACCTAAAATGTGCTCTTATAAACGCACGTTCAATACGGAAAAAATGGCCAGTTATCTCAGATATTATATCCTCCCATGACCTTGATCTACTTATGATCACTGAAACCTGGCTATCACGTGAGGATAACGTCCTCCTCAACCAGCTTCTTCCCCCCAACTTTTCTATACACACACAACATAGAGAAAATAAGAAAGGAGGTGGAACTCTCATCCTCTCCAAGATGGACCTCCAGTTCCATACAATTAACTCCACCAGTAATATCAACTTGGATGCAGTAACCATTGCGAATAAATCATGCTCCATCATATTACTATATAGAGCTCCATCAACTTCCGCTGATGATCTCCCTATCATATTAAACCTAGCTGCCAATACTCACAATCCAAACACACCTAGCTGGATCTTAGGAGATTTCAACCTCCCCTCTCTACAACAAACTCAAGCCACCGCCTTCCTGGAAGCTTTCAAGAATCTGGGATACCAACAGATTATCAACGAATCCACACATCAAAAGGGTAATACTCTAGACCTAGTATTCGCCCCATTGACAATTCTTGATCCAAACCACGATCTAGTGACGTCTATTACCTCGGTACCCTGGTCAGACCACAAGCTCATCAATTTCTTGATACCCACGCTAAACAAACAAGTGAAAGATAACTCCAGATCAAGCAACGTCTCACAAACATCAGTACGAAATTTCCGACCTTTCAACAGAGAACACATTCTATCAGAGGCCTCCTCATTCCTCAGTAATACAACACTCAACCTTGATAATATGATCTCCAATTGGAATAACAACTTCAGCGCTATTGCTCAACGTCCTAATCAAAATCAAAACAATGTACCAAGAAAAAGAAAGTCTGCTTCATGGTACTCCCCAGAGCTGCGGTCCTCGCTCGTGCAGTTACGGAAGCTGGAAAAACGATGGCGTCGATCCCAATCCATGAAGGATCAAACAGCTTATAAAATCTACTTAGAAAACCACAGAAACATGATCACGATGAAAATGAAACAGCATCACACTGACATACTCAAAAGGTCTCTGAACAAGCCACGTGATCTGTTCAACTTAGTTAAGACTTTATCGAAAGAACCCTCCCCAGAACAACAAAATGCAATTCACCCTCAAGAATTCGCTGACTTCCTTCAGTCTAAACTACCCCAGACAGATACAATCTCATTAATTACACCACAACTGTCCACCTATACACTTCCCCTTTCGGTGTTCTCCACACCAACAAGAAAATGCATTGAAGACTCTATTACATCCATCAATACCACTACTGCACAATCCGAACCCTGCCCAGCCTATTGGATAAAAGAGCTACGTAAAGAAGTCAGTCCTTTCATCACAAGACTTATGAACCTCTCCTTCACAACTGGAACTTTCCCCATAGACCTCAAATATACCTCCATCAGACCCTTGTTAAAAAATCCCAAACTAAACCCCCAGAAAGTCAATTTGTATAGACCCATAGCAAGCATACCTCTATTAGCCAAGATCATAGAGAAAGAGGTACAAAGACAAGTTCAAGATCACATAGACACCGCAGCCCCACGTGACCAATGCCAACATGGGTTCAGGGAATATCATGGGGTAGAAACTCTCCTTACTACCCTTTTCAGCAACATAATCTCAGGTATTGATAACCTTCGGCAAGGGTTCGCGCTCATCTTTCTTGACATTGCCGCAGCTTTCGACTCAGTGAATCACAAACTTCTCCTGGGGCGGCTTGAAGAAAAGGGCATCTGTGGTAATGCACTAAAATGGTGTAAATCATACCTTGCTGAAAGATGGCAATGTGTGAAATCTGGATCAGCTACGTCCGAACCTTTCCACCAAACTCAAGGAGTCCCTCAAGGCTCCTCACTATCATCACTCTTTTTCAACATATACATACAACCTATCTGTAATCTCATCAGATCTTTTAATGTGAGCTGCCTGATATACGCTGATGATATCCTGCTCTACACCCTGTTCTCTACAGAACTTCTGAATCTCTCCCCTCTGATAGAATGTTTTGACGCAGTTTCTAAATGGCTCCTATCCCAAAACCTCTGCATCCAACACAAGAAGACAGAGGTTCTATTCATTACAAGGGACCACAACTTCACCCCACCATCATATGTAAGAGTTAAAGAAGCAGAACTGCAAACAAAATCCACAATTCGTTATCTGGGGGTCACACTGGATCAACATCTAGATATGAAAGTACACATAGAGAATGTAGTAAGAGCAGTTTATTTCAAGATTCGTGTTCTCAGGCATCTTCGCTCCTTACTTGATCCAGAAGACTACAGGACAATATACCAAGCGTTAATTCTACCACATTTCAACTTTGCTAACGCTATCCTACAAGGCCTTCCTCAATCCACTATTAACCCTCTACAACTTGCTATGAACACCGCAGCTAGGGTCCTTCAGGGAGTCGCCAGATTCGAGCACGTGACTCCTATACTAAAACAACTCCACTGGCTCCCCATACATGGTAGGCTCACTTACAAGACCATACTGCTGACCTTTAAGGCCATCCACGGACTTTCATCCTCTTCACTCTCAAATCTCATCCATGTAACTCCATCTACTAGATCCAGAAGACCGACTGCTATAAACACACTAACACTTCCTAAGGCTGTGTAACAAAATGCACCCAGATAACTGCAAGCAGATCTTTTATATTCTACGCCCCAAGATGCTGGAACGCCTTACCACAAAGCGTTCGTGCCATTACCGTCTTAATCCAATTTAAGGAAGCACTTAAATATCACCTTTTCCTCATATACTACCCACCAAACATTACCCCCAGCAAAAGCCCCCCCAAATAAGAGACACACCTTATCTTCAAATAGCCTCTCCCACTTTCTCAGTAAGATTACTAGGACTTTTGTGTTGTCATGATACCTTTTATATAATCATGTTTGTAATAAGTTAACCTTATGTTACCCAAGTTTATATACCTGTTTGCTGTAAACACGAAATAGCCTGTTATTCTGTTGATGTTGTTGTATGTGAACCGCGCTGATATCAAATAGCGCGGTATATAAAAGATTGTAATAAATAAATAAATAAATCTTGGTGTGCATTTCGACTCTGACTTATCATTTCACACATCACCAAAGCATCCTTTTTCTTCCTTCGTCAAATTCGCTCTGTTCGCCCCTTCCTTTCCCCCTCAGCCCTCATCACTCTGGTGTTATCTTTAGTTAAGTCCCGTGTCGATTTTTCCAATTCATTATTCATTGGTCTTCCCAAAAACCAATTAACTCGCCTTCAACGGATCCAAAACACTGCAGCTCGCCTTGTTACACACACCTCCCCCCAGGATCATATAACCCCTCAATTATTTCACCTTCACTGGTTGCCTGTTCCCTTCCGTGCCACTTTCAAACTACTAATTCTGGTTCATAAAGCCTTTCACACCAGCACCCCACAGTACTTAACAGATCTCCTTTACTTTCACTCTCCCAGACATACTCCTCGCTCTTTTCATCTTAATCGCCTCACCCTTCCCTCCCCCTCTCGTGCTCACTTGCAGTCCACCCGTTCCTCTGCTTTTTTTTTCGCTGGTCCTGCCCTCTGGAATTCTCTCCCTTCTTCCCTCCGTCTGGAACCTCATTACACTACATTTAAACAAACCCTAAAGACTCACCTGTTTTCCCTAGCGTTCAATGTTCCCTCTCCTTTCGTGTGACCTTCACCCTCTCCCATCTCTCTCCCCTTCTTGAGGTCTTCCCTACCTATGTCTTGTCCTGTCTTCCTCCTTTTCTTTACTGTCCTTTTAAGATATTGTACATTTCCTTTCCTTTTCGTTGGCCATTGGCCTTCTTTTATTGAAATTTTTTATTGTACACCGCCTTGGTTATTATAGAAAGGCGTTTTTTATCAAATGGAATAAACATAAACATAAACATTCTTGCCTAAGGTGATTACTCCTTTTCATGTCAATCAGCCTCTTTTGTTGCCTGCCTTTTCTAAGGAACAATGTTCCGGACGTTCCAAGAATCTCTGGGCGGTTGATCTCAAAAGGATTCTCTTTCACTATCTCAAAGTCACCAATTCTTTTTGCAAGACCGACCATCTTTTTGTGCTTTTTGCGGGACTGCGCCGAGGTATGGCAGCTTCAAAATCTACTATCGCCAGATAGATATGTCGTACCATCGAATCAGCCTATATTCTGCAAGGCAAGCCAGTGCCTGCCGGTCTTCGTGCACACTCGACGCGAGCTCAAGCTACGTCTTGGGCTGAGCGATCACACGTAGTCCCTCTTGATATTTGTCGAGCGGCAACCTAGTCTTCCTTGTCTACTTTTGTCCAGCATTATCGCCTGGACGTTCAGGCACGTGAGGACAGTTTTTTTGGGGCTAGTGTGCTGTCAGCAGCTCTCTCTGCCCACCCTGGGGTTCATTAGCTTGGGTACTTCCCGCTTGTCTGGACTGGTCTAGTAGTATGAACTGGAAGGAGAAATTTCACTTACCGTTAATTTCCTTTCCTGGAATACTGCTAGACCAGTCCAGAACCCACCCCATTGTCAGTGTCACGACTGCTGGTGCAGAGGAGCCGACGTTCTTCTTACTTCAGACACATAGTAACATAGTAAATGACGGCAGATAAAGACCAGTATGGTCCATCTAGTCTGCCCAGCAATATGACAGGAGTAGGTGCACCCATTCCCATGTCTTTTAGGGAGTAGTTGCACCCCTACCCATGTCTTTGCTTAGTGGTGCACCCACCAGGAGCAGGTGCACCCCTCCCCATATCTTTGTTTCTTTGTTTGTTTAGGGGTGAACATACCACTCCTCCTCCCATCGCTCCATGTAGGACACCCCTATTTGTAAGGTAACCCATTGACTCACCTAATCTCCTTTTTCCCCCCTATCTACCCCTGCCTATACCTTTGTGTTTGTTCCAACCAGATCCAACCTTATGCATTAATCACTGTGTTTCAACTACCCCCTCGTCAATCTCCCCCTAAAGACAAACATGCCGAACTGTTCCTATTTCTAAGTTGTACATAGTGTATATAGTATCCCCCATTCTCCATGTTTTATTTCCCTATTCTCTGTAAATGTCAATGTTAGAATGTTACACATTGTACAGTTTTGGTTGTCTGTAAACCGCTCTGATGATAAATAGTGCGGTATAGAAGAAATTGCAAATAAATAAAATAAAATAAGCTCCCTCTGTGTTTGTCCTGACTAGATTGTAAGCTTGGATGAGCAGGGACTGTCTGTCTGTCTGTCTGTCTCCTGTTTAAATAGAAATGCGCAGTAGTAGTAGTAGTGGTAATGGGAGACAGCCAATTTGACTTTTGCCCTGACTAGACTGTTGCTCTGTGTGTGTTTTGTCTTGACTAGATTGTAAGCTCTCACTAGCAGGGACTGTCTCTCTTTCATATCTGTACAGCGCTGCATACGATTGGTAGCGCTATATAAATGCTTAATAGTAGTAGTTGCTGCTGGTGACTCGAGAGCCTTGCTGGACATCCTCTAGCAAAGACTGCATACTGCCAGTTCGTGGTCTGGCCCGAGGCAGCGGAGACTGCAGTCATGTGTGTAGGTTAAAGACAATTTTTGAGCAACGATCACATTTCTTGAAGCCGCTGGTAAGCCATGAGGGAAAAAAGTACCCCTGTGAGATCGAAGACTCGCCGGGCTGCCAGTTGGGAAAAAAGGGTGCGAAGAAGCCAGAAAATTAAAGAAATGAAAAACTACAAAAATAGACCCAAACGACACCGAGGCAGTGAGGTTGGGTGGCGGGAAGAGTACCGGTGCGATACCAGTGGAGAGAATGAAACTCAGAGGAAAAAAAAAATCTACTTTTTCCAGGGACAAGCCAGACAAACGCCTGAAGGGCTCCGCAGTAAAAAGGAGACCGAGCAAAATGGCACCCTTGGGTGGGAAGGGGACCACGCATGCGTGGTGGCATCTCCCAAAGGCTTTCTTTAAAAGCTGGGGGGGGGGGGATGCTTCTGCGAGGGTTCAGTCGGTGCCGACGTCACCCATATGAGAGAACAGACTTCCTGCTTGTTCCTGGAGAAAATATTAATACTACCCATTATAGGGGGTGGAGCCTGATATCTGGTCAAGATGGACGTGTAAGAGCGGTGCTGCAGAGGGCAAAGACAAGAATCCTGTTTTTCTGCAATATTTGATCATGCAGTTCCCACCTACGTGGTTGCCATTTGATCCCGGATATGTCAGGTTCCAAGCAGACGTGACTAGATTTCCAACTTTCTCAAAATACTAGCACAAAGAGATCCAAAAATAGAACCTCTCTCACCTTACAAGATGGCGGTCACCCGAGATGGCCCTGAGACCTCGCAGGAGATCTTGGCTGAGATTCAGGCAGTTAAAGATTGTTTACCTTATCAGAATATAGAAAGACTAGGGGACATGCAATGAAGCTACAGGGTAAACTATTTAAGACTAATAAAAGAAAATATTTTTTCACTCAACGTGTAATCAAACTCTGGAATTTGTTACCGGAGGATGTAGTAAAGGCTGTTAGTGTAGCTGGGTTTAAAAAAGGTTTGGACAAGTTCCTGGAGGAAAGGTCCATAAACCATTATTAAGAAGTAACCGAAGATATCAATGCTTGACCCATTACAAGCATTGTGGAACTTGTGTCTCTTGGGGATACTGCTAGGGTACATATGACCTAGATTGGCCACTGTTGGAAACAGAATACTGGGCTTGATGGACCTTGGTCTGACCCAGTATGGCATATCTTATGTTCTTATGTTCTTATGGTCAAAGCCAATGGAAAATCACTAAGAGCAATGCAAGAAGATAACAATACTTCGAGATCTTCGTTGGAAGCAAATACGGCCCGTTTGGAGAAGGTAGATAGGGTGGTGGCGTCACATGAGGAGAGACTTGAGGCCGTCGAGAAGCAGGCCAAGTTGATTCTCTCACTACAAAGAGAGGCGGAAGATGGCAATAACCACTCGCGGTGAAACATAAGGGTGCTGGGAGTGCCTGAAGGAGCAGAGGGGAATGATTTAACATTCTTTCTGCAGGTTATGATTCTAGATGTGTTAAAACTGCCTCACTATGCCGTTTGAGATTGAGCGTGCCCATAGAGTGACTATTCAATCCAAGGCCATGAACAGGCATCCACGCCCAATTATCCTGAAAGTTCTACGCTTTCAAAAGTGTTGCAGATAATGGGAGCTGCCAGAGCACTCACAGCTTTGGAATATCAGGGGCATAAACTCCTGTTTTTTCCGGACTTTATGAAGGAGACGGTGGATCGGAGGAGTCTTTTGGCGCTGCGTCCATGCTTGATATAACTGAAAGCCCGTTTTGGATTGCTATATCCTGCTCGCATGAAAGTCATGCTGCATAACCAGACCAAGACTTTTGATGACTAGAGATTTATGTGCATTTCTGGAAGATATGGAGTCAGCGGTGATGCAGTGAAGGAGATATTGTATCTTCTGTTTGCCACAGTTTTACAGCACTTGTCATTTGGGCCGTCGACTGGCCTGAGATCGTGTGAAGGTGAATTATCCACGCAGAAGCAACATATAAGCCTGTTACACTGCTATTTCCTGAGACATTTGTGCTGTTTCGTCTATAGACATTATTTCTTCTTTTACGATGGAAGGTGGGCAAGATGTTATATTCTGAGTTTTGCAGGAATGTGGGAGTGTTGGGTCACTGTGCCCTCCGTGTCTATCTTGTCCTAGTGGGCTCACCCGCTGAGTTTTGTGTTTATATAGCCCCCCTGGATTGTTTTCTATTTTCTTTTCTTACTAAAATAGGGTGTTTCATTGAATTTGATCATATGACGGGGCCTTTGCTCATATATTGGGCTATAGATATAGCCATACTTAAAAGCGCTTGAGAAGCTGTTCTATAATATTACATGAAAGGCTACAACACCCAAATTATTTCTGTAATGCTATGAGTGCTTCTTTGGTGATATACTTAGTATGTTCCTTTCTGGGACTGGGTACTTAAATGTTAAGGGTATTAATATCCACTACTAGGAGGATTATTTCTCTTCTATATGGTAGGAAAGAAATTGTTGACATCTCATTATTGCAAGAGACAAATTTGAATGTAATGGAGTTATTGAAATTTGGCACGCCGGCCTTATTTCAGAGGAATTTCTGCTGCCCATGTTACAATCTCATTTACCCTCTTTTATTTAACAAGCTCTATACACAGTAGTGTGGTCATCTGTCTGATTCTTGGTGGGGTCGTTCTGAAGATATAAATATGGCTATCACTCATAAAGTGAATTGTATAATAGAAATATTACTAATGTTCCTTCAAGTAAAATACATTGTTAATAGGGATAGATCTTTAGCTCAGTACTTAGGGAGAAATAACCGCCTAGATTTGCTTGTGGGAAGCTTGGGTATGAGTAAGTTAGTGGGGGAGGAGTTTCACTGAATAACTGGCCAATATTACGGTTTTGTCAATACAAGGTTCATGATGGGTGGAGGGGGCCATAGGTACACGTTTAATATGTAAATGTGAATAAATGTTGGTCTCATCAAGGAGATGTCAACAAATTCGGATAAGTGTCATAGGATTGACTTAACATTCAGTTGCACTGCACCTAAACATAGAATCGTACTGGGTGGTGCTGGGACTTAGGGCCACTCTCTGCTGATCAGGGGTCATTTTTCAAATCAGCAAATTGGCATTTAGCACTTATAAAAGAACTGTCAGTTTTGAATTGGCTTCATATTGGGGAGTGGCCCTTTCCTGTTATTTCTAATTGGAAGCATGCTACTGAGTTTGGTAGACATCCATGACGCAATTACATTTATGTTTCTCCGTAATGGAGTTGTGGCTTCTTTATAACCCTTGCAGGGCCTCGTAGGTTTGCAGAAGCTCTGTTTTCTTTTTTCATTTGGTTTCTGATGATCGCAGGATAATGGGAGGGACAAGGTGGGATGGACTATGTTCTGTCTATAAATATCTTACGTTACAGAGAAGATTGGTGTATTTTAGTTTTTATTGCAACCTGGTTATTTTCTTTTCTGTTTTGCTCTTTTGTTTGTATTTTTGTTGGAAAATATAAATAAAGAAATAAAAAAAATACTACCCATTAAACTTAGAACCATTTTGGGATTTGTTCAGAATTACCACAGAACCTCTCTTTGGTATTACATATAACTTTGTGGAAAAGTGCTGCCAAACATTTAGGAATATATTATGTTTAGCATGAGCAATCTGAAATAGCTAAATGGATTTCAGTCCTTACCTTGTGAAAGTTCAAATTGAGCAAATGCAACATGAACAAAAACAAATTACTCGCAATTTAGGAATGCAAGCTGAAACTGGTCGCGTGCATCCTCAGGATCTAGAAGCCTGCAAAAGATAAGCCAAGAAAAGAGAAAGTCCACAACAGTGGCTTCAGAGTTTTTCTCCAAGAAATGATGTTTGATCCTTCTCCACCCTTCCTGGTTCGAGTTGAGGGTTTTAATTGAATTAGTTGTTACCTGTATATAGTTGAGTTGGTTAGTCAAGTTTTCTCCTTATGTTGGTGCTTGTCAAAAGAATACTGACTAGGTCCTCTAGGGGCACTCCTATGTCACCCAGAGCCCAACTGGTCACAGCTCTGGAGTGTTTTTTTTCTCTGTCTCCAACATCTGCTGGCAGGGGGACATAATCCGCTTGTCTGGACTGGTCTAGCAGTATTCCAGGAAAGGAAATTAACGGTAAGTGAAATGTCTCCATTTATTTATTTATTTTATTTTTTATTTATGCAGTTTTACAAAAACATCCTTGCACAGAAAAAGGGCAAAACAGTAGGACAAAAAAAAGCAAGCAAATAAAACAAGTAAATAGATAACCCTCTCTGCCCACTTCAGCCCACTAGCAAAGGCAAAAGAGTGAATCCAGCACTAAGTAAATCATCAAAAAGTTGCACAAGGAAAAGGAGCTAGATAAGTCTTAGGTATACAAGTAAATCATAACTAAACAGGCATGGAGTCAATAGAGGCTTCTGCGCGCCTCACATTCACAAAGGCTAACAGCTGAGAGGCTCATAGAAAATATAAGAAACAGCTTGATATTTCACCAAGCATTTACACAGGTGTTTAAGAAAGAAAAGCGTACAATAGGAAAGCTTTTGGGAGCATCCAGTTCTTCGTTTTCCGCGGAGCCGACAGGTCGCACATCCTGTCACTGCAGAAAATTTCCCCCCTTCTTCTTTTTTGTGGTTGCGTCTGTCTTCCCTCGACGCTATACCAGTACCGCCGGTTCTTCTTTTCTTTTTCCTGAAAAAAACCCCAAAACCTTTGTTTCTGGAGTCTTTCTCCAGTGATTTTCTTCGCGTATGCCACACGTCATTTTGGGCACAAGGCCCAATTTTTTCCCTCAAAATGGAAAAACCCGCTTCGGGTTTTAAAAAGTGTTCTAAGTGTGGTGGTACCATCTCCGTCACCGACACCCATGAGTGGTGCCTCAAATGTTTAGGTCCTGACCACTCTATTTCAGAGTGTGTTACCTGTGGGATGATGCTGAAAAGGGGCCGGCAAAACCGAGCTGCTAAACTTAGCACCCTTTTTCCCTCCGATGCAGCCTCCGTGGCATTGACGTCTTCCAGGGCTTCATCTTCCTCCCATGGATCTCAGGTAACTAAACATAAATCTAGCCGATCCTCAAAGGGTAGATCTCCTTCTAAACATCGAGATGCCTCTGGCGTTGCCCTTGAGGGAGTTTCACCGGCAAAATTGCCCTGGCGGGAGGCTTCGGCTTCCAAAGCACTAACGGGGCTCCAGGATGTTCTCGAGGCTTCAACCTCGGCAGAACCTGTGGTGCCATGCTCTGGGGTTCCGGCCGCTTCATCCGGCACCGATACCCAAGCATCGACAGCGTCGATAGACCAGAGGTTCTTGGCTATTGAACGCAGCCTGGCGGTTCTTCTCACGGCCTCGATGCCCCTGAAACCGCTTCAGACAATTCAACCGGCACCAGCACTGATTCCGGTATCGGCACCGACTACGTCGACATCGGCAGGTATTCTACCGGGACCGAGTCATGTGTCTCTATCCGGCATAGACAAGTCAGTACTGGACCACTCCGAAGCCGACTTAGACCGGTACCGTGCCTTGCATGATCACCCGGTTTGGAGATAATTTGAATCCTCGGATGAGTCTGAAAACTCTCCAGAGTACTAATTCCTGAGGATTCCTCTTCTCCTCAGCGTAGGATGCCTCCACCAGAGGATATGTCCTTTCAGGATTTTATCCGAGATGTGGCCCGAGGTCTTTCCATCACAGTGGCTTCTGAAAAAGAGCCTAGGGCAAAGGAATTAGAAATCCTACAATACCCTAAAGCTCCCAAGGAGGCAGCTACCTTACCTATTCATGAGATCTTGCATGATCTTATGTTAAGGATGTGGGAAACACCTCTGACCACATCTCCTCACTCTTGAAGACTCGACATCATGTATCGGGTTCCTCCTTGTCCTGGGTTTCAGAAGACTCAATTACCACACCATTCCATGGTGGTGGAATCAGCCATGAGACGGATAAAGAGTGCAAAAAGGCATGCATCTAATCCTCCAGGACGTGAGTGTAGGACTCCTGACGCCTTTGGATGTCGATTCTTCCAGGCTTCCATGCTTTCTGCTAGGATCAGTTCCTATATCGTGTATATGGGAATGTTCCTTAAGGAGGTCACAGGAGACTTAGAGCTTATGAGCCCTCTCCTTCCTGATGATAAAAGGCAAGATTATTTTGCTCTTGTTAAACATGCTCAGGATGTTTCCAAGTTTGTGAATCGTACAGCCTTTGACCTCTTTGAATGCATAAGCAGAACCTCTGCTATTGCAATAGGTGCACGTAGAATTGCCTTGCACAGGAGAGAATCTCTTTGGCAAGAATTGGCAGGAAAAAGCTAATGAGATAGATGCTGACAATATCACTTTGGATGGATTGTCTAAATCTACAGCTGATCCTGCGAGGAAAAGATCCTCTAAAAAAACTATTCTTCAGCAAGAAGAAAAAGTTTTATCCCTCCTATACCCAGCAGGGACATCGTTTAGGTCAGTCTGTCCAAAAGGGACGGCAGCAACAACCTAGGCAACAAAGGAAACCAAAAGCAGCTAAGCCTCAACCGGCTCAGCAGACTCAGCCTCCACAGGGGCTTTGACGCCTGTCTAGAGAACTTTGCCTTTCTGCCCTTGAACGGCCCAGAACCCTCCACCATCCCAGGAAGATTGTCATTTTGCCCCCAGATGGGGTCAGATAACAGCTGAAAATTGGAATCTGTCTATTGTATGAGAGGGAGTACAAGCTTCATTTCCTCAGTATGCCCCCTCCTACAATAGTAAGATAGTTCAATTCTCAGACCTCTCCCATTGACCAGTTAGGTTAAGAAGTCACTATGCTCCTTGCTCAAGGGGCAATAGAAGAGGTACCCATTCCCCAACGGGGTACGGGTTTTACTCCCCCTATTTCCTTATCCCAAAGAAAACAGGAGGACACAGACCCATTCTAGACCTCAGAGAATTGAACAAATTCCTGTTCAGAGAGAAGTTCAAAATGATTTCTCTAGGAACTCTGCTATCATACGTTCAGAGTCAGGATTGGCTTTGTTCTATAGATCTCAAGGATGCGTACACTCATGTTCTCATCCATCCAACTCACCGAAAGTTCCTTTGTTTCCTGTTTCAAGGGAAGGACTACCAATACAGGGTTCTTCCTTTTGGCCTGGCCTCTGCACCAAGGGTGTTCACAAAATGCATGGCTGTGGTAGCAGCATTTCTCCACACCCTGGGAATATTTGTCTTCCCTTACTTAGACGACTGGCTCATTCGAGCACCTTCAGGGCCAGAGGCCAGGGTTGCTCTTTCTCGCACAGTGCACATCTTTCAGTATTTGGGACTTGTTATAAACTTTCCAAAGTCCAACCTTGCTCCCACTCGATCCCTAGAGTTTATAGGAGCTCTTCTGGATACCAGACAGACAAGGACCTACCTTCCACAGCCCTGCTGCCTTCGCATTGTGCAGTTAGCTTCCCAAGCAGTGCTAAAACCTCACCTCACTGCTCGGGAAATGTTACAGTTGCTAGGCCACATGGCATCCACCGTGCATGTGGTTCCTTATGCTCGCCTCCATATGAGGGCAGCCCAGTGGACCTTATCCACTCAGTGGACTCAGGCGTCAGGTTGCCTATCAGACAAAATAGCAAACTCAGATCGCCTTATTTTGTCCCTCCAATGGTGGCAGTCACCCAGAAACCTTTTGGTGGGGTCTCCTTTTCAGCAACCCCCACCACAAGCCACTCTAACAACAGATGCTTCACAGGTGGGTTAGGGAGCCCACCTGCAAGGCCTCTCTACCCAGGGTACCTGGACTCCACAGGAGGCCTATCTCCATATCAATCTCCTGGAGTTCAGAGCAATCTTCCTTGCTCTTCGAGTATTTCACACCCAGCTCAGCTACAAGACAGTCCTAGTTCAAATGGACAATCAAGTAGCCATGTTCTATGTGAACAAGCAGGGCGGAACAGGCTCTCTGTCGCTCTGTATCGAAGCTTTGCGACTATGGGCCCTCGCTAGAGAGCATCAGATTCATCTCCTTGCAGTGTATCTTCCAGGCATTCAAAACTCTTGGGCAGACAGACTTGGTAGAGTTCTGCTTCCACACGAATGGTCTCTCCATGCAGACCAGGTGGCCAGATTTTTCAAATTTGGGGAACCCCGGACATAAACCTCTTTGCAAGTCCACTGAATGCCAAACTTCTCCGGTTCTGTTCCAGAATTCCGGCTCGGGGTTGTCAGGCCAGGGATGCCTTCCTCCTTCACTGGGGTCAGGACTTCCTGTATGCCTTCCCACCCATTCCCCTAATTCTCAAAACCCTATTCAAGCTTCAGAGAGACAGAGGTCATATGATCCTCATAGCTCCACATTGGCCACGGCAAATGTGGTACCCTCTGCTCCTACATCTCTCTCAAGCTCCGCCTCTGGAGTTAGAATCTGCTCCAGATCTCCTTTCTCAAGTGGACGGGATGCTGTGGCATCCTAATCCCCAGTCTCTGCATCTCAGGGCCTGGTTGCTGAAAGCCTAGAACTTCACGGTCTTAACCTTTCCCAGCAGGGAAAGGATATCCTTCATGCTTCCAGAAAACCTTCCACAAAACGCTCTTATGCATTCAAATGAAATGGTTTACCATATGGTGCTTGCAGAAGGGTCTTAACCGTCTTGCGATACCTCTGGAATCATTACTGGAGTACCTCCTTCATTTATCAAATGCAGGGCTTAAGACTAATTCAGTGAGAGTCCATTTGAGTGCTATTGCAGCTTCTTTCAAGCCTCTCAATGGACAACGTATTTTCTCTCATCCTCTCATAGCGAGATTTATGAGAGGCCTTCTTTTAACGAAGCCTCCTATTAAGCCACCACTTGAATCTGGTACTTGGGCAGCTCATGAAACCACCCTTTGAACCATTAGCCACTACCTCTTTGAAATTCCTTTCCTGGAAGGTTATCTTTCTCATTGCAATCACATCAGCATGTCGCATCAGTGAATTGCAAGCCTTGGTGGCTGATCCTCCTTATATAAGGTTCCATCATGATAAGGTAGTCCTTAGGACTCATCCACACTTTATGCCAAAGGTGGTTTCGCCCTTTCATTTAAACCAAGCGGTTTATCTTCCTGTATTCTTTCCAAAGCCTCTGGCCTCATGCCTCAAATGCAGAAAGGAACCTTCATACTTTGGACTGTAAAAGAGCTTTGGCCTTTTACTTGCAAAGGACACAGCAATATAGAAAATCCTCTCAACTCTTTATTGCTTTTGATCCTAGTCATTTGGGACTTCCAGTCTCCAAAAGGACACTGTCCAACTGGATTGCACAGTGTATATCTTTTGCCTATGAGAGTAAGAACCTTCCTCTTTAAGGCCATGTCACAGCTCACAATGTAAGAGCCATGGCAGCCTCAATGGCTCATCTTCACTCTGTGTCTATCGACGACATCTGTCGATCAGCTACTTGGGCTTCGGTTCATATCTTCACAGCCCATTATTGCTTAGACAAGGACTCCTGCCGGGATGCCCTGTATGGTCAGGCTGTTCTTCAACGCCTGTTCCAGTCTTAATCAACTCCTTCCCACCATTCCCAGTAGGATGCCAGAGATCCATGGTGGGAAGTGGAACCCTTTCACAAGGGCATACAACTTTCTGGGGCCATCTTCCTGGCATCTGCAGCTAGGGAGTCCCCATATGTGAAGACTACATTCCTGCTTGTTCCTGGAGATAGCATAGTTACTCACCTGTAACAGCAGGAATTTAGTCTTCATAACCCACCCACCTCCCCTAGGAGTTGTATCTCTCTAGCTCTCTTTTTCTCTTTTCCTCTCTCTCTCTCTTTGTCTCAGCTTTAAACTCAACTGGAGAGAGAGATGGGAAAGGCGCGAAGGCAGCACGCAGACGCTGTGGGATGCTCCCAAAAGCTTTCCTATTGGACGCTGGGGAGCGTTCCCGCGCAGGCTCCGTCAGTACCGACGATATCCATATGTGAAGACTAAATTCCTGCTGTTCCCGGAGATCACCTGTTACAGGTGAGTAACTATGCTTTACGGAAAAAAATGCCACTCCTTATCCGATAAAAGGTAAAATGTCACAAAAAAAGTGCGAGGAACTGCAAGTTCCTCCCGTGAGGATTCTAACAAATTAGTTATACTTATTTTATTTATTTATTTATTTATTTATTTACATTTTCTTATATACCGCGCTATTCTGCATCAGTGTGGTTTACATTGAACAAACTGAAATTACATTGAACAGGGCATTATAACTTGGAGATAACTATTTTACAGGGAACATGGGCTATGGAGGATTAAGTGGCTTGCCCAAGACCACAAGGAGCACCTGTGGGACTAGAAACCCCAATTCTTCCGGCCCAAGGTTGCTGTCCTCTAGTGGGATTTGAACCCCCGACCTTCCGGCCTGAAGTACCTTGCCCTAACCACTAGGCCACTCCTCCACTCCATACTTAATATCAGTGTTGAATCTCTGTTCCCACAGGGGGAGATACCCTCCTTCACCTAGGTAAGTAAAACATCTTCACAACTGGGGAAAGCGATTTTCGTGGAATTGCAAGAACATTCACCAAGTATTCTTTAAACATATCTCTCGCTGACACTGCTGATACATAGAGAAAATTAAGTAACCAAAGTTTATTTGCTCTAGACGTATTCTCCAAATGCTCCGACTTAGAGACCACCAAAGAAAAGTTCTTAACAAAAAGTTCTGACTGGGCCTCACAAGACACCAGCTTAACTCAATTATGTTGTGATGACCTGTACATAGTTTGAATAGTGTTATTCTAGTTAATGTTCAAAACATGTTCAATGTAACTAAACGTGTACATAGTTAACACAAGTTCCATGTAAAATATACAGAAGTATATTGATTTTTGTTCGATGTGAACCGCCCCTGATCTCTGGAAGGGGCGGTATATAAGAAACTGTTAAATAAATAAATAAATAAATAGGTCATACTTAGAGTACCTCAGATTTAACTGACTCAACGGAACTAAACAACTGTTCAAGCTTAGTAGAGTTTTCTTTAACTTGTGTGCAAGAAAGGATAGTTGCTACAATAAAGCTTTCTCAAGCAATACAGTCGCCAACCAAATAGATTCTAATGTGAAGTTTGCTAGCCTCTCAAGTACGAAAGATGCATCTTCTCCAGACTGGCCTGCCAACACCTCTGCCTCTGCTGATATATTATCTCCTTGCGGCTCCATAACTTGACCTTCTGATCGGGTTCCACCTGATTGCTCTGCAACCCAAGCGTGTTGAAGTTGTTCTGGGGCAAGCTCACTCGCTGCCCCATTCACTCCCGTACCTGGCCCTCGTTACTCAAACGGTCCTGACTCTTCCAGGAGAAGTCGTGGCAACAGGCATTCACCGGGAGACTGTTGATGACATGCTTTCTCCAGGAATATGCAGGAAGTCGGTCCTCACTTACGGGTGATGTTGGCACCGATGGAGCCCGCGCGGAGCAATTCCCCAGCTTTCAAAGAAAGCCTTTTTGATTGCTACCATGCATGCATGGTCGTCTTCCCGCCCAAGGGTGCCATCTTGCTCAGTCTCTCTTTTTTCCCAGAGCTCGTTGGACGCACATCCTCGTCCCTCGGGAAACGTTTTGTGTTTTCCTCGCCTTAACAGGCTCTTATTTCATTTTTACGGTTGCACCTATCCTCTACCCGTCCTCCCCTTGCTCTCTTTTTCAGAGCTTACGGGGATTAAAGAAAACTTCATGATCTGACCACAATACCACGGCTCTTTAGGTCTCTGGTCCATCAGTAGTGAGAGACAAGCAGAGAGTAATACAGAACACAATCACACACACAAGTGTTATTTTCTTTGAGCTCAGAGGGAAGACGGCAACTGACGGTCTGTGGACACGCATAGTTTCACGCCTGCCGAATTCAAATTCCTCTCCCTAAAAGCTCCCTTTTTATTAGAGAAAAAGAGGAAGTAACGGTCATTTATTATAACCACGAAATAACACAAGGTGTCGCCAAAGATCCTTTTACAGAGTAAGATCTGATTACAGTATATTAGATGAAATTCACTCAATTATGACAAAATTGTTTATAATTGCAAAAGTTGCAAAAATTATGTTTTGTCAGCAGGGACTTCCAGCTGACTGTACAATGAACTTTATGCTTGCACAGTTTCATAGCCTATGTTCTTTTTGCTTGCGTTAACACTGTTCCATCTATTTTAAAGACGGTTACAGAGAACTCATGATCATGACATCCTATTCTATTTAAAAGGAAGTAGGTGAAAAGTCAAACTTCTAAACACATTTTGTATCAAGAAATTCATCCATCTTCAATTACATATTGGGGATTCTGGTATCCCTTTATCTGCCCATCCCTACAGGGATAACTTCCTAATTTTTTCTTTTTGAGCTTTGTGCCCTTTTTTCTTCCTAATCGCTGGCTGCGTGGGTCTTTGACCTCGCAGGGGCCGTTTTTGTCCTATGGCCACTGGTTTTAGGAACATGTCGCTTACGGACACTCATGACTGTTGACTACTGTGTCTGGAAGCTGACCATAACCCAGAACTCTGTTCGCTCTGTAAGAAAATGTTCTCTAAGGCCCTGCTCAGCCGTAAGCAGAAGTCCGAAGACATTTTTCGAAAGGCCGCCTCAGTGTCTCTGGTGGCACCCTCGGTCATCTCCCCTCCGGTGGGTTCTCCCCCTGCGGCACCACATTCCAAGTGGCATTCTGACCAGTAGTCCCCCGAGGTGGAACGGCGCAAAAAGAAGGCGGCCTTGAAGTCGCTGTCTGGGGCCCGCTACAAGCACGAGCGCTCCCGTGCCCGGTCACTTAGCCCCCTTCGGCGTTCCTGAGAGTTGGACAAGGAGCGGCCCTGGAAGGTTCCACAGAGAAATGGAGGCCTCCAGCGAAGGCGCCCAGTCTCCTGAGGACCTTCCTGGTGAAGACCCCCTCTCCTTCTCAGCGCCCGATCTGGTGACCTCGGTATTGGCGTCCCAGGGCTCCACGCCCGCGTTGGAGTCCCGTATACTGGCGCTGGGACGCAGCGTTTCTGCATTCATTGCTTCCCAGCAGGCACTTACTGCCAGCTTCCCTTACTTGCGCCCGGAGACCATGGGTCCCTTGCGTGGGACACCCAAATCCATCCTGGAAACCCCCGAGAGCTATGGGCCTCGTGAGGGTTCTTGACATCGGTCTTGCTCGCCCTCCCGTTCCTCAGAGGCGAGATCGTCTAGGGCCGCTGGCTCCAGACTGCTGGCCATAGGACAGGGCGATCCGCCTAGCTCGGATCCCTCAACCGACTTTTCGGACTGGGAATCCGATGGGGATACCCCCCTGGAGACCCACACCCACCGGGATCTCCCGTCGGACCCGTCACCGCTTGGATTCCAGTGGCGTTCACCACCCAAGGAAACCCCCTTTTTGGTGTTTATCCGGGACATGGCTCGGGCCATCAACCTTGTTACCTAGACTGAGAGGACCCTCATGCTGAAGAACTCGATATTCTTCAGTATGAGGCCCTGTCCAGGGAATCCCTCACCGTGCCTGTGCTGTCGATTCTATCTCGGCTACTGCTCTTCATGTGGGAGGCCCCAGCCTCGGTTCCCATTGTGAGCAAGCGCTTTGACACAATGTACAAGGTGCAGCATGGAAACCAGTCCAAAAAGGTGGTGTAGAAGGAAACAGAGCTATTTTATTGTATCATAATACAGGGGGAACTGCCAAAGGGACCCGACACAGGCCGTGTTTCGTTCAAACCTTCATCAGGGGTTATTCGGCATACTACAATCATAAATCGGTTTTGAATGTAATTTTCTTAAGCATTTATTTATAATAGATATCTGACGATTTTAACATTTGTTCACGTATGTTCTATTTTAAGTTTTTATTGCTTTATCTTGTTAATGTATTATGTATAATGGTTCATTTCTAATATTATTTTTAGTCATATGTTTATTTATGATTGTAGTACGCTGAATAACCCCTGATGAAGGTTTGAACGAAATGCGGCCTGTCGGGTCCCTTTGGCGGTTCCCCCTGTATTTTGATACAATAAAATAGCTCTGTTTCCTTCTACACCATGTTTTTGGAATGGTTCTTTGTTTCATGTGGGATTTGCTGCTTTTGGTGGCCTTCAAGGTGCAGCGCGAGCCAGGTTTCCGAAAAACCCAGCTCCCACACACTTCAATGGTGGTGGAGTCAGCCATGCAGAAGCAGAAGAGCCCGAAATCACACTCCTCGGTGCCACCTGGTCAGGAGTCGAGAGCCCTTGATGCCCTGGGCTGCAAGGCCTATCAAGGTTCCATGCTTTCCTCTCGCATCCAGGCTTACCAATTGCATATTGGTATGTTCCTACGCGACTTGGTAAGGAACGCGGGTTTTTTTCTGCAGACCTCGAAGGGGAGCCCCTAGACAGATTCCGCACCCTGCTGAAATCCGTGGCCGACTGTTCTAAGTACATATCTTGAGCCTCCTATGATGACTTTGAGACATCGGCTTGGGTGGCGGCTGCGGGCATTGGGGCTCACCACCAGGCATGGTTCCAATCCTCTGATTTGGAGCAATGGGTGTAGGAAAAGCTCCTGGACGTGCCGTCTCTCGGTGAGCAACTGTTTGGGAAACCGATAGAGGGAGAAGGCTGCGGAGATCAAGACCGTTACCAGAACCCGTCTCCCTGCAAGACCTCGACACTGCCTCGGAAGAAGCAGCCATCCAAGAAACCCTTCTTTCCCAGGAAAGACCTCCAGTATCGCGGTTACCCGCCATACCCGGCTACCCCCACACCAGGTACCCTGGCTCAGGGAAAGCCTGGAAAAGAGCACTGTAAACCAAAGGGCCCAAAGGCCCAAACGCCGGCTCCCCCGCAACCCACTCAGGGGTTTTGACGCCAACAGTATGGCCCCTCGCCCTCTGGCGATACATCAGCCAGTGGGAGGACGACTGTCCTGCTTCGCCCCTTCGTGGGCGGCCCATCACCTCGGACACCTCGGTTCTCCCGGTCGTCTGGGAGGGCTATCGCCTCCATTTTGACAGGCTTCCACCTCCTTTCTCCTCGGCGGAGCCTCCTCGACTCCTCGCATACCAGCTTCTGCTACAGCGGAAATTGATCTTCCTCCTTGCCCAGCGGGCAGTCGAGAAGGTCCCTCCCCACCTTCGAGGTCGGGGCTTTTATTCCCAGTACTTCCTCGTCCCAAAAAAGATGGGGGGTCTGCGGCCCATCCTTGACCTCCGCAGGCTAAGCAAGTTCCTGGTGCAGGAGAAATTCAAGATGTTATTTCTTGGCGTGCTTCCTCCGGCAGGGCGACTGGTTGTGCTCCTTGGATCTAAAGGATGCTTACGCCCATATCTTGATCCACCCTCAACACAGGCAGTACCTGCGTTTCAGGGTGCAGGGAGAGCACTTCCAATACAGGGTGCTCCCCTTCGGCCTTGCATCCGCCCCACGGGTCTTTACGAACTGCTTCGTCGTGGCCGCCACTCACCTTTGGCGCCGGGGCGTGCCGTTTTTCCCCTACCTCGACGACTGTCTCGTTATAGGCGCCTCCATCGAGGAGGACCAGTAAGAGGTGTCACGCACTGTCCTCCTCTTGGAGAGCTTTGGGTTCTTGGTCAACTACCCAAAGTCTCGCCTCGAGCCAGTGCAGGCTCTCGAGTTCATCGGGGTGCGCCTCCATAATCGGCAGGACATTTCCTTCTTGCCGGTGGATCGCTCCATCTGCCTCCGAGCTCTGGTGGCTCTTGTCCAAAGCACCCACCAGGTCACTGCTCGGTCCATGCTACGTCTCCCAGGCCATATGGCCTCGACCGTGCATGTGGTTCCTCATTCCCGCCTGCATATGTGGACGGCTGAGTGGTGTCTCAGTACCCAATGGAGTCATTCCCTTGGACACCTCAGGGACCCCGTCAGGGTTCTTCCCGACCTCTGCTTGTCCCTGAACTGGTGGTAAAACCCTCACAACCTCCTGCGGGGATCGCCCTTTCAGGCCCCACAGCACGATGTGATGCTGACTACAGTCCTGTTAGGGTGGGGAGCCCATTGCAGGTCTTTCTGCACGCAGGGGCAATGGTCACCCATGGAGGTTCAGCAGCAGATAAACCTGCTCGAGCTCCGGGCAATCCGGTGGGCCCTGAGGGCCTTTGAGAATTTCCTCAGCGGGAAGTCTGTTCTGGTACAGACCGACAACCGGGTAGCGATGGTCTATATCAATAAGGAGGGGGGCATGGGGTTGCGCTCCCTCTGCAGGGAAGCGGTCCTCATCTGCTCTTTTGCTGCTTGATGGAGGATGTCCCTCAAGGCGACGTACCTCCCTGGGCCAGGAGAATGGCCTGGCGGACAGACTCAGCAGAATCCTTCCCCCCTACGAGTGGTGGCTGGATCCCAGAGTGGCAGACTGGCTGTTTCTACGCTGGGGCACTCCAGCGATAGACCTCTTCACCAGCCCCTGGAACATGCAGCTCCATCGGTTTTGCGGCCCAGTACTGCACCCGGGCATGGAGGGCCCTGATGCATTTCTCCTGGACTGGTCCTCCAGTCTTCTATATGCATTCCCTCCTTTCCCCCTCATTGTGAGGACTCTGTTGAAGGCTCAACGGGACGGGGAATCCTTGATTCTCGTGGCCCCCTCATGACCTCGGCAGCCTTGGTTCCTGCTCCTGTTTTAGCTGTTGACGGAGTCTCCGGTTCCCCTGGGCTCTGCCAGGGACTTGCTAATGCAGGAGCAGGGTCGGGTACTACACCCGAACCTACCCTCCCTATCCCTCACGACCAGGCAGCTGAACGGATCTCTTTAGCCTCTCTGGCCCTTCCGGAGGAGGTCGAAGAAATTCTTCTTGCCTCGAGGAAGGACTCCTCTAGGTGGGCTTACACCTTTAAGTGGAATGCTTCTCCGTCTGGTGCTCGGAACACCAGATCGACCCCTTCTCGTGCCCAGTTCGGTGGGTTCTCCAGTACCTCCTCCACCTCTTTAGGGACGGGCTGAAGTCTAACTCTGTTAGTGTTAATTTGAGCGCCATATCGGCTAATCATCTCTCTATTGAGGGAAAACCTCTCTCAGGACAGCCGCTAGTCTCCCGCTTCATGCGGGGCCTTCGGCTGTCCAAGTCACCCATTCATTCCTGTTCGACGGAATGGGACTTGAACATGGTGCTCACGCAGCTCACTTGTCCACCCTTTGAGCTGATGGCGACGTGTTCGCTCCGGCACTTGTCCTGGAAGGTGGCCTTTCCTGGTGGTGCTAACCTCGGCTCGCCGAGTCAGTGAGCTTCAGGCGCTCATGGCTGGCGCCACTTACACCAGGTTTTATTGGAACAGGGTAGTTCTCCGGACCCATTCTAAATTCTTACCCAAGGTCGTGTCACCCTTTCATCTCAACCAAGTGATAGTGCTCCCGACCTTCTTCCTGAGGCCCCACCCGACCAGGCATCAGCTGCTCTCCACACCCTCGATTGCAAGCAGGTCCTTGCCTTCTACTTGCAGCGTACCCAGACTCACCGCAAGTCTGGCAGACATTTTGTGACCTACAATCCCAATAGGCAGGGGCAAGCAGTCACCAAGCGCACCCTCTCTATTTGGGTAGCGGACTGCATCGCGTTCGCCCATGCAAAGGTGGGCGTCCCTCTGGATCGTCGAGTCACTGCACATGGGGTCCGAGCCAAAGCGACCTCGGTGGTCTCGGTGCACTCCATGCTCATGATGGACATTTCCTGTGCGGCAACCTGGTCTTCTATGAATACCTTCGCCGCCCACTGCTGTCTGGAGAGGGGGTCCTACCGAGACAGCGCCTTCGGCCAAGCTGTACTCCATAATATGTTCGGGGTATAAGCAACTCCTGCCCTCCGACCCTTCTTCATGGCTACCGAGGGCTTCTTCCCGAGGACTCTGGCTCCTTCAGGCTTCGGCTTCTGCTTATGGCCTTGCGGAGGCGTGTTTTGGTTACAGGTTCGGTATCCTGTAGCTAGGGAGTCCCATAAGTGAGGACTGACTTCCTGCTTGTTCCTGGAGAAAGAGTAGTTACTCACCTGTTACAGGTGTTCTATAGGGACCGCAGGAATCAGTCCTCACTACCCTCCTGCCTTCCCTGATGAGTTGCTGTATTTTTGTTCTTCCTTTGTCATCTGCTTGGTAGGGCTCAATCTAAGGGACCTGACTGAGCAAGATGGCACCCTTGGGCGGGAAGAGGACCACGCATGCATGGTAGCAATCCCAAAGGCTTTCTTTGAAAGCTGGGGAATTGCTCCTTGCGGGCTCCGTTGGTTCCATCACCCATAAGTGAGGACTGATTCCTGCTGTCACTGGAGAACACCTGTTACAGGTGAGCAACTATGCTTTCTGCATGGGCCATGCATCAGGGGAAAGAGATAATGATAGTACTTCTGTTTAAATTGTTACTCAATCTGTGTTAGTTGATTTATTGAATTAATCCGCACAGTTTATATATACACTTTGTTGATCAAGTTAAGATGTTCTATGTAAAAAGTTATAATTGTTCTATGTAAAACAAGCTCTGCATTGTTAATTGTTGTTGATTGTACACCGCAACTGATCGCTGGAAGATGCGGTATATAAATAAGTGTTAAATAAATAAATAAATAAATAAATAAAATGACTCCAAAGCAGATCCCAGGCTACCCAGCCCCAAAGTACCTGCAAGCGGAGTTTTCTCTCCCGCAGCCAGAGACCATGGCAGCTGAACTAAGAATGTGTCCAGAGGACCAGAATCTGAAGGAATTGGTGTAGAACTGTGGAGGCTTGGGAGGGCGGCAACCCCCCCTTAGCTTTCCACTTCCTACTCATTAGGAAACATGGCAGCCACTAACAGATCTAGCTCATGCTATCTTGGCTAGGCTTCTCTTCTGAGGCCATCCCATTTTCACTGGAGATTGAGGATGAGCCTAGGGCCAGAGGATTTGGAGATCCTACAGTACCCCTTGGCTCTTAAGGAAGTAGTGCCGGTGCCAGTGCAGTGAATCTTATAAAGGCTGCAGATGAGGATGTGGGAGAACCTCCTTATTGTGCCCTTGGTCAGTAGGAGGCTGGAGATGATGTGCTGGGTTCAAAGTCTCTGGGATTTGAGAAGCCTTGGCTTCCGCACCACTCCTTAGTGGTAGAGTCCATCCTAAAAGGATTAAGAGCACCAAGACTCATTCCTCGACACCCCTGGGTAAAGATTCTCATTTATTGGACTCCTTCAGAAGAAGGTGCTTCCAGAGCTCCATGCTGTTAGCTAGAGTACATTCTTATCAGCTCTACATGAGCATGTTCCTGAAGGACATCATTTGGGATCTTGCTGACTTATGCCGTTCCTCCCTCCAGAGAAATGGGAGCATTATCGTTCTCTAGTGGGCCATGGCAAAGGCTGCTCGAAGTTCCTGGTCAAGGCGACATATGACTCCTTTGAGATGATCTCTAGAGAGACATCTGTGGGTATTGGAGTCCGCCAGCTCTCTCTCTCAACAAGCCGTGCTGGGGAGAGATTCTCTTTGAAGAGCAGGTGGAGGAGAAAGCCAATGTCATTTGAATAAAATGATTAACGATAGAGAAGCAGCACATCACCCTCAGGCTCTTGAGATATACGTCTGATCCCTATTGCAGGAAGTATTGGGGGTTAGGGACCCATAAGAAGGCAGGTATTTTCCTGGTCCTCAAGCTTCCCAGAAAAGTCCCAGGCTTTTCGCCCGCAGTGTCGGGAGAAGCCCAAAGGCTCAGCATGCCATGCAGTCCAAGCCAGGGGCTAGGTTTTGACTGGTTCCTTCAGAGTATAGCCAATCTGCCGGTGCCCACAGAGGGGTACCCTCTGGTGGGGGGGGGGGGGGGCGGCTCACTTTGGCCACAGGTGGCCCCCATACCTTCAGACACCTGGGTGCTGCAAATAGTCGGAATTGGTTACATGTTGGATTTTGCCGAACTGCTGCCTCACTGCCCCTCACTGCCACCTCACTGCCTTTGCATCTAAGCCTCCAGGGGGAAATCTCCACCCTTCGGGTCAATCTTGCCATCGAGCCCATGCCTCAGGAGCAGATCAGACGGGATTTTACTCCAGGTACTTTCTGGTCCCCAAGAAGATGAAGGGGGGGGGGCTTCAGCCCATCCTGGACCTCAGAAACCTCAACACCTTCCTGGTGTGAGAAAAGTTCAAAATGGCCTCTTTGTGGACCCTGCTCCCTTCAGAAAGACAATTGGCTGTGCTCTCTGGATCTAAAGAACACCCACATACTGGTCCATCTTCCCACAGGACATATGTCAGATTTGTTCTGTGAGGACAGCACTTTCAGTGCCAAGTGTTACCCTTTGGACTGGCCTCGGCGCCCCGAGTCTTCACGAAGTGCATCGCAGTGGCCTATCTCAGAACACTAGGGGTTTTTGTCTTCCCTTATCTGGACGACTGGCTCATAAAAAGCACCACTCCAGACAGAATCCTGCAATTAACATGGTTGACCATCCAGGTGCTAGAGCTGTTGGGTTTCATAGTCATTTACCCGAAGTCCCACCTTCAGCCCACCCAACAGCTGGAGTTCATAGGAACTCTCCTTGACACGACTCAAGTGCAGGCCTTTCTCCTGCTGGACAGACTCCAGAGATTAATGACTGCTCTGCGATGCCCAGCGGAGTCGTCAAATAGCTTGTGGGATGCTGACAGTGCTCAGCCACATGGCCTCCACGATGCACATCACTCCCATGGCTCATCTTTTGATGAGACAAGCTCAGTGCTGAGTACTTGGTGAAAACGGGCCACTGGCCGCTTTTGGGACCAGGTAGCAGTCAGTGTACCTCTGTTCCTTGTTCCTGCACTTGTGGTTTGTATTGTCAGAACCTGCTCAGGGGTCTCCCTTTTCAGAAGACATCACCTCAGAAGATAGATAATAGACACATCTAAGCTGGATTGGAAGCGCATCTGGATGGCCTCTACACACAAGGCGTCTGGTCCAAATAGGAGAACCTGCACCAGATCAATTTCTTGAAATTACGAGCTATAGCGTATGCCCTTAAGGCTTTCTGGAATCACTTGGCCACTCAGATTGTTCTGATTCAGACAGACAATCAGGTCAAAATGTACTGCATAAACAAGCAAGGGAGCATGGGGTAGTATCTCCTGTGCCAGGTGGCAGTTTGGTTGTGGAAGTTTGCCATCACTCATGGTATGGGGTTAAGGACCACATTTTTGCCAGGAGAGCAGAATACCCCGGAGGACCAGCTGAGTCACGTCCTCCAGTCACACAAATGGACTCTGGACAGGGATGTTGTGTCCCAGATCTTTCAGGAGTGGGGTACCCCCTTGATAGATCTGTTCGCCATTCAGCACAACTCCCAAGTGGATCAGTTCTGCTCCAGGGTTGCCTCTCATAGCAGGATGGCTCCAGATGCTTTCCTCCTGCACTTGGGGAAGGGCCTGTTATACATGTATCCCCCCAGTCCTCCCATAGCAAAGACCCATGGAAGCTTCAGACAGGCAGGGATATGATGATCCTCATCATGCTGTATTGGCCCAGACAGCTGTGGTTTCCCCTTCTGCTTCAACTCTCCTAGTGGGAACCTCTGTGGTTGGGCTCTGCCCCAGATCTCATATCACAGAAGGGATAGGAGGATGCTGTTACCTCAGTGTCAGATCCTTGGCCCTCACTGTGTAGATGTTGAGAGGCTAGTCCTGTCTGAGATTAACCTGCCCGATGGAGTAACAGTTGTTCTGTTGGCTTCTAGGAGGGCCTCAACGAGAAGGTCTTAGTCTTCCAAATGGATGAGATTACTTCCTGGTGCATAGCACAGGCGTTGGACCCCTTTAATTGCTCCATCGACAGACTTTGTGAGTACCTCCTACATCTCTCGGAGTCTGGTCTCGTCCAGCTCTATTAGGGTCCATATTTGAGCGATTGGGGCCTACCATCGCGGTTTGGAGGGAAGGTCCATATCGACTCAGTCTTTTGTGGTTCACTCATGTGAGACTTGCTCCTCTCGAAACCTCCCTTCAAGCTTGGGACCTCAGTATAGTCTTAGCACAGTTCATGTTAACTCCCTTTGAGCACTCGATTCTTGCCCTTTGAAATTCTTGTTCTAGAAGGTCTTATTTCTAGTGGCAGTTACATCAGCAGACTGGAGAAGTGAGCTCCAAGTCCTAGTGGCTCATCTGCTGTACACCAGGTTCTGTCATAATAGAGTGGTCCTGTGCACTCATCCTTGATTCCTCTGAAAAGTGGTATCGGTTTCCATCTTAATCAGTCAGCTGTTCTGCCGACTTTGAGGCCTCACGCCCATAGAAGGGAAGCAGCACTGCACATGCTGGACTGCAAGCGAGCCTTGGCCTTCTACCTAGAGCAGATGAAGGTCCCTTAAAAGTCCATCCAGCTGTTTGTCTTTTTTGACCCCAGCAAGCTAGGGGATGCAATTTTCAAAGGCAACTCTTTCAATTTGGCTGATAGACTGCATCTCTTTCGCTTATGCCCAGGGTGGCCTGAGCCTTAATGGTCATGTCACAGCTCTCAATGTTAGAGCCATGGCTATATCAGTGGTCAGTTTGTGCTCGTTCTCCATGGAAGAGATCTGCAGGCTTGCAACGTGGTCTTCTGCCCACACATTCACATCTCGTTACTGTCTGGATGGGGATTCCCGACGTAACAGCAATTTTGGCTGATCTGTACTCCATCACTTGTTTAGGGATTAGATTCAACTCCATCCCCCCAAGGCCCTTTTGTCCATACAGGCTACCAAAACCCCCCCCAGCATAAATGATCATGAATGAAACTATGGTGAAGAAGCTGAATCAGATGAGTTCCCCTTTGGGAACTACCAATGCTCTACATAGTTGACACTCCAGTTCTTAGTTCACTTTGCCCCTGTTGGGCTTTTCGTTCTCCTTGGTTTTTGGTAGCTTGTAGCTGCAGACCCATACATGATGACTTCATTCCTGCTTGTCTGCGGAGAAAAGGTAGTTGCTCACCTATGACTGGTGTTCTCCGTGGACAGCAGGAATAAATCTTCACAACTCTCCTACCTCCCCGAGGAGTTGCATTCATCTGCAACTTTGTTATCATACTGGAGAAGATAGCACTGCAGTAGGCAGGAAGACAGGTTCATTGGAGCCTCCGAAAACTTTCCAGTAGAGGTTGGGGAGGATTCCCGTGTGGGGCTTCATTGGTCTCTCATAAATAAGAACTTATTCCTGCTGTCCACGGAGAACAGGTGAGTAACTACCTTTTCACCTTTATCTTATGACCCCTCATTGCAGAGCTTTCTTTCAAATGAAAGAGGCTCTCATCCTGCGCATTTATTCCACGGAGGTATTTTAACATCTCTATCTTCCTTATTGTCCTTCCAGTCCAGTCCCGTACTTCAGGGTAGTCGACCCCCACCAGCAGCTTGGAGATTGAGTATATCTTGTTTTGATGACATCAGTGTACTTAGGCAGCTGGCACCAGCCCCAGTAAGCTCAGTCTCCAAGCAGCTGGAGCGGGTGATCCCAGAGATCTGGACTCACTGAAGGGACAACTGAGAAGCTTGTTAGCCATTTCTTCCTGGGGTTTTCAGTTCTTTGATTTATTTGATTTCTTTCCTAGTTTTCCCCCTCACCCACTTCTTTGGTGGCACAGATTTGCCTTTTGGGGCAGCTCTTGAGGAGGAGCTGGGGGGGGGGGGTGGTGAGGATAGTGAGGTAATTACAAGTAGTTTGCAGCTCTCCTCCATACACCTGCTTCAGCGCTGAGGCCGCGATTGGGCTGAGCTCAAGGCAGGGAGTTTAGCCGCCAGCTGCCGGATTGCAGCCTTGCAGGACAGCGGGGTACAGAGGTGCAACCGGAGACTGGAAGGCTTCAACTCCTAACAGCAAGAGGAAGTGTGAAGTTCGCTAGCGGCCTGAGCCACATGGTTGAACGGGGCCTGGCCATCTGAGTGGAAAGCCACGCCATGTTAGGGCTGAGCAGGAAAATCGCGGTGCAGGGGGAGGGAGCCGCAAATGGGGTTTTCCTTCCTTGGGTCCTGTTTTGTTCTTTGATCACAGCAAAGTGCTGGAGAAGTTTTGTTTTTAAGTGCTAATGTGATTACTGCAATTATTTATTTTATTTATTTATTTATTTAACATTTCTTATATACCGCCTCAAAACCCCCCCCCCCCCCCAAAAAAAAAACCCAAGTCAGTAGCTCACTCTCTGCTAAGAGGCTTGGAAGGGGCTAAGGGCCTCCCTCATCCCCTCTGCATCATGCCTGCGCGGCCACAGTGTGTGGTGTGTGGAGCCCGCAGGGGCACTGTCTCCGCGGAGGACATTTTCAGTGGATGTACAATGGTGCAATGAACATAAGAACATAAGAACATAAGATATGCCATACTGGGTCAGACCAAGGTCCATCAAGCCCAGTATTCTGTTTCCAACAGTGGCCATTCTAGGTCATACGTACCTAGCAGTTTCCCCAAGGGACACAGGTTCCACAATGCTTGTATTGGTTCAAGCATTGATATCCTGGGTCCCTTCTTAATAATGGTTTATGGACCTTTCCTCCAGGAACTTGTCCAAACCTTTTTTAAACCCAGCTACACTAACAGCCTTTACTACATCCTCCGGTAACAAATTCCAGACAGCGGAAAGAGACATTCACGAGGGGGCAGTCCTCCGAGGTGACCATCCCCATAGGCTCAGGGGTCACCGATCACAGCACAAGGAGTACCGGCCCTGAAGGAAGGCGCAGGCGGTTGTCCTCCACTGGTGTTAGAACCCTTTCAGCAGGAATGTTTCTCTGAGGCCCTTGACCTCCTAAGGGCATGGGGAGGGGGTCCCAGGGGTTTTCCCCCCGAGTTTATTCTGCTCAAGCACAGGGCATTTTGCATGCGTCAGCTAGGGGTTGACACTAGGGAGCGCAGCAGAAAGAGTTCAGTTCAGTATGTGACAGGAGCCGATGGTGGGGGACGAGGTGATCCCGGCAGAAAGGCAGCTCAAAGGTGACTCAGGCAAAGAGGCAGGGTTCCTTCCCTCAGAGGAGCCAGGAGACGTAGAGGTAGAAGCTGAGGCAGACTTGGAGCCTGAAGAACTGGAGGAAGGAGAGATTCCGCAAGAGGAGGCATCTCGGATAGTCCGGATCTTCCGTAGGGAGGAACTGGCAGCTCTCATTGCAAGACTCAAAGAAAGGACATTATCTGTTAAGTAAAATGTCACCTTTTATTCTTGTCCTCATGGGACTTACAGCCGAATAGACATGATATTGGTGGAAGTGGGCCTATTGGGCTGGATTGTGGAAGCAAATATTGAACAACTGACTTGGTTGGACTATGCGCCAATATATATTTAAGCTTAAATAGAGAGTGGAGGAAGGGGGACTTAAATTCTGGCGATTGAATGAAATCTTGCCAAAGGGTGAAAAGGGAGATAAAAGAATATTCTCCAGGACCAAGCAGGAAGTCAGTCTTCACATATGGGTGACATCAACGTCGATGGAGCCCTTGCGGAGCATTTCCCCAGCTTTCCAAGAAAGCCTTTGGGAATGCAGGCACGCATGCGCGGTTCCCTTCCCGCCTAAAGGTGCCATCTTGCTCAGTCTCTCTTTTTCCGTGACGCCCACCAGACGTGTGTCCTAGTCCTCCCGGAAAATAGTTAGATTTTTTCGCAATTCCTTCGCTATTTTTTCTCCGGTTTGACGCCGGTTCCCCTCCCACCGGGTTCAGTACACCGGTATCAAGCCCGATCTTCTTTTTTCGGATTTTGCCCTTTGTGGCTGGCGTTCACGCCCTTTTTTTCTTTTTCCCTGGAAGGCTGTTCCTTTGACCTCGCGGGGACTCTTTTTTTCCCCGCTGGCTTCCAGTGGGTTCAAAAAGTGTGATCGGTGCAAGAAGCTAATGTCTCTCACCGACGCACACGACTGCTGCCTAAGGTGCCTCGGTCCTGACCACGATCCTAAGATCTGTGGACCATGTGGAAAAATGTCTTCCAAGGTGCTTCAAAGTCGTCAGCACCAAAAGGAAAGGCTTTTTTCTGACTCGGCCTCCGGCCGGGCCCGAACCTGTCTGAGGCCTCGACATCTCGGGAATCGGATCCCAAGCACGGTTGGGGCTCCTCGGACAGGGGGTCCCCCGACCGGGAACGAAAGAGGAAGAAGCGGCTCGCGAGGGCGGCGTCGGAAGAGGTCCCTGGCTCCTCGAGAGCTAGGTCTCAGACCCCCGACCGTCCCCCCGGGCCCGTGGAACAGGAGAAGCCTCCCAAAGTACCTCGAGTGGAGCCGGAGTCTGCTGGACACGTAAGTCCTGTAGTCCTCGTGGACTCTCCTCCGAGAGAGCCGACTTGGGGCCCGGCGCTGCTGGGGCCCGAGTCGGGGGCTGCTGAGTCTCCTGAGCTGGGTCTCAGGTTGACAGCCTTGGAGAGCAACGGGCACTGATGGCCAGCCTGTCTGGCGTATCTGCCCCGACCACCGGGACATCGACATCGAAGTCGACCCCGGAGACCGAGCCGATACTCGAGACCATAAAGGCTCGAGGTTGACCTCGGTCTCCCTCGACCTCCTGTTCGGGACCGAGGGCGTCGACGCCGGTGCCTTCGGCGTCGGGGCGGGTGCTCACAGGCCCCGTGAGGTCGGACCCCGATTCCTCATCGGACGAGTCCGCCTGGGAGACGGAGGACGAGGAGTCCCCCGACACCTTCAGGACTCGGTGCGTCCCATCGGACTCACCGCAGTCTGAACCCCGGTACAAACAGTACCCACAGGACCAGGCTGCCCAAGCTACCCCTCAGGGTCAGCAAGCCAAGGGGCAGGGTAATTGGCCCCGTAGGCAGAGGACTCCCAAGCCTCCGGCCCCTGCTCCCACTCAGCAGGGTGGGGGTTTTTGACTCCTTAGGCATAGCCTCTCCGTCCCTGCTCTCCCAACCCTGCACAGGAGGTCGCCTCGCCCTGTTTGCCCACAAGTGGCCACTCATCACTGGAGACAGTTGGGTGTTAAGCATAGTCCACAAGGGCTATCTGCTACACTTCCAGCAGCTGCCTCCTCCATACTTTCCAGGGGATCCTCCGAGGCCTCCCCTGCACACAGATCTTCTCCTTCAGGAGCTCCAAGGTCTGTTGGTGGACAGGGCAGTGGAGCCTGTGCCTCCACACTTACAAGGTCTAGGGTTCTACTCCAGGTATTTCCTGGTACCCAAAAGAACCGGTGGCCTTCGACCTATTCTAGACCTCAGTTCTCCAGGACCAAGCAGGAAGTCAGTCCTCACATATGGGTGACGTCGGCGCCGACAGAGCCCTCGCGGAGCAATTTTCCCCAGCTTTCAAAAAAAGCCTTTGGGAATTGCAGCGCGCATGCGCGGTCTCCTTCCCGCCCAAGGGTGCCATCTTAGCCAGTCTCCTTTTTTCCGCGGAGCCCTACAGACGTACCCGTCGTGTCCCCGCTGAAAAAGTTGATTTTCGTAATTTATTTCTATTTTTTTTTTCGGTTCGACGCCGGTCTTTTTCCTGCCCGGGCTCGCGACGCCGTTGCGAGTCCTTCTCTTATTTTTCGGTTTTTCTGATTTTCTGTCAGTTTCGTTTTCGGTTTTTCGCTGGCAGCCCGGTCCTTTGACCTTGCAGGGGCCCTTTTTCCCCCGATGGCTGCCAGTGGTTTCAAGCGGTGTGTTCAGTGTGACAAAAATATGTCACTTACTGACACACATGATCATTGCCTCCGCTGCCTCGGCCCGGATCACGAAGAACTGATCTGTGGGGCCTGTGGCAAAATGTCCTCCAAAGCATTGAGGAGTCGGCGGCACCAGCGGGACCGAATCTTTGCTGATCCCGCCCGTACCCGGACCTCGTCGGAGGCCTCGGCGTCCAGAGGTTCCAGCTCTGACCATCGCCGGAGTTCCTCCGACAGAGGTTCTCCCTCCGGGGACCATCGACGGAAGGTGAAACCCGCGAGGGCGGCGTCGGTGGACGCTCCTGGCTCCGCGCGGGCCAGGTCGCATAGCCCCGATAGCCGTCCCGGGTCCTTGGAGAAGGAGCATCTCCCGAAGCGACCTCGCCTGGAGTCGGAGTTGCCTGTTCGGGTAAGTCCTGTTGTCCTCCTGGACTCGCCTCCGAGGGATCCGACGTCGGGCCCGACGCCGTCGGGGCCCGAGTCGGGGGCTGCTGGGTCACCTGAGGTCGGACTCAGGTTGACGGCCTTGGAGAGCAGACTATCTGCCTTCATGGACCAGCAGCGGGCACTGATCGCTAGCCTCGCTGGCGCCTCTGCCCCGACCGCCGGGACGTCGACGTCCAAGTCGACCCCGGAGACTGAGCTGATCCTCGAGTCCATGCGGGCTCGAGTCGATCCTCGGTCGAGGTCACCCTCGGCCTCCCGTTCGGGACCGAGGTCGTCGACGCCGACTCCCTCGGTGTCGGGGCGGCCGACGCCTCCGCCTGCCCGAGCCGACCCCACCGATTCCTCCTCGGAGTCGGCCTGGGAGTCTGAAGAGGAAGAGTCACCTGATTCGTTTCGGACTCGGGGTGTCCCCTCGGACTCACCTGAGTCCGAACCTCGGAAACAATCCCCTCCGGAGGATGCCCGGTTCTCGGACTTCGTCAGGGATATGGCCAAGGCCTTGGCCTTCCCTGCGGATCCCGAGGAGGAGCCTCGAGCCGAAGAACTCGATGCCCTTCAGTACGACTCTCCCGCCAGGGAGCACTTTACTGTACCGGTTCCTCCCATGCTGGAACGACTACTCTTCCGCATGTGGGAGAGTCCGGCATCGTCGCCGGTATTAAGCAAGCGGGTCGATTCCATCTATCGAGTCCGCAAGAGCCCTGGCTTCCAAAAAGCACAGCTACCGCACCATTCCATGGTAGTGGAATCGGCCATGCATAGGCTTAAGAGCCAGAAGATGCACTCCTCGGTGCCTCCTGGCAGGGAGGCCCGTAACCTGGATGGCCTCGGTAAGAAGTGTTTCCAGGGCTCTATGCTTGCTTGTCGGGTCCAGACCTACCAGCTCTACATGGGCATGTATCTCAGAGACCTGGCTAAAGAAATAGCCGGATTCTCCGCTGGACTGTCCGAGGAACCTTTGCGGAGGTTCCTAGCCTTGACAACTGGTATTCGGGAATGCTCCAAATTCATGTCCCGAGCAGCCTATGATGGCTTTGAAGCATCGGCTCGAGTGGCCGCAGCCGGCATCGGTGCCCGCCGACAGGCTTGGCTTCAGTCGTCTGACCTTGAACCCTGGGTGCAGGACAAGTTGGTCGATGTCCCCTGCCGAGGTGAGAACCTCTTTGGCAAGCCCATGGCGGAAAAGGCTGCACAAATCGAGACGGAGACTCTCACCAGAACTAGGCTTTCTAGGAAGACCTCCGCCCCTTCCCAGAAAAAGAAGGGCTCGGGAAAGAAGTCCTTTTACCCGAGAAAGGCGGCTGCCTATAAACACTACCCTCAATATCAGGCCTCCGCAGCTCCCCAACAGGGCCAGCAGGCCAAGGGACGGGGTAATGGGTCCCGTAGGCAGAAAGCCCCCAAGCCTGCACCACCGGCCCCTGCTCAGCAGGGTGGGGGTTTTTGACTTCATCAGCATAGCCTCTCCCCCTCAGCTGGTTCCTCCCAGCACCAGAGGCCGGCTGGTTCACTTCGCCCACAGGTGGTCCAACATCACTTCAGATGCCTGGGTGCTTCATGTCGTAAGAGAAGGCTACCTTCTCCACTTCCACCAGGTCCCTCCATCCTATTTCCCGGGGGAGCCTCCACGACTCCCTCTGCACAGGGACTTACTCCTTCAGGAGTTAGCAAGTCTTCTTCAGGAACAGGCTGTGGAACCGGTGCCCCACCACCTGAGAGGTCAAGGCTTTTATTCCAAGTATTTCCTAATACCAAAAAGAACAGGAGGCCTCAGACCCATCCTGGACTTGCGCAACCTCAACAAGTTCCTCGTGAGGGAGAAGTTCAAGATGCTTACCCTTGGAATCCTTCTGCCCTACCTCCAGCAGGGAGATTGGCTATGCTCCTTGGATCTAAAGGATGCCTACACGCACATCCTCATCCACCCAAGCCACCGCCAATACCTAAGGTTTGTGGTGGCAGGAAATCATTACCAGTACAGAGTACTGCCCTTTGGCCTAGCCTCCGCACCGCGAGTCTTCACAAAATGTCTCGCGGTGGTGGCGGCTTATCTCCGGCTTCACGGCCTCTATGTCTTTCCGTACCTCGACGACTGGCTCATCAGAGCATCGTCCTCTCCGGAAGTCACCAATGCCACACACCGCACGGTGACTCTTCTGCAGTACTTGGGCTTTGTCATAAACTTCGCAAAGTCCACTTTGCTCCCCTCACAGGATCTCGAGTTCATCGGCGCAAGGCTGCACACTCCTCAGGCACGAGCTTTCCTGCCTCTCGACAGGGCTCAACGGCTCATGGACCTAGCCGGCCGTTTTCGCAGCCAGTCCCTGGTCTCAGCCAGGCGCTTCCTGAGACTACTCGGCCATATGGCTTCCACCGTCCACGTGACCCCCAATGCCCGCCTGAATATGCGGCCTGCTCAATGGTGCCTTCGCAAGCAGTGGCAACAAGCCACGGGCGGCCTAGCCGACTTAGTGCGCGTCTCCGGGCCGCTGGCCTCTTCCCTACAGTGGTGGCTTCATCGGCCGAACCTGGTGCTCGGAATGCCTTTTCAGTCACCTCAGCCGGCTCAAGTGCTGACGACCGATGCTTCTCTCCTAGGATGGGGAGCGCATTGCCAAGGGGCATGTACTCAAGGTCTCTGGACCACGTGGGAGTCTGCTCAGCAGATCAACTTCCTGGAGCTCAGAGCAATCCGTCTGGCTCTCAAGGCTTTCTCCCACCTGACTTCTCACCAGTCCATCCTCGTCCAGACGGACAATCAAGTTGCTATGTTCTACGTAAACAAACAGGGAGGCACGGGCTCCTTCCTTCTCTGTCGAGAAGCACAGAAGCTCTGCTCTTGGGCCGTCAGCCACGGCATTCTTCTCAAGGCAGTTTATCTCCCAGGCCAACAAAATTGCCTGGCGGACAAACTCAGCAGGATCCTCCAGCCGCACGAGTGGCGCCTGGATCCCTTGGTAGTTCAGAAACTCTTTCTGAAGTGGGGCCTCCCCACGATGGATCTCTTTGCCAGTCCTCTCAACCGGCAACTTCCTCGCTTCTGCTCTCGTCAGCCGCATCCCCTTCGAGTAGCGGCGGATGCTTTTCTGCTCTCATGGTCGAAGGGCCTTCTGTATGCCTTTCCTCCCATACCGCTAGTCTCTCGAACTCTTTTCAAGTTTCTCCGAGACAAAGCTTCCATGATCCTGATAGCTCCTCGCTGGCCCAGACAGCCGTGGTTTCCACTCCTGCTGCAATTAGCGGTAGAGGATCCGTTCCCTCTGGGGTTTCAACCGGATCTCCTAACACAGGATCAGGGGTCCCTGCTACACCCCAACCTCAGATCTCTACATCTGATGGCCTGGCTGCTGAAAGGGTAGTCCTTGCTCCCCTTCTACTGCCGGCAGAGGTGGAAGAGGTCGTCCTAGCTTCTCGGCGACCTTCTACCCGCAAATGCTATGCCCTTAAATGGCGTCGCTTTTCCGCTTGGTGTGCCCAGCAGTCTCAGGATCCCTTCTCCTGCTCGGTGTCGGTGATCTTGCAGTACTTGCTCTACCTCTCTAATTTGGGACTTAAGTCCAACTCCGTCAAAGTTCACCTCAGTGCTCTTGCAGCACATCATGTGCCTGTGGACGGCAGACCTCTTTCCAGCGACCCTCTCGTAGCGAGGTTTCTCCGAGGTCTCCTGCTTAAACCACCTCTGCGCCCGCCAGCACCTGACTGGGATCTGAATGTGGTTTTACAGCGGATCACCTGTCCGCCTTTTGAACCTATGGCTACCTGTTCTCTCCGTTTTCTTTCTTGGAAAACTTTATTTCTGATAGCCCTCACTTCCGCTAGACGCGTAAGTGAATTGCAGGCCCTCGTGTCTGATCCTCCTTACACTCGGTTCTACAAGAATAGGGTAGTCCTACGGACTCACCCAAAATTTCTTCCAAAAGTGGTCTCCCCTTTTCACATCAATCAGGAGGTGGTACTTCCGACCTTCTTTCCCAGGCCACACTCCAGCCGAGCTGAAATGGTCCTGCATACCCTGGACTGTAGAAGGGCATTGAACTTCTACCTTGACCGTACGCGGGAGCACCGTAAAGCTGCTCAGCTTTTTGTGTCTTTTGACCCCAATAAATTGGGGCTCCCGGTCTCCAAGCGTACTCTGTCCATATGGGTTGCTGACTGTATCGCTTGGGCTTATGGGGCAGCCGGACTCTCGTTAGAAAGTCGAGTCATGGCTCATTGTGTTCGGGCGAAGGCTACGTCAGTGGCTTACCTCTGCTCTCTTCCGTTGGCAGACATCTGCCGGGCTGCTACTTGGTCTTCGAGCCAGACTTTTGCGGTCCATTACTGCCTCGAGAGGGAGTCCCGCAGGGACAGTGCTTTCGGACAGGCAGTCCTCCGAAATCTCTTCGAGGTTTGAGCAACTCCTACCCTCCATCCCGGATGAGGGCTACCGGTGGGTTATAATTCAGTGAAGATTCCTTCGTTCTGTGCCGCTGAGCTAGAGGGAGCTCATTTTTGTGCTTAGGGTCTCCGGTAGCCTTAAGCTTGGGAGTCCCATATGTGAGGACTGACTTCCTGCTTGGTCCTGGAGAAAGCGTAGTTACTCACCTGTAACAGGTGTTCTCCAGGAGCAGCAGGAATCAGTCCTCACAACCCTCCCTCCTCCCCTTGGAGTTGCAATCATCTGCTTAAGTTTTTTTGCAAATTTTTATGCTGTCTTTTAGCTATGTCATCAGACTGGCTAAGATGGCACCCTTGGGCGGGAAGGAGACCGCGCATGCGCGCTGCAATTCCCAAAGGCTTTCTTTGAAAGCTGGGGAAAATTGCTCCGCGAGGGCTCCATCGGCGCCGACGTCACCCATATGTGAGGACTGATTCCTGCTGCTCCTGGAGAACACCTGTTACAGGTGAGTAACTACGCTAAATCTCAACAAATTCCTACAGAAGGAAAAGTTCAAGATGCTTACTCTTGGAACACTTCTGCCCTACCTCCAGCAGGGAGATTGGCTATGCTCCTTAGATCTAAAGGATGCGTACATTCACATCCTCATTCATCCAGACCACAGAAAGTACCTCAGGTTCATTGTGGGAGGAAACCATTATCAGTACAGAGTACTGCCTTTTGGCCTCACCTCTGCTCCCAGGGTCTTTACCAAATGCCTGGCAGTGGTGGCGGCCTACTTGCGAAATCAGGGAATCTTTGTCTTCCACTATCTGGACGACTGGCTCATCAGGGGTCAGACATGCCAGGAGGCCAGACAAGCCACCCTCAGAACTATTGCTCTTTTTCAAAGCCTGGGGTTTGTAATAAACTTTGCAAAGTCCACTTTGCTCCCCTCCCAGAACTTGGAGTTCATAGGGGCGAGATTGGACTCTCTGTTGGTAAAGGCATTCTTGCCAGAAGACAGAGCCCAAAGACTGATAAACTTGGCAAGCCACCTTCTCAGCAGGTCACTGGTCTCCGCCAGACTCTGTCTGAGGCTTCTTGGCCACATGGCTTCGACAGTACATGTGACCCCCAATGCCAGGCTCCATATGAGGCCTGCACAATGGGGCCTTGGGACTCAGTGGTCACAGGCCACAGGCAGCCTCAGAGACAGGATAAGGGTGTCCAGACAATTTCTGAACTCCCTCAGCTGGTGGCTGCACCCACCCAATCTGCTGCAAGGGGTGCCTTTTCAGATTCCTGGGTTCACAGTGGTGTTGACCACGGACGCCTCCCTGCAGGGCTGGGGAGCTCATTGTCTAGGCAAGTGCACCCAGGGCCTGTGGTCTCCCTGGGAAGCCGCACAGCAAATCAATCTATTGGAACTCAGGGCTATTCGGTTAGCCCTCAAAAATTTCTCTCCAACCCTGGCTCATCAGTCTGTCCTAGTTCAAACAAACAACCAGGTAGCCATGTTCTGTGTGAACAAGCAGGGTGGAACTGGGTCCAGGCTCCTTTGTCAGGAGGCACAGGACCTTTGCTTGTTTGCTCTCAGGCACAACATGCTCCTCAAGGCTGTGTATCTCCCTGGCCAGGAAAACTACCTGGCCGACAGGTTGAGCAGGATTCTACAGCCCCACAAGTGGCAGCTCCATCCGTTGGTGGTTCAGAAGATTTTCCTGAAATGGGGACTTCCATCCATAGATCTGTTTGCCAGTCCACTGAAGAAACAACTGCCAAAACTTTGCTCCAGGCAACCGCATCCTCTGCGGAGAGCAGCAGATGCTTTTCTGATTCCATGGTCTCAGGGCCTCCTGTATGCGTTTCCTCCCATGCCCTTGGTGGCCTGGACCCTGTTCAAGATTCTTCAGGATAAGGCCCTCGGTCCTGCTGGTAGCTCCCAGGTGGCCGAGACAGCATTGGTTCCCTCTTCTGCTTCAGCTGGTGGTGGATCCTCTACTGCCTCTGGGGTTACAACCCGACCTTCTCTCTCAGGATGAGGGTTCCCTGCTGCACCCCAATCTCCAAGCTCTCAATTTGATGGCCTGGAGGCTGCAAGGGTAGTTTTGGCTCCCTGGGCCTACCTCAGGAAGTTGAGGAGGTTGTCCTAGCCTCTAGGAAACAGTCCACTAGGAAAACCTATGCTCTCAAATGGAAAAGGATTTCTGTGTGGTGTCAGCTACGCATAGAGGATCCTTTCTCCTGTACTGTACCAGTAGTGCTTCAGTACTTACTGCACTTATCAAATCAGGGACTTAAGTCCAATTCAGTTCAGGTCCACCTCTCAGCCCTAGCAGCTCACCACTCACTGGTGGAAGGACATTCTCTGTCGGTTCACCCCTTGGTGTCCCGGTTTCTCAGAGGCTTGCTTTTGCTCAAGCCTCCAATCCGTCATCCTGCTCCTGAGTGGGAGTTGAATGTGGTCTTGCAGCAACTGACTCGCCCACCTTTTGAGCCGATGGCTACTTGCCCTGTACGCTTCCTGTCCTGGAAGACACTCTTCTTGATAGCCCTAACCTCGGCCAGGCGAGTGAGTGAGCTTCAGGCCCTGGTCTGTCACAGGCCTTACACCCGCTTCTATAGGAACAGGGTAGTCCTTAGGACTCATCCAAAGTTCCTCCCAAAAGTTGTCTCCTCCTTCCACCTTAACCAAGAGGTGGTTCTTCCAACATTCTTCCCTAGGCCTCATGCAAGCCAGGCTGAAGCAGTTCTGCATACCCTGGACTGTAGGAGGGCCTTATCCTTCTACCTTGATCGTACGCAGGGGCATAGAAGGGCTACTCAGCTCTTCATCTCTTTTGACCCTAATAATTTGGGGTTAGCTGTGTCCAAGCGTACCTTGTCCACCTGGGTGGCTGACTGTATCACCTGGGCTTACAGGGCAGCTGACCTTCCTTTGCAGGGTCGGGTCACAGCCCATTGTGTCAGGGCAATGGCTGCCTCAGTGACTCATCTGCACTCTGTACCGTTGGTGGACATCTGCAGGGCTGCAACTTGGTCCTCAAGCCAGACTTTTGCGGCCCATTACTGTCTGGAAAGGGAGTCCCGTAGGGACAGTGCTTTTGGCCAGGCAGTACTCCGGAATTTCTTTGAGGTTTAGGCAACTTCTGCCCTCCAGCCCTCCGTTGGGCTACCGGTGGAGGTTCTGTCAGTGAAAAGCCTTTCTTTGATGCTGGGACTAGAGGGAGTTCTCTTGTTCAGCCTGGGTTCCTGGTAGCCCAGAGCTAGGGAGTCACCCATATGTGAGGACTGACTTCCTGCTTGGTCCTGGAGAAAGAGTAGTTACTCACCTGTAACAGGTGTTCTCCAGGAGCAGCAGGAATCAGTCCTCACAACCCTCCCTCCTCCCCTGGGAGTTGCAGTTGTACATAGTTTATTTTTACATTTTTGTGTGCTGTTTTTTAGCTGTCATTTGACTGAGCAAGATGGCACCTTTAGGCGGGAAGGGAATCGCGCATGCATGCCTGCATTCCCAAAGACTTTCTTGGAAAGCAGGGGAAATGCTCCGCAAGGGCTCCATCGACGTCGATGTCACCCATATGTGAGGATTGATTCCTGCTGCTCCTGGAGAACACCTGTTACAGGTGAGTAACTACTCTCTTTGCGAGGTATGAGGGACTGGCCATAGCTAAGGGAGCGTATGGGTTGGGCTTAAGTCAGTGATTAGGGGAGTATTAATCTTGCAGGTTTCATCCCTGAAAGGGAGAAATTAAGAAGGTAGGAGAATATGAGAAGATTGTAGGAGTCAAGGGATCGACAAATTAGAACACAGGGAAAGTGTTAAAGGAGATGGAACATGTGAGGGGTGAATTGGACAAGCTCCAAGTATAGTAAATTAACCTACCAACTTGAGAGGGCCAAACAAAGATATTTTTGAGTGGGATAATAAAATGAGCAGACTGGGTAAATGGCAATGCAATGTGTGTCATTGAGTCAATGCTGAGTCTTGGCAACCCAGCAACCCCTGGGTTTTCTTGACAAGGTGTGATTGGAAGTAAAAGTTATAGCAAAACCGTGCCAACAATAGATAATTATGATTAGGGATAATAAGGGGATTTGATAGATACATCAAAGAGAATTAGAGAAGTGTTTTAGGAATTTTTATGGGAAGATATATAGCTAAGAGGTGGGGGGGTGATGGGAAGGTGGGGAAGGCATATTTAGAACAGCATGAACTGAAAAGGTTGGGAAAGAAAGAGAGGGAGGTTGAATAGGGATATAACTATGGAGCAGATGATTATGATTATTAAGGGCCTTAAGGAGAGGGAGCCCTCTGGTTTAGAAGGGTTTACGGCCAAAGTTTTTAAAAAATTAGGGCGGAATTAGTGGAATTCTTAGTGGTTGTGTTTAATAGGTTAGTATTGGGGGGCTTGCCAAGGTCGGTAGATAGTGTAGGGATAACTACTGCTAAAACCAGGGAAGGATAATATGGTTTGCAGATCATACAGGCTCCCTTATAAATCTAGATGCAAAAATGCCAGCTAAGATTCTGGCTGCAAGATTATAGTCATTTGCCATATTTGATAGATACTGACCAGAATGCAAATGGATCCTCCATGCCCTCTTTCCAATTTAACCCACAGTGCCTTCTCCTCTCCTTAGCCCTGCAATTCTGTTACTTTAATATTCTTTACATATAGTGTGTCACGCCCATAGCCCCTTCCATGTGTATGGAGGGGCGTGCTAGTTAGAGTTCCTCAATTAAGCAATGTTCCAGACTGGCTATCTTGCAAAGGATTATGGTACTGGTAGTCCAGTCATACGGTGCTTGCCTTTGAGGTAAATGAAGACAATGTAGTTGGCTCGAGTGTAAGGCAGTAACAGAATATTTATTTATGAGGTAAATCCAGATGCACACAGATTCTACTTGGTAACACCTTAGGATGTATTTTCCAAGATTTTATATTCAAAATAATAATACAACTGAAAGGTAAAGCAAGTAGCTTGTAAAGTCCATTAACAACAGAAAGTCTTTCTCAGTCACTGCTGACACACCTGCTCAGCAGGGCTGGAGTAAAAGGAAACCAAAAAGTAAAAGCTTCTTCACCAAAAACAGCTTTTCCTTTCACATTTAAAGCACTTTTGTATCCAATGTGTGCATAGCCTGAGCTGTGTGCTGCTCTGATACCAGCTGGCTAACAAGCTCCAATTAACAGCTCTTCTTCTCTGCACAAGTATTTACACAAACCTCTAGTGCCAGTTACTAGAATGTTTCCCTTTTGATGTTTGATCCCACGTTCAGGATTTTTCTGTGCTAGCAACTTTGCATAAAGAACAGTCCATGAGATTATCGTCCTCCTCTGTAAGTATAGCTTGTTCTTCTATTTGCATAGGTTCTATATCAGGAGCTGGATCAGAGGGCTTTACTAACTGACCTTCACCAGGACAGGAACTGCGTCTAAACACTTTGCCTTGCTTTAGGTTAGACAAACATTCATAGTTCATACCTGTGTTAAAGCTGGCATTAGGCTGTCCTCTCAAATATTCTGGCCAGTATGCATTGGAGCTTTTATAACCTGTCCTCCAGTCTACATTCCTGGACCTCAGGGCATCTGCTCCATACCTCTTCTTAGGGTTCCCAGCTGAAGTTCTCCTAGCCTTTGGATTTCCCCAATCCCTTGAAGTTGGCTTCTCCCAGGAATCTCTCCAAGAACCTGAACCTCTCAGAGCTCCTCTTTTCTTGCTCTCACGCTTGCCTTCAAACCTCCTCTCAGGATTGCCTCCTCGCTCTCCTTGTCGTCTTCCAGGCTTAAGCTTTCCTCCTTGTCCGTTCTCTGCATATTCTGTTCTAGTTTTAAAGTTCCCAGTTTCCAACCCCTCCCTTGCAGTCCCCAGGTGTTGGTGATCAAACTCTCTCCTGGCAGCTGAGTAATTAGGAGTGACGTAAGGGTTTCTCAATCTGGGTTTATATTCCTTCACCTCATCTCCACTAGAGGCTCTCTGCAGGCCACTGCAGCCTGGAATAACCTGTCTTTTAGGTAAATATGCAGTTTTACTCCTGTGACCTGCCAAAACAGGACCTTTGATTAGGGTAAATTCCCTTCCTTTATCAGTATTCTCTAGGCGCTGGGCAGCTTCCTCATCACAAGTGCTACTTCTCCATTTCTTCCTTCTTGAATAAATTGTAGCCTGGTATAAGTATATACCAGTCAGTCATAGTTCTCCGTAAACCATGTCTCTGTGACTGCTACTAAATTTAAGTCATCCTCTTTCGTGTGTGTGTGTGGTCTGATTTGGATGGATAAGTTATCTGTGAGATGCTGAATATTGTTCATTGAATAATGTTTTGGCCATTTCGAGATCATGTTTTCTAAAGTACGCTAAATAATGTGGGGTTTTATGCATGCTAACTATTAGAGTGGGCCTGCACTAATGGCTACTTTGTGGTAATTTGGGACGGTTTCTGGGCAGAGGTTACGTGTGGCTAACAATGACAACTGTCAAGTGGTACATTACTACACAGTAGCTGTTGCGGCTGCTGATAATGTGATTGTACTTCAGCAACACCTAAAGAGGTCATGTCAAGTGCAGATGTGCAACCGGCAATCAGCGTGCTGTGGCACGTTATTTATTTAACAGCTTTTCTATACCGCTTTATCGTATAGTCAAGGCAGTTTATATTGAAACAGAACTTGATATGTTGTAACAGGATAATGAACTTGGAGAGAACTTTAAAAAGAAGAAACCTTATTTCCAGAAGATGGATGCTCAGTTCTGTGGTCAGCACTTAAATGCATTTCCAGATGTTCCTCGGAGCACCCAGCAACGACAGAAGCAGTTCTTGGAATTGAAGCCCTAGGTTTTGGCCTTGGGGGTGACGTTTTATCTTTGCTTCCCTTGCAAGTGTTTTGTCATGTTGTGAAGGATTATGTACGTATTCCAAGATGTCTCCCACCTTGATTGAAGGAAAAGGTGGTATACAAAACTGGCTAAATCTGGAGATACTTCTTACAGATAGAGGGAACGTAGTGGGGGAGGTAAAAGGTTAAATTGATTGTTGACCTACATAGTGGCTTATGTCTGGTTTCTGTAACCAATTTTGTATATGTATTGCAGATCTTGGTTTCCTTGATGTGGGCTTTTTTTCATTACTTGTAAATGTCTTGTTTAATTGGCATCTACAGTATATAGTTATGAAGTTTTCCTTTGCTGATTTGGCTTATAATCTAAAAATCTTATAAATAGAAAATAAATAAATAAATATAAAGAAACCAGGCAAATTACAACCCATCCCCGACAGGAAACCTGACTTTCTCCCTTGAGATTCATCTGGTGGTCTCCATGGTAGTTTAATGGTCCGGGACAGGAACGCACCCCTCCGCTCCTTCTCAGACTGGTTCTGGGATTCAAAATAATCCCAAGCAGTAGTACTGCTAGGAGGCAACCATATGGCAGGTTGACCCTGAGTGGTAGTACTACCATGCTACCTCTAGGGTCATAGCTGTTATTTTTAACTTGGAGCCAGATGGAGCGGGAGCAGAGGAGGACTGCTCTGCCCCAGACCACTAGACTACCGTGGAGACATGCAGGTGAATCCTGGGGATAGGGTGGGGGTAAGGTTGGGTTATGGTGTTTGGGGGAGGTAAGGTTTGATAGATAGCATACCCCACCACCCAATTCAATCCCCCCTATGTAAGAGGGATGGGATTGGGGAAGGACGTGTTTGATGGAGACCCATGCAGATGCCCTGCATTTACTGCACAGATTTTGCACTTACTGTACCTTATCACACTTCAGTCAACACTCCTGGTAGTGCCTGGTAGCAGTCATCCTTTCAAGTGCCCAAAATTTAGGGGAAAAAGGGGGCGTTCATAGTCCATGTCGGGGATTTGAAGGCCTTGAGAATTCGGTTTGATACTTCCTCCACTGCATGATTTGAGCTCTTTGTAGAGCGCCTATCACGGTGCAGGGAGGAAGTTCCTACTGATCTTGTGAGACTTGAAACAGTGAGATCAGCAGAAACTTCCTCTGTCGTGTCGCTTGAACTCTGTGTAGAGAGCCAATTGCAGTGGAGGGAAAACAGAGTGATTCTGTGCTGCATGGCGGAAATAGTAAGAGACCCAGAGTGATAGCAGGGTGGGGAGAGGGGAATGAGAGAAAAACCCAGGATGATGGTGGTGGGGGGAGGGTCAATTAGAGAGATGACTCGGTGGGGGGGGGGGGGAGTTATGAGAGAGAGAGATACTGGCTGTTGGCTCTGGGAGGAGGTTATGAGAGACATTGGGTGGCTTGGGGGGGGGGGGGTTCCAACAAACAGAGTGTGAAGTCAGGGCATGGGGGCTATGAGAGAGATTTTTTTTAATGTCATATATTACCAGGCCAGTATGCTGCTGACAAGCGTACTCATTGGGGTTGGTGGGAGGGGGAGGAGAAGGATCTTTGCCTTCTATTGGCACTGGGTAATAGCACATTAATGGCCTGATTAATTAAGCTTTCTTTTCTCATAGAAAAGGGGAAAACAGTAAATCAGGCCCTTAAAAAAGCTCCTAAATCTTTAGGCTGGCTCCTAGATTCCAAGAAAATTTGTCAGGACCTGATTTATTTAATCTTCTCCGGGAACAAATAGGAAGTCAGCCCTCCCGTATGGGTGACGTTTGTGCCAACGGAGCCCTCCCAGAAGCATTTCCCCAGCTTTCAAAGAAAGCCTTTGGGAGATGCCACCATGCATGCATGCCCTTCCCGCCCAAGGGTGTCATCTTGCTTAGTCTTTTTTTTTTCCGTGGACCTCTTCAGATGTCTGCTTTCCCACGGAAAAAGTTGATCTTTTTGCCTGAGTTTCATACTCGCAACTCCGGGTTCATACTCTCAACTCTTTCTGCCACCCGAGCCCACTGCCCCGGCATCAAATCTCAGGTCCGTATATATTTTTTCCTTCTCGGTGCCTTTGCACCTTTTTTCCAACTGGGAGCACTGTGGGTCTTCGACCTTACTGGGATACGTTTTTCCACCATGGCTACCAGTGGCTTCAAAAAGTGTGATAGATGTACAAAAATCATTTCCCTTACCAATAAACATGACTGCTGCCTAGGGCTGGACCACGACTCTGCGTCCTGTGTTCTTTGTAAAAAGATGTCTACCAATGCCCTCAAGAGCTGCCAGCAGCAGCACAATAAGTTTTTCCCAGAGTTCCCGGTGCCTCCGAAGGCCAAGGCCCCTTCTGAACCACAAACCTCCGTGGCATCCGTGTGAACCCCAGTCGATGCCGCAGATCTTCAGAAAGGGGGTCTCCCTTGAAGGGAACACAAGAAGAAGAAAACCTTGAAGGCAGCGTCCCTGGACAGTTCTGGCAGATCGGGTAAGCCCCCAAAGCCAGGTCCCACAGTCCATGACGCTCGCCCAAGGGCATGGAGCGTGAGTGGCCCACCAAGATCGCCCAGAAGGAATCGCCCAAAGATCGGCCTTGGACGCCCGAGACTATCCTCATTGAGGACTCTGCCTTGGGGGAACTGGCGCCAGGCCAGAGTTCCTGGTTGCCCATGCCTATAGCTGTGGAGCCTTCTGGACTGGAAATCGGGATGACAGCCCTGGACCACAGCCTGTCTGCCTTCATGGACCAGCAGCGGGTGTTGCTGTCCAGCATAGCCGGTTCCTCTGCCCAGACTACCAGGCCCTCAACATCGTGGATGTCCCTGGAGGCCGAGTCAATCCTCGGCCGAGATCTAGATCTGCATCCCGTTCTACGGGACCAAGGTATTCCCCAGCTAGCGCACATGGCACCAGCTGCCCCTCCCTTAAGTCTTCGACCGACTACTTGGAATGGGAGACCGAGGACAAAGAGTCCCCAGACACCTGTCGCCACTGCAACATCCCCTCAGACTCGCCACCTTCCGAGCCCCAGGACTTTGTGCAGGACATGTCAAAGGCCCTTGCATTCCCAATGGAATTGGAGGAGGACCCTCTGATGGAGGAACTAGAAATCCTCCATTATGAGACCCCACTGAAGGAATTGCTCAAGGTGCCCATTCCATCCATCTTGCAATGGCTAATACTTTGTATGTGGGAAACACCAGCGTCGGTGCCCGTCATGAGCAAGCGGCTCGACTCGATGTATTGGGTCCACTGGAACCCTGGCTTTCAGAAGGCATAGCTGCTGCTAACTCCATGGTGGTGCAGTTGGCCATGCTTTGGCTGAAAAGCCAGAAGACGTGCTACCCGGTGCCCCCGGGTAGGGAGACTTCACCTTGGATGCCCTCGGCAGAAAGTGCTACCAGGGCTTGATGCTCATCGTCCAGATCCAAGTCTACCAGCTGTACATGGGCATGTACCTGAGAGACCTGGTGAAGGAGCTTGCCGGGTTCTCAGCTAGTTTCTTCGAGGAACTCCTGCAAGCAGTTCAAGAACCTGGCCAAAGCCATCCATGAGTGCTCCAAATTCATGACTAGAGTAGCTGCAGTGGGCATCGGTGCCTGACACCAGGCTTGGCTACAGTCTTCTGACCTCGAGCAATGGGTTCAGGACAAATTGGTCGATGTCCTATGCCAAGGGGAGAACATTTTTGTCAAACCCATGACTGAAAAAACTGCTGAGTTGGAGACAGAGTTTGTGGCGAGGACCAGGCTCACCAAAAAGACCGCTGGCCCTCCCCATTGGAAGGGCTTGGGCAAAAAGTCCTTTTACCCAAGGAAAGGGGCTGCTTACAAAATCTACCCACATTTTCAGGCCTCCCCAACTCCCCAGCAGGGTCAGAAGGCCAAGGGACATGGGCATGACCCTCATAAGCAGAAGGCTCCCAAGCCCCAGGCGTCCGCTTCGACCCAACCTGAGGGGAGTTTTTGACATCTTGGGCATAGCCTCTCTACCCCAAGGAGGAGAGCAGCCCATAGGGCAGAGGTTCCCAACTCCAGTCCTGGAGGGCCAAACACCATTCAGGTTTTCAGGTGGTCCCTAATAAATATGCATGAGATGCATTTTCATGCACTGCCCCCATTGTATTCAAATGTATCCAAATGTATCTCATGCATACTCATTAAGGACAGCCTGAAAACCTGAATGGTGTTTGGCCCTCCAGGACTGGAGTTTCCTGTGCTGCACGTGGGCTTGCCCAGATTGCCTTTCTGTTCCTTAAGAAGAGGAGTGCTTTCCAGAGCTCTCCCAAAAGGTGATTTTTGCTGAGTTTGCTGCATAACTGTGAGTCTGTTTGTCTCCAAATAACTGAGTCTGTTTGTCTCCAAATCTTTATCTAATTTGTCCTTAGTGGTGGGTTCCCTTACCTACTCCATTGCTGTAAAGTTTTAAACTTTCTCTTAGCCTACCTGAGGGACTACCCCTCCCCCCTGCTGAGTTATTGTTGTGGACCATCATTTCCTGTGCTGCAAGTGGGCTTGCTCAGATTGCCTTTCTATTCCTTAAGAAGAGGAGTGCTTTCCAGAGCTCTCCCAAAAGGTGATTTTTGCTGAGTTAGCTGCATAACTGTGAGTCTGCTTGTTTCCAAATAACTGTGAGTCTGTCTCCAAATATTTATCTATCTAATTTGTCCTTAGTGGTGGGTTCCCTTACCTACTCCGTGGTGGGTTCCCTTACCTACTCCATTGTGTGTGCCCACAGTTCAGGAACATTCTACTGGCCAGAGACACTTAGGTTCCCACCCACCCTACCCCTCGCCCCACCCACCCCAGGGGCTACATTGCCTATATAGTGGTCACATACTTGCCATCTATCGTTCCTAACTTGGGTTAAAAGCCACATTGTCTTCATCTTTTCTTCGTCTTCTTCTGGGACTGCATAAACATGTCGCGTATTCAGTGCAATAACTGCGGCACTTTCATTCAAAGATGAATCATTTGGAGCCTAAGAGCTTGTCCTATATGCCTAAAGTCAGCTGCCATGCATGAAGAACTGACTCTACTAAGGAAAGACCTAGCTGCCATGCATAAAGAAGTGTCTCTACTGAGGGAGGAACTGGCTGCAATGAAGCGCACCTCTTCTAGGATACAAATTGAACAAAGTCCACCACCGCTCCCACAAAGAATCAAACGCCCCAGGAACAAATGGATCACAGTGGGTTCTGGTAAATTGCGACCTGTAACACAGAGACATCCTATACATCAAGAGATATCCCTGCACAATGCCTTCTCTGCCTTGGCTAATGAGGATGCCCAATCCAAAGAAGCTGAAGGGCCCTTAAATGAGTCAGACAATGCCCAATCCCCTGATAAAGCACCAAATATGAAGAAAACCTCACCAAACAGAAAACTATTACTAGGAGATTCCATCATCAGAGGCACTAACTTGGGAACACAGTTCAAAGGAGAGAAGATAGTCATGTGCCTACCAGGTTCTTCAGCCAGCAGGAATACAAACCAAGTTGTTTAATTACTTAGCGCAAAAAGTGAACACTCCAAACTTAATGTTATTATCCACTTAGGCACAAACGACCTGGCTAGAAACAGTGCCTCTACAGCCCAAAAGGACTTCAATCTCTTGGAGAGAAACTCAAGCACGTTGTTAACACTGTTGCATTCTCAAAAGTTCTACCTGTTCTTGGTAAGGGGACAAAAAGGCTGCATCGCATTAACAGCTTTAATACATGGCTCTAGACCTGGTGCAAACAAGAAGTATTCAGATTTATTGGCTACTGGGACAACAGATGGACCAACAAGAGACTATACTGTGCTGATGTACTACATCTCTCTGTCGCAGGGAAAAGAATCTTAAGTGAAAAATTCAGGCAGTATGTGGATATGCATTTAAACTAGGAAAAGGGGGTGACGGATGTGGAAGGTCAACATCTGCATGCCACCCCCAGCAAAAGCAGAACAACATCAGACACAGCCACACTTTTAAACCACACATCAAAAACGTGGGAAGAAGTGGGCAGAACAAAATCAATGCAAAATACACACAAGCCAGGAAAATGCTGGAAAGCAATGAGCACAAATGCTCGAAGCTTAGCCAACAAAATTCCAGACCTGGAAGCCCTAATGGTGGAAACGGATTTGGACATTGTGGCCATTACAGAAACATGGTTTAATGAATCACATGATAGGGATATAGCCATAGCTGGCTATAATCTATTCAGAAGAGACAGAGAAAATGGAAAAGGAGGAGGAGTAGCCTTCTATGTCAAAAGCAATATTTTTCCATAGCAGTGTGATAAAAGCAATATTAAAGCTACTGAAATGCAGGGGACATGGGGAAAAGAAGAAGCACTCTGGATTGCGTTGGAAAGAGGAGATGGCACTGTCATCCATATTGCTGTAGTCTACAGACCTCCGACTCAAATTGAAGAGAGAGATAATGAATTGATTATAGATATTGCCAAGATAGCAACAAAGGGGGAAGCGATCATATTGGGTGACTTTAATCTACCTGATGTGGATTGGATTACTCCTTCTGCACATCTGGAAAGAAGCAAAAAAATTGTGGATGCTCTCCAAGATGCATTATTTAGACAAATGGTGATGGAACCAACCAGGGAAAGCTCAACGCTGGATGTAGTGCTCACAAACGGTGATAGTGTGTCGAATGTCTGCGTGAGTGCCCCTGTGAGCAACAGCGACCATCACACGGTGTGGTTTGAGATAAAAGCCATGGTACAGGCCAATCATAGCAAGCTCAAAGTCCTAAACTTCAAATACACTGACTTCAATAAAATGGCAGAGTACTTAAAGGAGAGGAGATGACAGGGTGGAAGGAGATAAAGGAAGTGGAATTGCAATGGGCTAAACTAAAGGAGGCAATAAAAGGGGCAACCGATAAATATGTAAGAAAAGTAAATAAAAATAAGAGGAGAAGGAGACCTATTTGGTTTTCCAAAGAGTTGGCTGCTCAAATAAAGGCAAAAACCACAACTTTCGCAAAATTCAAAAGCTTGCAAACAAAAGAACACAGAAATGAATACAGGATCCAACTCAAAGAGTCTAAAAGAGTAATAAGGATAGCAAAATCAAAGGCAGTGGAAAAGATGGCTAAAGATGTTAAAGGCGGCAACAAAACTTTCTTCAGGTATATTCAGGAAAGGAAGAAGATCAGAGTGGGAATTGCAGGACTCAAAAGTGCTGGGAAAGGACTCGTGGAAAGTGACACTGAAAAAGCGAAATTGCTAAACAAATACTTCTGCTCTGTTTTTACTAAAGAAGATCATGGAGATGGACCAGCTGTGACTCCCAAATATAAAAATGGGAATGAATTAAATACCACACCATTCACAGAAGATAAGGTGTTAGAACAACTTGCTAAACTGAAAGTGGACAAAGCCATGGGACCGGATGGGATACATCCCAGGATACTGAAAGAGCTCAGAGAGGTTCTTGCAGGACCGTTAAAGGATGTCTTCAAGAGATCCTTGGAAATGGGAGAGGTTCCTCAGGACTGGAGAATGGCTGATGTCGTACCTCTACACAAAAGTGGTGACAGGGAAGAAGTGTCAAACTACAGGCCCGTGAGCCTTACCTCGATGGCGGGAAAAGTAATGGAGGCACTCCTGAAAGAGCGAATAGTGAACTTTCTGAAAACCAACAGGATGCAAGATCCGAGGCAACATGGTTTTACCGAAGGACGGTCTTGCCAAACAAATCTGATTGAGTTCTTTGACTGGGTGACCAAGGAACTAGATCAGGGGCATGCGATGGATGTCATCTACCTGGATTTCAGCAAAGCCTTTGATACTGTTCCTCATAGGAGGCTTGTCAACAAACTCAGTAGCTTGGGGATGGGTCCCAAGATGGTAAACTGGATTAGAAATTGGTTGACTGACAGACGACAGAAGGTGATTTTACATGGAGCTCACTCGGATGAGAGGAAGGTGATTAGCGGGGTGCCCCAGGGTTCGGGCCTGTGCCCGGCATTGTTCAATGTATTTGTGAGTGATATTGCTGAAGGACTGAATGGAAAAGTCTGTCTTTTTGCAGATGACACGAAAATTTGCAACAGAGTGGACTCCCCCGAGGGAGTGGCTAACATGAGGAAAGATCTACAAAAGCTGGAAGACTGGTCTAATGCTTGGCAACGACGATTTAATGCGAAAAAGTGCAGTGTCATGCACTTGGGTAGCAGAAATCCAAGGGAAATGTATGCGATAGGGGGCGAGAGGTTGGTATGCATGGTTCAGGAGAAAGCCCTTGGTGTGATTATCTCTGATGATCTCAAGGTGGCAAAACAGTGCCACAAGGCGGTGGCAAAAGCCAGGAGGATGTTGGGCTGCATACAAAGAGGGATTACCAGCAGAAAGGAAGAGGTACTTATGCCACTGTATAAGTCACTGGTGAGGCCTCACTTGGAATACTGTGTTCAGTTTTGGAGAGTGCTAAGTATGATAAGGAAAGGAATGGAAAATAAAACAAAAGATATTATAATGCCTCTATATCGTTCCATGGTGAGACCGCACCTTGAATATTGTGTGCAGTTCTGATCGCCGTATCTTAAAAAGGATATAGCGATTTTAGAAAAGGTTCAGAGAAGAGCCACCAAAATGGTAAAAGGGATGGAAGGATACTCCTATGAAGAAAGGCTAAAAAGGTTAGGGCTCTTTAAGCTGGAAAAGAGACGGCTGAGGGGAGATATTATAGAAGTCTATAAATTAATGAACGGAGTGGAACGGGTAAGCGTAGATCGATTGTTTATCTTATCAGAATATAGAAAGACTAGGGGACATGCAATGAAGCTACAGGGTAAACTATTTAAGACTAATAAAAGAAAATATTTTTTCACTCAACGTGTAATCAAACTCTGGAATTTGTTACCGGAGGATGTAGTAAAGGCTGTTAGTGTAGCTGGGTTTAAAAAAGGTTTGGACAAGTTCCTGGAGGAAAGGTCCATAAACCATTATTAAGAAGGGACCCAGGATATCAATGCTTGAACCAATACAAGCATTGTGGAACCTGTGTCCCTTGAGGAAAATGCTAGGTACATATGACCTAGATTGGCCACTGTTGGAAACAGAATACTGGGCTTGATGGACCTTGGTCTGACCCAGTATTGCATATCTTATGTTCTTATGAGACCGTATCTTGCAAAAGATGTAAAAAGACTGGAAACGGTTCAGAGGAAAGCGACCAAAATGATTTGGAGCCTGCGTCAGAAGCCCTATGAGAAGAGACTTGAAGACCTAAATATGTACACTTTGGAGGAGAGGAGGGACAGGGGAGATATGATTCAGACCTTTAAGTACTTAAAGAGAAATGATGAACAAACAAACCTCTTCCAAAGACGGGGAAACTGTAAAACTAGAGGGCATAACATGAAGCTGCAAGGTGGTAAATTGAAGGGCAATGTCAGGAAATATTTTTTCACTGAAAGGGTGGTGGATGCTTGGAATGCCCTCCCGATGGAAGTGGTGGGGGCAAACACGGTGACGGAATTTAAAAAGGCATGGGACAAACACAGTGGATCCCTTTACAGCAATAGGATAAAACCAAAATAAACGATACCATCTAACTTCTGAACCATATAACGTCTCAACAAATATATAACGTCTCAACAAATAGGGGTGTTCTCCCTGGAGTGGTGGGTTTACCCCTAAACAAAGACATGGGGAGAGGTGACCTGCACAGAGCGACAGGTGCACCTACTCTTGCCATCTTGCTGGGCAGACTAGATGGACCATGCTGGTCTTTATCTGCCGTCATTTACTATGTTACTATGAGTTGGGAATCTCTGCCGTAGGGGGACTTCTGATCCACTATGCCCACAGGTGGCCAGCCATCACCACTGATTCCTGGGCATTTCAGGTGGTCAAGGAGGGCTACTTCCTCCACCTGGCACAGACACCTCCCCTTTTCTTTGCGGCAGAGCCCCCCCAGGTCTCCATTTCACCAGGACCTTCTGCTGCAGGAATTCATAGGCCTTCTCGAAGACAAGTTGGTGGAACCAGTACCCCAACAACTCAGGGGCAAAGGGTTCTACTTCAGGTATTTCCTCGTGCCAAAAAGGACAGGGGGCCTAAGGCCCATCCTGGACCTGTGGAACCTGAACAAGTTCCTGGTGAGGGAGAAGTTCAAGATGCTCTCCCTTGGAACGTTGCTGCCTTGCCTCCAGCAGGGAGATTGGCTATGCTTCTTGTACCTGAAGGATACTTATACTCACATCCTCATTCGCCCCAGCCACAGGCAGTTCCTTCGCTTCATGGTGGGGGGAGGCCACTACCAGTACAGGGTACTACCCTTCAGCCTGGCTTCCGCCCCCAGGGTCTTCACCAAATGTCTGACAGTGGTGGCCGCCTATCTCCGCCTCCAGGGGGTATTTGTCTTCCCCTACAAGGATGACTGGCTTATAAAAGGAAGCACGGTCACAGAGGTGCAGCAAGCTATGGCATGCACCATCCACGTCTTACAACATCTGGGTTTCGTAATAAACCATCCCAAGTCCCACCTCTTCCCAATACAATGTCTGGATTTCATAGGGGCGAAACTGGACACTGTTCAGACAAAGGCCTTTCTCCCCCTGGACTGGGCTGACCATCTCAGGACACTAGCTGCACACGTGCAGCACCGTCCTCGGTGTTAGCTCGGATTCTACTGCACCTACTTGGGCACATGGCCTCGATGTTACCCCAGATGCCCGTCTGCATATGAGGGTCACTCAGTGGTGCCTTCGAGATCAGTGGGGATACAGGCCATGGGCTGCCTCCAGGACAGATTCTCCGAGACCCACCAATTGGCAGAATCTTTGACTCTGTAGCAAAATCCGCAACACCTTCAATCAGAGATGCCCTTCCAAGCTCCATGTCCTCGAAGGGTCCTCACAATGGATACCCCCCTGCTGGGATGGGGAGCCACTGTGAGGAACCTCACACTGAGGGCAGCTGGTCACAAGCTGAGGGCAACCAGCAGATCAACCTCCTGGAGCTTCGGGCAATATATCTAGTCCTCCAAGCATTTTGACACTGCCTGAAGTACCAGTCGATGCTGATACAAAAGCACAATCAAGTGGCAGTGTTCTACGTGAACAAGCAGGAGGGCAGGGGGTCTTGCACCATCTACCAGGAAGCAATGACACTCTGCTCCTACGCAATTTGCAGGGAATACTCCTACGGGCTGTGTACCTACCAGGCCAGGACAACACCCTGGCGGACAGACTGAGCAGGGTCCTCCAACCGCACGAGTGGCAGCTGGACCCCAGAGTGGCCACCCTGCTCGTCCAACAATGGGGAAACCCATGGGTGGATCGTTTTGCCAGCCCGGACTACTACCATTTGCCCCGCTTCGGCTCCCATCAGCCCCACCCTCCCCAGTTGGCGACAGATGTGTTCCTCATTCCGTGGTCAGAAGGTCTCATGTATGCCTTCCCACCCATGCCGTTGATTGCTAAGACCCTCTTCAAAGCTCTTCACAAAAAAGCTTCACTAATCCTGGTGGCTCCACGGTGGCCCAGGCAGCCATGGTTTCCGCTGCTCCTCCGATTGTCAGTGGAGGCTTCGATCCCCCTGGGGAGTTTCCTGGGGCTCAGGAGGATGGCTCTCTCCTGCACACCAACCTGGGGTCCCTATCACCGACAGCGTGGCTGCTGAAAGGGTTATGGTTTTGCACTTGATATACCGCCCTTTACTGTGTGTATCAGATCAGTTTACAGATATATGCTAACAGGCATTTTTTTGTTCCTGAAGGGCTCACAATCTAAGCGTACCTGAGGCAATGGAGGATTAAGTGGCTTGCCCAAGGCCACAAGGAGTGTCCATGGGACTAGAGACTCCAGTCCCTTTGGCCTGAGGTTGCTTGTCCCTATATGGGAATTGAACCCCCGGCCCTCTGTCCTGAGGTAACCTGTCTCTCTGGCTTGATGTAACCTTAGCCCCTTTCAGCCTCTCAGGGGAAGTGTTAGAGATCCTGCTGGCCTCCTGTAAGACCTCCACCAGGAGGGCTTACGCCTTCAAATGGTGCAGATTCTCAATGTGGTGCGCTGAGTAACGGGTAAACCCATTCTCCTGCTCGGTACAGATGGTGCTGCAGTACCTTCTTCATCTCTCTTTATCTGGGCTCAAATCAAATTCCATCAGGGTACACTTCAGTGCCCTAGCGGCCACCACCACCCTATTGAGGGCAAGTCCCTCTCGGTCCAACCTCTGGTGACCCGCTTTCTGCTGTCCAAACCCCCCGTCTGTCCTCCGGCGACAGAGTGGGACCTCAATGTAGTGTTGGCGCAGCTCACCCGCCTGCCATTTGAGCTCCTGGCTACTTGCCACCTGAAGTACCTCTCATCGAAGGCCGTGTTCCTGGTAGTGCTCACCTCTGCTCACAGGGTCAGCGAGCTCCAAGCCCTAGTGGCAGAGGTAACGTATACCAGATTGTATGCATGCACTCCAAATTCCTTCCGAAGGTGGTATCATCTTCCTTTCACCTCAACCAGGAGGTGGTGCTACCCACCTTCTTCCCAAGGCCTCATTCCAGCAGGGCGGAGACTTTCCTTCACACCTTGGACTGTAAGAGGGCCCTACATTCAACATACTCGGGACCACCGCAAAGCTTCTCAGCTTTTTGTTTCCTACGACCCCAGTCGATTGGGGGAAGCGGTAACCAAACAAACACTGTCCATCTGGGTGGTGGATTGGATCACCCTTGTCTATGAGCAGTCTGGGCTCATGCTGGATGGCCGGTTCAGGGCCATGGCGGCCTCTGTGGCAAACCTGTGCTCTGTTCCAATGTTGGACATCTGCCGAGCCGCCACCTAGTCTTCAGTCCATAACTTCGCAGCTCACTATTCTCAGGAGGAGTCCCAATGGGACAGCGCCTTTGGCCAGACCATGCCTCATAATCTCTTCAGGGTCTAGGCAACTTCTACCCTCTGACCTTTCTGTGTTCAGGCTACCGGAACATTTATTCCCATCAGACACACGGGTCCTACTGGAGTCTGTTTCCACAGACTTAATTGCTGCTGTTCACGGCTCCCATTGTGAGTGTCAGCGTTTTTCTATGTGCTTTGGTAGCCTGAAGCTAGGGAGCTCCATATGTGAGGACTGACTTCCTGCTTGTTCCCAGAGAAAGCGTAATTACTCACCTGTAACAGGTGTTCTCCAGGGACAGCCGGAATCGGTCCTCACAATCCTCCTTCCTCCTCTTGGAGTTGATTCTTTACCATTTTTTTTCTGCCTTCTTTTAGCTATGTCATCTGACTGAGCAAGACGACACCCCTGGGCGGGAAGGGGACCACGCATGCATGGTGGCATCTCCCAAAGGCTTTCGGACTGATTCCTGCTGTCCCCAGAGAACACCTGTTAAGGTGAGTAACTACACTTTCCATTTAATGTTAAGTGGTCATGCCATGAAACTAACAGGTATCAGACTTCAACTTGTTTTAAGATTTGTTTTTTAAATTTCCCACGATCAAGCTGCGGAATTTATTTCCAGGGGATGTAGTTTAAGGCATTTAAAAAAAACAGGCTTTAAAAGTTGTTCAGACAATTTCCTGGAGAAATAGTCTGTAAACCATTATTGTCTAGGTAGACTTGCAAAAACCACCACTTATTCATGGGAGTGAGCAGTGGGGCATGGATCTATTTTTTGGAATTCTTCTGGGTAATTTTGACCTGCTTTGGCCACTGCTGGAGATGAGATGTGCTGGACCTTTTGGTTTGACCCAGCATGGAACTGTTTGTTTTCACATTTACAAAATATTGATAAGCTAAAGACAGTTTATAAAGGGCCACCAGAAAGTAAGCCATACTTATTGAAACTGAAGGCAATAAAGATGTATTACTTAGAAGAATGGAGTGAAAGCATTATATGACAGAGCAACATTTAGTAGTTTGGATTTTTAGGCATCCTTTCCAGGTAATGCTCTAGATGACTTTAACTCCAGAATCCTGTGCCATCTTTTCAATCATGCCTGTATGTGGTGGTTTCACAATGGAACATATATTTTTTAATTGCTTTTAATATTTCTGCTAGTAAAAAAATATTTGTTAATGTTTCTCCATCCTCTTGCTATGCATAAAAGCTTGGGTTTTTAAATCCAGTGACACAAAAATAAGAGCTATGGGCCCGATAGTTAAAGGCATTTTCAAAGGTGTGTAAATGCCGCTAAGTGAAATACTCAGTAGTACTAACATAGTGCTGTGCATATCCATGGGTGCCGCTGCTGCACACCCTGATGCTAACCAGTTAGCATCAAGAGGGGGAGGCACTGGCCATAACTAGGCAGCGCTTTAATATCTCCACTGCCTGGTTATGGCTATGTGGTGAAAGCAAGGCGGAGCAAAGGCTACCTTGCTAGCTTTTGGGTTCTGCGGCCAACCTGGATATTGAATGCTGGTGGCCGAATATGGCCCTGGCATTGAATATCCGGGACTAAGATTTTGTGCCGGTGGCTAGCTGCTGTAGGAGCACTAGCCACTGGTGCTTAAGATTGGGGAGGGGAGGAGTGGCCTAGTGGTTGGGGCAAGGTACTACAGGCCGGAAGGTCGGTGGTTCAAATCCCACTAGAGGACAGCAACCTTGGGCCGGAAGGACTGGGGTTTCTAGTCCCGCAGGTGCTCCTTGTGTTCTTGGGCAAGCCACTTAACTCTCCATTGCCCATGTTCCCTGTAAGTATTAGTGTATGTGTCTCATATCCCCTCGTGTTAAATGTATCCCCCAACCGCTTTGACCCGGTGAAAAGCGGGATATAAATGCAGCTAAATAAATAAATAAATTGGGCCCTGTATGATTCAGTCATAGTATCCTTCCTGCCATTCCACCCATATCATTCCTCTTGACCCAGATTTTCCTCTTGTTTGGCTTCTAAAATGATACACCAGTATTCCAAAGCCCTCCCAATCACTCCCATGTTGCCTGTGCATATTACATCTTGTGAACTGCAGAAGAACACTCATTTTCCAGGAACAAGCAGGAAGTCAGTCCTCACTTATGGGTGATGTCTACACCGACGGAGCCCGTGAGAAGCAATTCCCCAGCTTTCAAAGAAAGCCTTTGGGATTGCTGCCACTCATCCGTAGTCCTCTTCCCACCCAAAGGTGCCATCTTGCTCAGTCTCCGTTTTTCCACGGAGTCCTTCGGACGCACGTCCTCGTCCCTCAGAAAGTGTTTTATTTTCGGCCTCTGGCCCTTTCTTTTCCGGTAGCACCAGTCCTCTCTGTCCTGCCCTTTGCTCCTTTTTTCCCGAGCGAGGGGACGTCCCTATTCCAGTCTTTTTTGGAAAATGTTTTCTTTCCGGGCCTTTTTGTGCCCTTTTTCAACCGCTGGCCTTGAAGGTCTTCGACCTAGCAGGGGCCCTTTATGCCCCAATGGCCACCGGTTTTAAAAAATGTGACAGATGCTCCAAGAACATGTCGCTCACAGACACCCATGACTGCTGTCTCTGGTGTCTGGGGACCAACCATAACCCGGAGCTCTGCTCTCTTTGTAAGAAAATGTCCGCCAAGGCCCTGCTAAGTTGTAAGCAGAAGTCCGACAACATTTTCCGTAAGGCAGCCCCGGAATCCCTGGGGGCATTCTTGGCCGTCCCTCTGCTTGCGGGATCCTCTGCAGTGGCTCTGCTTCCAAAGCGTCACTCCGATCAGGGGTCCCTCGAAGTGGAGAAGACGACGACCTCGAAGTCGCTTTCGGGGGCTCCAGACAAGCACGAATGTTCCCGCGCTCGGTCGCTCAGCCCTCCCCGACGTTCCCAAGAGTCAGACAGGGAGTGGCCTCGAAAGGTACCTTGTACAGATATGGAGACCTCCGGCGATGGCGCCCAGTCTCCCGAGGGTTATCTTGGCGAGGACCCCCTCTCCTCTTCCATGCCAGACCCGGTAACCCCAGTGTCGGTGTCGCAGGGACCCACGTCCGCATGGGAATCCTGAATGCTGGCACTAGAGCACAGCGTTTCTGCCGCCTTAGCTGCCCAGCAGGCGCTTCTGCCCAGCACGACTGGCCCGCGCCTCAAGACCGAGGTTCCCCCGTGAGGCACACATAAACCCGCCCTGGAAACCCCCAAGAGCAGTGGGCCTCGTGAGGGTCCTCTGTGCCGGTCTTGCTCGCCGTCCCGCTCCTGGGGGGTGAGGTCTTCCAAGGCCTCCGGCTCCAAGCAGGTCTCGGCTTCTGGACAGGGCTACCAGCCTGACTCGGACTCCTTTTCGGACCTCTCGGGCTGGGAGTCGGACGGGGATACCTCCCCAGAGACCCAAGCTCACAGAGACCTTACCTTGGACCCATCCCCATCCACCTCCCAGAGGCGTTCGCCTCCCGAGGACAAGTCCTTCCTGGTGTTAGTGCAGGACATGGCAAGGGCCCTCAAGCTGGCCACGCAGGCTGAGGAAGAACAGAGGGCGGAGGAACTCGATATCTTATAGTATGAGTCCTGGCCCCGGCAGTCTCTTACGGTCCCGGTATCTCCCATTCTGTCCCGGCTCCTCCTCCGCATGTGGGAGGCGCCTGCCTCGGTCCTCATCGTAAGCAAATGCTTAGATGCCATGTATAGGGTCTAAAGTGGCCTGGGGTTCCGAAAGACCCAGCTCCTGCACACCTCCATGGTAGTGGAATCGGCGATGCGGAATCAAAAGAGCCCGAAGTCACATTCTTCGGTCCCGCCGGGCAGGGAGTCCAGGGCCCTCGATGTTCTGGGGCGCAAGGCCTGTCAAGGGTCCATGCTGACATGCTGTATTCAGGTCTATCAACTGTACATGGGCATGTTCCTGCGTGACCTTGCCAAAGAGCTCTGTGGATTTTCTGCAGGTTTTGGGGTGAACACTTTCTCAGGTTCCAGACCCTCCTGAGGTCAGTCGTGGACTGTTCAAAGTACCTCTCCTGCGCTGCGTACGACGGGTTTGAATCTTCTGCTCGAGTAGCGGGGTCCGGCATCGGGGACCTGGAGCAATGGGTCCAGGAGAAACTCCTGGATGTCCTCTGCCCTAGGTAAACAACTGTTCTGCAAGCCCATGGAGGATAAGGCTGCCGAAATTGAAACTGAGTTCGTAACTCGAACCTGCCTCTCGTGTAAAGCCTCTTCTCTCCCACGGAAGAAGCAGCCAGCGAAAAAGCCATTCTTCCAGAGAAAGGGGCTCCCCTACAGGGGATATCCGCCCACCCCTGCGCCGCCCATCAGCACGCAGGGTAGGGGGGGTGCGCACGGCCATCGCAAGCCTAAAGGGCCTAAAGCCCAACCACCGGCGCCACCTCAACCTGCACAGGGGTTGTTTCCGCCTGTGGGGGGGGGGGGCGCCTGTCCCTTTTCACGCCCCAATGGGCGTCGATTGCGTCAGACACCTGGGTCCTCAGGGTGGTCCAGGACGGTTACCGTCTTCATCTGGACAGGCTCCTCCCTCCCTTCTCCCCAGCAGAGCCTTCTCTGCTTCCCTCGCACTAGGCTTGTTTGCAATAGGAGCTGACCAACCTCCTTGGCCAGCGGGCGGTCGAAAGCATACCACCGCACTTCCTATGTTGAGGGTTCTACTTCCGATTCTTCCTCGCTCTGAAGAAGACGGGGCCTACACCCCATCCTCGATCTCAGGAACCTAAACAAGTTTCTGTTGCGGGAGAAGTTCAAAATGCTATCGCTTGGTGTCCTGCTGCCCTTCCTCCAGCAGGGCAATAGGCTATGCTCCTTGGACCTCAGGGACGCTTAAGCCCACATTCTGGTCCACCCTCAGCAATGGCAGTACCTGCGCTTCAGAGTGCAAGGAGAGCACTACCAATACAGAGTGCTCCCCTTCGGGTTCGTGTCTGCCCGGCGAGTCTTCACCAAGTGTCTTTCTGCAGTTGCCGCCTGTCTCTGGTGGCAGGGCATACCAGTCTTCCCTTACCTAGATGACTGGCTCGTCATGGGGGCATCGACCGAGGAAGCCTGCCTTACGGCATCACACACAATCTTCCTCCTCGAATGCCTCTGCTTCCTGGTCAATTACTCTAAGTCCCACCTTGAACCGGTGTAGACCCTGGAGTTCATCGGCGCACCCCTTGACATGGAGTGGACGACGGCCTTCCTGCCCTGGGATTGTGCGGATCGTCTCTGCGCCCTGGTGGCCAAGGTCCAAGGCCGGGCTCGGATTCTGGTGCAAGCCATGTTGCGCCTCCTGGGGCACATGGCCTCCACTGTTCATGTTGTTCCCCACGCCCGCAGGCACATGCGGATGGCTCAGTGGTGCCTCAGGGCACAATGGAGCCAGACCTCTGGTCACCTCCGGGACCCTGTCCGGATCTCCTGTAGTCTTTACACCTCCCTGGATTGGTGGCAGGATCCCCCGAAGCCGCCTTCGAGGGATGCCCTTCCAGGCCCCGCAGCACGAACTCGTCCTGACGATGGATGCGTCCCTGCTGGTTTGGGGAGCCCACTTTGGCAATCTACGCACCCAGGGGCAGTGGTCACCCAAAGAAGCTCAGCAGCAGATCAATCTGCTTGAGTTTCGGGCGGTTCGGTGGGCCCTGAGGGCCTTCCCGATAACAGAGTAGCTATGTTCTACATAAACAAGGAAGGGGGAACAAGTTCTCACCCCCTCTGCTGGGAGGAGGTCCTCCTTTGCTCCTTTGACGTTCGCCGGGGCATAACCCTCAAAGCAGTCTATCTTCCGGGCCAGGAAAATGTCCTCACAGACAAACTCAGCAGAGTCCTCTGCCCACACGAGTGGCGCCTTAACCCAGAGGAAGTCAGCCTTTTATTCCATCGTTGGGGGACTCCGTCCATGGATCTGTTCGCCAGTCCGCTGAACATGCAGCTCCCCCGATTCTGTGGACCGGTTCCACATCCGAGCAGGGTGGCTCCGGATGCGTTCCTCCTGAGTTGGGCTTCCGGGCTCCTTTATGCCTTTCCGCCCACTCCTCTCATTGCGAGGACCTTGCACAAGGACCGGTGGGAATGAAATTCCATGATTCTCGTGGCTCCTTGTGGCCTCCACAACTTTGGTTCCCGCTTCTGCTCCGGCTCTCATCTAAGCCTCCAGTCCCCCTAGGCTGCGCCCCGGGTTTGCTGACGCAGGAGGAGAGATGGGTGCTCCACCCAAACCTGGCCGCGTTGTCCCTTACAGCCTGGTGGCTGAACGGGTCTCCTTAGTCCCACTGCACTTACTGGGGGAGGTCGAGGAGATCCTCCTCGCATCATGGAAGGACTCGACGAGGCGAGCCTATGTTTTGAAGTGGCAGCGTTTCTCGATCTGGTGCTCCAAGCTCCGGATCGACTCATTCTCCTGTTCTCTCCAGGATGTTCTTCAGTACCTCCTCCACCTCTCGAAGGAGGGGCTGAAATCCAACTTGGTCAGGGTACACCCAAGCGCCAGTCACCAAGCACACCCTCTCCATCTGGGTGACAGACTGCATCGCTTTCGCCCAAGCAAAGGTTGGGTGCCCCACTGGATCGACGGGTCGCCGCACATGACATCCGGGCCAAGGTGGCTTCGGTGGCCTCGTTGCGCTCAGTGCCTCTAACCGATATCTGCTGTGTTGCGATCTGGTCTTCAGCGAACACTTTCGCTTTGCACTACTGCCTGGAGAGGGAATCCCACCGGGACAGCGCTTTCGGCCAGGCTGTACTCCATAACCTGTTCAGGGTATAAGCAACTCCTGCCCTCCGACCCTTCTTCGACAGCCACCGAGAGCTTCACTCCGGTGATCCAAAGACTCGGGCTACTTCGGGCATCGACTTCTGCTCATGGCCTCGTGGAGGCGTTTTTGGGATACAGGCTCGGTAGCCTGTAGCTGGGGAGTCCCATAATTGAGGACTGATTTCCTGCTTGTTCCTGGAGAAAGCGTAGTTACTCTCCTGTAAAAGGTGTTCTCCAGGGACAGCAGGAATCGGTCCTCACTACCCTCCCACCTCCCCTGAAGAGTTGCTATTTTTGTCCTTCCCTTGCCATCTGCTTAGTGGGCTCTAGCTATGGGACCTGACTGAGCAAGATGGCACCCTTGGGCAGGAAGAGGACCACACATGCATGGCAGCAATCCCAAAGGCTTTCTTTGAAAGCTGGGGAATTGCTCGGCGCGGGCTCCATCGGTGCCGATGTCACCCATAAGTGAGGACTGATTCCTGCTGTCCCTGAAGAACACCTGTTACAGGTGAGTAACTACGCTTTTTGGTACAATTCAAGTGTTGAGGCAAGCATAGGGAAGAGTTCATTTTTGTCTTGGTGCTGTATTTGCAAAATTAACTCATTTGGTGGTACTATTAGTTCCTACCGTCTGGGTAGGAGAGGGGTGGGGGCTCTACAACAGTAACACCACAAGCCTGCTGATCAACGTGGAAAACCCCCAGCTCCTACCTTCTCGTAGGATCTCCTTAGAGGTAGGTGGTCACTCTGGAACACCTTGGGCTCTTCTCTCTCCAGCTCCCTTTGCTTCCTGAGATAAATTCTGGAGCCTGGCCACACCTTTCCCAGGCATTCTCCAGCCTTTCTTCTTAAAGGAACAGTGGTTTACAGTGCAATATCTCACTTGTGCTAGGCTTGGCTGGGGAGTTTCCCTGTGGAGGATGGGGTGTTTCCCAAACACTCCATCACATATGTGAACTAGAAAAGATTTAATTATTTTTCTTATTCTTTGGGGTGGAGATCTTGTCTCTGGAGTGCCATATCCATGTATGATTGTGATTTGACTAGAGTTAGCAGTAAGGGATATGGTCTGTGTGAAGAGAGAGAGTAACATTACCGTGCATAAGAGGATATGAAGGAGGCAGTGGAGGACAGGCATGATTCGTAGTGTTCCCTTGTGCTTCAAGAGGATTAGATCTGAGGAGCAGTGGAGCAGACGAACTCCTATCCGAAGAGGAGAAAGAATTTGTCCCAGACTTCAACAGTATCAAGGGCCTTTGATACTGAACATTGGGCATCAGAGCACAGTATGAACATTGAGACACTGGAGGATTTGATCACCTAACAGCAGTCCTGGCATTAGGACCACTCATCCTCCTTGGTACTGAAGTAGCCATGATGTCGCCAAGGGGCCAGGACCACCTGCCTATTATTTGAAAGATCCAGGAGAAACTGATCATCCCTAATACAACCCCACCATCTTTGTCGATGGCAGTCCTTGAGGAGTGTCTCTTGAAGAGCTTTGAGGAAATGATGGAAGTCATCTTTGCATGGTGTGAGGCAGATGCTTTGACTACATCAGCACCAGTGAATTGAGATATCAAGCCATTCCTTGAGCTTCACTGTCTGCCTTTGGGAGACTTATCGAGGCGTCAAAAGGCCTTAAGGATGATGATTGCCTCACCAGTGTTCATCTCCAGTTCATCAGGAGGCTGACAACTTTCTGAGGCGCTGGACAGCATTGATGAAGTGACACTCTACCTGCAGATCCCCACCCCAAAGGGAGTAGAGGTCGGCTCAGGCAGCAGCCCAGACGTCATTTGCGTGAGTATGATTCCAGCTCAGATTCAGAGTGCGCCTGTAGTCTCTGTCTAAGAGGTCATCTTGAAGGAGATGTCACCAGGCTTTCCCCCTTCCTCACATGAGAAGAAAATCTCTAGAGGAGCTGTCTTTCATTGATTTTGTTCAGGAAATGATCAAGTCAGTTTAATTTAAGTTAAGAACCCAGTGCCAAGGTTTTGGAAATATTACAATCCTCTTTTCCACCCCCCCCCCACAAAGCTGCAACAGTGCCTATTCACACAATCCTGAAGGATATACAGATGAAGTTGTGGGAGACTCTCATCTCTGAACATACCCTGAAGAAACTTCATGATCTTTAAAAGAGATCAGGTATAATAGTTTTGCTTTTAAACATAATAAAAACATTTTGGTTATGGGAAGTGTGCAGAAGGATGGCTTGCAGATACTGCCTATGATTGCTAATGTACAAATCTCCTGCATTGAAGCAATAAGCTTCGTAGAATTTGATTAAGAAGGAAGGAATAAGGTACTGACAGATTGCCGGTGTGACTAGAGTAATATTTTTTTAAACTGAAATTAGTTTGGCATCTTAAACTGTGCCTGGGGAAAAAAATTACAGGAGTTCAATCATTAAGTATCTTTGACTACTGCAGTGTGCTCCGTGTGGGGTTAATGGGAAAGTGTTTGAAAATGTTGCAGATAGTACAGAATGTACTTTCATCTCTCTTTCTTCCTAATACTTAGCTAAGAGAGATGAAAGTGCTTGCCTCTTGCTAAGGTAACTACATTAAGAAAATAAGATTTGCCATACTGGCTCAGACCACGGGTCCATTAAGCCTGGTATCCTATTTCAAGCTGTGTGACCAAGCCAGGTCACAAGTACCTGGCAGGAACCCAAAAGGTAGATGGATTTCCCTCAATATATTTTAATAATGGTTTATAGACTTTTCCTCTGTGAACTTGTCCAAATCTTTTTAAACCCAGCTACACGAACAACTTTTATTACATCCTCTGGCAATGAATTCCAGGGCTTAATTAGGCATTGAGTGACAAATATTTTCTCTGATTAATCTTTAGAAGTACTACTTTGTAGATTTATTGTGTGTTCCCTAATCTTAGTACTTTTTAAAGGTATAAACAAATGATTCATGTTTACTCGTTCCACTCCATTCATCATTTTATAGACCTCTATCATATTTCCCTTCAGCATTCTCCAAGCTGAAGAAACCTGACTTTTTAAGCTTTTACTCATAAAGGTCCTTTCATCGTTTTGGTCCCCCTTCTCTGTACCTATTCTAGCTGGTTGCACCATTGGGCATTTGAGGGAGGAGTGGTCTAGTGGTTAGGACAAGGTATTTCAGGCCGGAGGGCCGGGGGTTCAAGTCCCACCTGGGGACAGCAATCTCAGGCCGGAGGGACTGGGATTTCTAGTCCTATAGGCACTCCTTGTGGTCTTGGGCAAGCCACTTAACCCTCCATTGCCCATGTTCCCTGTAAGTATTAGCGTATGTGTCTCATATTCCCTCGTGTTAAATGTATCCCCCAATTGACCGCTTTGACCCGGTGAAAAGCGGGATATAAATACAGCTAAATAAATAAATAAATAAATTGGGCGATAGAGGTATTAGAATTCCTTTGTTTTAGTTAGTTCCTTATGATTAGCTTTCTTGACTACTGCTGCAGAATGAACAGAGAATTTCAATGTATTATTGATGATGGCACCTAGATTATTTTTCTGGCTGGTGCATTGTTTAGCTATAGTTTGGGTTGATCTTCCCTAAGTGCTTAACTTTGCACTTGTCCACATTAAATTTCTTATACCATTTGGATGCCCAGTCTTCCAGTTTCTCAAGGTTCTTTTGTAATTTTTCACAATCCTCTTGTGATTTAATGACCTTAAATAATTTTGTGTTACCTGCAATTTTGATGTCCTCACTGGTTCCCATTTTCGTTATTTATACATTTATTAAAAAGAAGTGGGCGTGTAAGAGTCACCACCTGCCGGGGGAGTGGGTATGGGCTAGGGGAGGAGGGTAAAGGTACATCGTAAGGTAGGTATTGGGGGGGAATAAGGGGGGGGGACAAAAGGGTGGAGGGGGGACTATTGAAAGGGGGTGGAGGGATAAAATAAATGATATAGGCAAGAGAATGATCTGTATATGTTTTTGATGAATGGTTTACCATGTACATTCTGATATAATATACTGACAATGTTATTTTATTTATTTATGATTTCTTCTATACCGTACTATTTATCATCAGCGCGGTTTACAGGTAACCAAAGTTGTACAATGTATAACAGTCTAAACATTGACATTTACAAAGAACAGGGAACTTAAACATGGAGAACGGGTGAACTATATACACTACGTACAAATTAGAATAATGGTTGACATGTTTGTCTTTTAGGGACAGGTTGACGTGGGGATAGTTTAAAATGCATTGATTATGGCATTTGGATACGGAGTCTGCCTAATAAAAGAAAATTGACATAAAAAGAAGTGGGCCCAGTACAGGATCCTTTATTCACCTTTCTTTTATTTTTTTTCTTTTATTTATATATTTAGCTCACATCCAGTAGTAGATCAGAGCGAGCTACATTCAGGTACTGTCTGTATTCCCTGTCCCCAGAGGGCTTACAATCTAAGTTTGTACTTGAGGCAGTGGAGGGTTAAGTGACTTGCTCAAGACCACAAGTACCAGTGGGATTTGTCCTAGGCTACTGCTCTAACCATTAGGTGCCTGCTCCATTCCACTTTTATCCATTGAACATATTGTCTGTTTAGCCCTAATTTTTTTTGTCTTTTAACTAGTTCCTGATCCACAAGAAGACACTGTTTCCTATGCCATAACTTTTTAATTTCCTCAAGAACCTCTCATGAGGGATGTTGTCAAATGTTTTCTTAAAATCCAGATAAGATATATCAACTGGCTCACCTTTATCTACCTGTTAACTTATACCTTATAAAAAAAAAGTAGTGTATTGGTGAGGCGAGACTTCCCTTGGTGAAATTCAAGTTGGTTTTGTCCCATTAAACAATGACTATATGTTCAGTAATTTTGTTCCTTATAATGACTTTTTCTACCATTTCGCTCAGTGCTGACATCAGGCTCACTGGTCTGTAGTTAACTGGATTCCTTTTAAAAATTGTTGTGATGTTGATCACTCTTCAATCCTCAGGAACTATAGATGATTTTAGAAAGAATTTACTGATTATTAATAATAGGTCCACATTGTCATTTTTGAGTTTTCAGCACCCTGGCATGCGTAGTGGGTCCAGGCAATGTGTCAGATTGCCCTATTACATCTTCCTGGTTCACAGCAGCAATTTATTTGAATTCCTCTGATTCATCACCTTCAAATATCGTTTCTGGCATGGGTATTACCCCTACATCATCTTCAGTAAAGATTGAAGCAGAAAACTAATTTAGTACTGAGGTGTAGTCTAATGGTTAGGGTACTGGCTCATTTCCCAAAAGGTCCTGGGTTTGACTCCCACATGTTCTCAATGTGGCCATGGGTAACTCACTTCAGGATGTGGTCAGGGGCCTGCAGGACATGCAATCTTATAGGTATATTCAGAAGAGGAAGATCAGAGGTGGAATTGCAAGACTCAAAAGTGCCAAGAACGGATTCATGGAAAGTGATATTGAAAAAGCAAAAATGTTAAACGAATACTTTTATTCTGCTTTTACTAAAGAAAATCCTGGAGAAGGACCACCTGTGATTGACAAATATACAAAAGGAAATGGAGTAGATACTACACCGTTCACAGAAGATATGTTTGAACAGCTTGCAAAATTGAAAGTGGACAAGACCATGGGACCGGATGGGATGCTTCCCAGGATACTGAATGAGCTCAGAGAGGTTCTTGCAGGACCTTTAAAGGATGTTTTTAATAGATCCTTGAAGATGGGAGAAGTTCCACAGGACTGGAGAAGGGCTAATGTGGTACCTTGTCACAAAGTGGCATTAGGGAAGAAGTGACAAACTACAGGCCAGTAAGCCTTACCTATGTGGCAGGAAAAATAATGGAGGTGCTCCTGAAAGAGAGAATAGTGGACTTCCTGTAAACCAGTAGGTTGCATGATCCAAGGCAACATGGTTTTACCAAAGGATAATCATGCCAAACAAATCTGATTGAGTTCTTTGACAGGGTGACCAGAGAACTAGATCAAGGGCTTGCGATAGATGTGATCTACCTAGATTTCAGCAAAGCATTTAAATACTGTTCTCCGGGAGCAAGCAGGAAGTCAGTCCTCACATATGGGTGACGTCAGCGCCAATGGAGCCCGCGCGGAGCAAATCCCCAGTTTTCAAAGAAAGCCTTTGGGATTGCTACTACGCATGCGTGGTCCCCTTCCCGCCCAAGGGTGCCTTCTAGGTCCGTCTCCTTTATTCCGCGGAGCTCACCAGACGTTGTCTGTTTTCCCCTGGAAAAAGTTGATTTTTTTTTCTCACGTTTTTTACTCATCTCCGGTTTTGCACCGGTACCTTTCCCGCCCGCCGACCTCAGTGCCTTGGTATCCGGGTCGACTCCCTTTTTTACTTAAGTTTGATTTTCTTGGCGTCTTCACGCCTTTTTTCTCCGCTGACAGCCCGAAGGGTCTTTGACCTTGCTGGGGTTCTTTTTCCTCCTAAGGCGACCAGCGTCTTTAAAAAGTGTGATCGGTGCGCTAAGATAATGTCTTTGACTGACACACACGACTGCTGCCTCCGGTGCCTTTGTCCGGACCACGACCCGGCGGTCTGCGGCCTTTGCAAAAAATTGTCTCCTAAGGCCTTGAGGAGCTGCCAGCAGCAGCATGACAAAATTTTTCCCGAGTCCCTGATGCCTCTGAGATCCAGGACTTTGTCTGAGGCCTCGATTCCTCGGGAGGAACATTCCGAGCTCGAGCGTCGTCACGGGTTCTCAGAGCGGGGGTCTCCCTCGAGGGAACCAAAGAGGAAGAAGAAGTCCTCGAAGGTAGCATCCCTGGATGGCTCTGATCGACCGGGTCCTCCCGGTCGCGGAGCCCCAGGCGCCCGCTTGAGCTGTCTGAGAAGGAGCGGCCGGCCAAAGTTCTCCGGAAGGATCCGGCTGCAGACCGGCCTCGCCAGTTAGACACGGTCCTCTTCTAGGATTGTCCTCCAGGCGAGTCGGCATCGGGCCAGAGTCCCTCGGTGCCTGTGCCGAAGGCTGCAGAGCCATCTGGGCTCGAGTCCAGGATGGGGCCTTGGAGTGCAGTATAACTGCCTTCTTGGACCAGCAGCGGGTGCTGATGTCTGGCACATCCGATTCCTCTGTCCTGACCACCGGGTGTTCGATGTCAAAGTCGACCCCGGAGACTGAGCTGATCCTTGAGGCCATGTGGGCTCAAGTAGATCCTCGGCCGAGGTCGCACTCTGTCTCCTGCTAGACGGGGCCGAGGATGTCCCCGACGAGCTCTCCGGGGTCCAGGAGGCGGGCATGCCTTTCCAGACCCCCAACCACTCGAGGGTCCTGATCACGGATGCCTCCCTGCTGGGCTGCGGAGCTCATTGCGACGGCTTCCACACCCAGGGCACCTGGTCCTTGGCCGAGAGTGCCCAACAGATTAACCTTCTGGAACTGCGGGCCATTCACCTCGCCCTGAGGGCCTTTCTCCATCACCTAGGCCACCAGTGAGTCCTGGTCCAGATGGACAACCAGGTGGCCATGTTCTGTGTGAACAAACAGGGAGGCACGGGATTCCGTGCCCTCTGTCAAGAGACGCTAGCCCTGTGCTCTTTTGTGATCCAGCAGGGCATCCTCCTCCAAGCGGTGTACTTGCTGGGCTAGGACAACTTGCTGGCCGACAGACTCAGCAGGATTCTCCAGCCGCACGAGTAGCCAGCAGACTTTGCCAAACCTGGGGAGAACCAGTGATGGACCTGTTTGCAGGTCCGGACAATCACCAGTTGCCCCGCTTCTGTTCCCAGCAGCCTCACCCCGCCAGGGTGGCCACCGATGCCTTCCTGGTCTCCTGGTTGGAAGGACTTCTGTACGCCTTCCCTCCAACGCCACTGATTGCCAGGACTCTGTTCAAGACCCTCCGCGACAGGGCCTCAGTCATCTTGGTAGCTCCACGGTGGCCCAGGCAGCCATGGTTTCCGCTGTTCTGCAGTTGGTGGTAGCAGATTCCATACCCCTGGGGTACGCTCCCTGACTCCTTTCCCAGGAGGAGGGTTCTCTCCTGCATCCCAACCTGGGATCTCTTTCGCTGATATCTTGACTGCTGAGAGAATAACTCTAGCCCCACTCCACCTTCCCAGAGAGGTGGAAGATGTTTTGCTGTCCTCGCGCAAGGCGTCTACCAGACGGGCCTATGCCTTTAAACTGCGCAGTTTCTCACTTTGGTGCACAAAGCGGGGGCTGACCCCTTCTCTTGCCAGGTGGTCACGGTACTGGAGTACCTGCTCCACCTCTCTCATTCAGGGCTCAAGTCTAATTCCTGTTAGTTTACACCTTAGTGCCCTAGCAGTGAACCACTACCAGGTGGATGGGAAGCCCCTCTCGGCTCATCTGGTGGTGGCCCGCTTCTTGTGGGGCTGCTTCTGTCTAAACCCCTGGTTCACCCTCCGGTGACCGAATGGAATCTCAGTGTTGTGTTGGGGCAGCTCACTCACCCACCATTCGAGCCTTTGGCTACTTGCCACATTTGCTACCTCTCCTGGAAGGTGGTTTTCCTGGTCACGCTTACTTCTGCACGAAGGGTAAGCGAGCTTCAGGCCCTGGTGGCGGAAATGCCCTACACCAGGGTTTACAAGAATAGGGTGGTGCTCCGCACGCACCCTAAATTCCTTCCGAAGGTGGTGTCCTCCTTCCACCTCAACCAGGAGGTGGTCCTCCCTACCTTCTTTCCCAGACCGCACGCCAGTCAGGCAGAGACTGTCCAGAAAACACAAGAAGCGAGAGAGTGTGATGACACAGATGCTTGATCCAAGAAGTTTTATTTGAGTTCCCCAACGCGTTTCGGCGGAACGCCTTCCTCAGGGGGTATCAGACTAGCAAAACATAATAAAATTGTACATTAAAAACATATTAAAATCAATAAATAAAAATAAAAACAATAGTAGTAATAATAATAAACAAAGTTAACAACAATAAAACGGGCATGGAAAAGGGTAAAACAGACAAAGTATAGCTATCAACTGATACATACATGATACGTATAAAAAGCTCTAAATGGAAAGAGACGCAGGGCAGAGAAACAATGAAAACTTAAAAAAGGATGATACTCACTAGTGTGGATCATAGAAAGATAATCTGTATATCGAAATATAACAGACGTTCACCTTTGGCCCAACTGTACTAGGGCCATACGAGTAAACTACAGACATAAACATCAATAAAAAGTTAGTGCTAAGTATGTATAAAATGGTAAATAATAGTGAGCACAGAGACCAGAGATAAAATAAAATAAAATAAATACTTACTTGGATGAATGGTGTGGTTTTTAAAAAAAACCTTTTGGAGTAAACACACTATAATGCATAAAAAATACATAAATACACCAAATAAATAACATATCAAAGAGTAATATAATAAATAACATCAATAAATAGTTGCATCAAAATAACTATAATAAATAACATCAATAAAAAGTTATATAAAACAACTACAACAAATGGCTTAGAAAGTCACAAAGCACAACGAGGGATCAAACTCAAAGGAGGTAATAACAACTAAAAAGAGACTAAAACAGGCGTAGATCGAAGAGGACTACATTGGGCAAAAAACCCAAGATGCTCAAAAAAAACCTATAAGTGGAATTATGCTATAAATGATAAATATATCATAAAAACAGAATCATGTAATATAAAGGAAACTACTCTATATTACATAATGACTCAGTAAAAAACTTCAGTAAAAAACTTCAAAAACTTCAGAGTACTAAAAAAATATTTAAATAATAAAACCTAACTGTACAAAGAATATTAAAGGAACTGCTGAAATTAACTAAAAACAAATTGTGTTGAATGGGGACTTAAAAACAACATATTAGTGTATCATTTAATGTTGAGCAAATGTTTGACGCAAGCGAAACAGGCATCAAATTATAACATAAGAGGCTTAAACTGCTAAAATTAACTAAAAACCAAATTGTGTTGAATGGGGACCTAAAAACAACATATTAGTGTATCATTTAATGTTAGGTACTGTTGAGCAAATGTTTGACGCGAGCGAAAAAGACATCAAAATGTAACATGAGAAGCTCAAATTGGTTATATGCTGAGTGATGATGTGCCATAAGAAGGAGTTGCAAAATCAACTTGTTAACCAAAGAGAGATACTAGCAATGCAGTTGAAATAGACCAACTTTCACAGGGGACCAAACAAGTATCAATGGATTTTATCTTGTAGAAGGAGCAGCAAAACGCCCTTACCAATTTACAGCGAATTGTGTTGAATGAGGACCTAAAAACAACATATTAGTGTATCATTTAATGTTAGGTACTGTTGAGCAAATGTTTGACGCGAGCGAAAAAGACATCAAAATGTAACATGAGAAGCTCAAATTGGTTATATGCTGAGTGATAATGTGCCGTAAGAAGAAGTTGCAAAATCAACTTGTTAACCAAAGAGAGATACTACCCTCGTTGTTTAAATGTATGTATCAGTTGATAGCTATACTTTGTCTGTTTTACCCTTTTCCATGCCCGTTTTATTGTTGTTAACTTTGTTTATTACTACTACTATTGTTTTTATTTTTATTTATTGATTTTAATATGTTTTTAATGTACAATTTTATTATGTTTTGTTAGTCTGATACCCCCTGAGGAAGGCGTTCCGCCGAAACGCGTTGGGGAACTCAAATAAGACTTCTTGGATCAAGCATCTGTGTCATCACACTCTCTCGCTTCTTGTGTTTTCTGGTTGGTATTGCGAGAGTTGCTTTGCTCTCCTTGCTCTGTCGGGCAGAGACTGTCCTCCATACTTTGGACTGTAAAGAGGGCCTTGTCCTTCTACATACAACACACTCAGAGCCACCGAAACGTCTCTCAGCTTCTCCAGGACCAAGCAGGAAGTCAGTCCTCACATATGGGTGTCATCGGCGCCGATGAAGCCCCAGCGGAGCATTTCCCCAGCTTTCTATGAAAGCCTTTGGGAATGCAGGCACGCATGCGCGGTTCCCTTCCTGCCTAAAGGTGCCATCTTACCTCAGTCTCTTTTTTTCCGTGAAGCCCACCGGACGTGTGTCCAGTTTTCCCGGTTAAAATTAGATTTTTCAGCGATTTTTGCTATTTTTTCTACCGGTTCGATGCCAGTTCCCCTCCCGCCGGGTTCGGTACACCGGTATCGAGCCCGATTCTTCTTTTTCGGTTTTTGCCCTTCGTGGCTGGCGTTTGCGCCCTTTTTTCCATTTTTCCCTGGAAGGCCGGTCCTTTGACCTCGCGGGGACTCTTTTTTTTCCCCGATGGCTTCCAGCGGTTTTAAGAAGTGTGATCGGTGTAAGAAACTAATGTCTCACCGACACACGCGACTGCTGCCTTCGGTGCCTCGGCCCCGACCACGATCCTAAATCGTGCGGGGCCTGTGGAAAAATGTCTTCCCAAGGCGCTACGAATTCACCAGCAGCAAAAGGAAAGGCTTTTCTCGGACTCAGCCTCCGGCCGGGCCCGGACCAAGTCTGAGGCCTCGACATCTCGGGATTCCGATTCCGAGCGCCGTCGAAGCTCCTCGGACAGGGGGTCCCCCGACCAGGAAAGCAAGAGGAAGAAACGGCTCGCGAGGGCATCGTCGGAGGAGGTCCCTGGCTCCTCGAGGGCCAGGTCTAAGACCCCCGACCGTCGCCCCGGGCCCGTGGAACCAGAGAAGCCTGCCAAAGTTCCTCGTGTTGAGCCAGAGTCTGCTGGACACGTAAGCCCTGTAGTCCTCGTGGACTCTCCTCCCAGGGAGCCGACGTCGGGCCCGGCCCCGCCGGGGCCCGAGTCTGTGGCTGCTGTGTCTCCCGAGCTGAGTCTCAGGATGACAGCCATGGAGAGCAGACTGTCTTCCTTCATGGGGCAGCAGCGGGCACTGATGGCCAGCCTGTCTGGCGCATCTGCCCCGACCACCGGGACATCGATGTCGAAGTCGACCCCGGAGACCGAGTCGATACTCGAGTCCATCGTGGCTCGGAGTCGACCTCGGTCGCGGTCTCCCTCGACCTCCCGTTTGGGACCGAGGGCGTCGACGCCGGTGCTTCCGGCGTCGGGGCGGGTGCTCCAAGGCCCCGTGGGGTCGAACCCCGACTCTTCCTCGGACGAGTCGGCTTGGGAGACGGAGGACGAGGAGTCTCCTGATACCTTCAAGACTCGGTGCGTCCCTTCGGACTCACCGCAGTCTGAGCCCCGGAGTAGGTCCCCCCAGGAGGACACCCGGTTCTCGGAGTTCGTCCGGGATATGGCCACAGCCTTGGCTATTCCGGCAGACCCCGAGGAAGAGCCTCGAGCTGAAGAGCTCGAGGCGCTACAGTATGACTCTCCTCCGAAGGAGGCCTTTACTGTCCCGGTTCCTCCGATGCTGGAAACAGCTCCTCTTCCGTATGTGGGAGGCACCGGCCTCGGCGCCCGTTCTTAGCAAGCGAGTCGATTCGATCTATCGACTCAGGAAGAGCCCTGGTTTTCAGAAGGCACAGCTACCACACCATTCCATGGTTGTGGAATCGGCCATGCATCGTCTGAAGAGCCAGAAGATGCACTCCGCGGTGCCTCCTGGCAGGGAGGCCCGAAACCTCAATGGCGTCGGTAGAAAGTGCTTCCAGGGCTCGATGCTTGCTTGCCGTGTCCAGCCCTACCAGCTGTACATGGGCATGTACTTGCGGGATCTGGCCAAGGAGTTGGCCGGGTTCTCTGCTGGTCTCTCTGGGAAACCCTTGCAGAGATTTAAGTCCTTGTCCTCGGGGATTCGCGCCGCCTATGATGGCTTCGAGGCTTCGGCCCGAGTTGCGGCAGCCGGCATCGCGGCTCGACGCCAGGCATGGCTGCAGTCATCGGACCTCGAGCCATGGGTTCAGGACAAGTTGGTCGATGTCCCTTGCCAAGGTGAAAACCTTTTTGGCAAGCCCATGACCGAGAAGGCCGCTCAGCTCGAGACCGAGCACCTCACACGGACAAGGCTGTCGAGGAAGACCTCTGCCCCTTCTCATAAAAAGAAGGGCTCGGGTAAAAAGCCCTTTTACCCGAGGAAGGGCACTGCCTACAAACAGTACCCGCAATATCAGGCTGCCCAAGCTGCCCCCCAGGGTCAGCAAGCCAAGGGCCAGGGTAATGGGCCCCGTAGGCAGAGGACCCCCAAGCTTCAGGCCCCTGCTATCACTCAGCAGGGTGGGGGTTTTTGACTCCTTGAGCATAGCCTTTCCTCCACTGCTCTCCCTGCACAGGAGGTCATCTCGCCCTCTTTGCCCACCAGTGGCCCCTTATCACCGGGGACAGTTGGGTGCTGGAGATAGTCCACAAAGGCTATGCCCTTCATTTTCACCAACTGCCTCCTCCATACTTTCCAGGGGAGCCTCCTAGGCCTCCCCTGCACACAGACCTTCTCCTTCAGGAGCTTCAGGGTCTGTTGGTGGACAGGGCGGTGGAGCCTGTGCCTCCCCACTTGCAAGATCACGGATTCTACTTCAGGTATTTCCTGATGCCCAAAAGAACCGGTGGCCTTCGACCCATTCTGGACCTCAGAAACCTCAACAAGTTCCTAGTGAAGGAAAAGTTCAAGATGCTTACTCTTGGAACCCTTCTGCCCTACCTCCAGCAGGGAGATTGGCTATGCTCCTTAGATCTAAAGGATGCGTACACTCACATCCTCATTCATCCAGACCACAGAAAGTACCTCAGGTTCATTGTGGGAGGAAACCATTATCAGTACAGAGTGCTGCCTTTCGGCCTCACCTCCGCCCCCAGAGTCTTTACAAAGTGCTTGGCGGTGGTGGCGGCCTACCTGAGAAATCAGGGAATTTTTGTCTTCCCCTATCTGGACGACTGGCTCATCAGGGGCCAGATATGTCAAGAGGCCAATCATGCTACCCTCAGGACTATTGCTCTTCTACAACGCCTGGGGTTTGTCATAAACTTCGCAAAGTCCACTTTGCTCCCCTCCCAGAACTTGGAGTTCATAGGGGCAAGGTTGGACTCTCTCCTGGCAAAGGCATTCTTGCCAGAAGACAGAGCCCAAAGGTTGATGGCCTTGGCAAATCAGTTTCTCTGCAAGTCCCTGGTCTCCGCCAGACTCTGCCTGAGGCTTCTAGGCCACATGGCTTCGACAGTGCATGTGACCCCCAATGCCAGGCTCCATATGAGGCCTGCACAGTGGTGTCTTCGGGCTCAGTGGTCACAGGCCACAAGCAGCCTCAGCGACAGAATAAGGGTGTCCAGACCATTTCTGCACTCCCTCAACTGGTGGCTACACCCACCCAATCTGCTGAAAGGGGTGCCTTTTCAGATTCCAGAGTACACAGTAGTGCTAACAACAGATGCCTCCCTGCAAGGCTGGGGAGCTCATTGTCTAGGCAAGTGCACCCAGGGCCTCTGGTCTCCCTGGGAAGCTGCACAGCAGATCAATCTCCTCGAACTCAAAGCTATTCGATTAGCACTCAAATCTTTCTCTCCTACCCTGACTCAACAATCTGTCCTGATTCAGACAGACAACCAAGTGGCCATGTTTTATGTGAACAAACAGGGCGGGACTGGGTCCAGGATCCTTTGTCGGGAGGCTCAGGACCTTTGTTCATTTGCCCCCAAGCACAACATGCTCCTCAAGGCTGTGTACCTTCCAGGCCAGGACAACTACCTGGCAGACAGGTTAAGCAGAATACTGCAGCCCCACGAGTGGCAGCTGCATCCTTCAGTAGTTCAGAAGATCTTCCTAAAATGGGGTCTCCCTTTGATAGATCTCTTTGCCAGCCCCATGAACAAGCAACTGCCAAAATTCTGCTCCAGGCAACCGCATACTCAGCGGATGGCAGCGGATGCTTTTCTGATATCCTGGTCTCAGGGCCTCCTTTATGCGTTTCCTCCCACGCCCTTGGTGGCCCGAACTCTCTTCAAGATTCTTCAGGACAAGGCTTCGGTCCTGCTGGTGGCTCCCAGGTGGCCGAGACAGCCTTGGTTTCCTCTTCTGCTTCAACTGGCTGTGGATCCTCCACTACCTATGGGGTTGCAACCCAACCTTCTCTCACAGGAGCAGGGTTCCCTTCTGCACCCCAATCTCAAGGCTCTCAATTTGATGGCCTGGAGGCTGCAAGGGTAGTTTTGGCTCCTGGGGCCTGCCTCAGGAAGTTGAGGAGGTTGTCCTAGCCTCTAGGAAACAGTCCACTAGGAAAACCTATGCTCTCAAATGGAAAAGGTTTTCTGTGTGGTGTCAGCTACGTACAGAGGACCCTTTCTCTTGTACTGTGCAAGTAGTGCTTCAGTACTTACTGCACTTATCAAATCAGGGACTTAAGTCCAATTCTGTTCGGGTCCACCTCTCAGCTCTAGCAGCTCACCACTCTCAGGTGGAGGGACGTTCTCTATCTGGTCACCCCTTGGTGTCCCGCTTTCTTAGGGGCTTGCTTTTGCTCAAGCCTCCCATCTGTTGTCCTGCCCCTGAGTGGGAGCTGAATGTGGTCTTTCAGCAGCTGACTTGCCCACCTTTTGAGCCGATGGCTACTTGTCCACTACGCTTCCTCTCCTGGAAGACACTCTTCCTGATAGCCCTTACCTTGGCTAGGCGAGTGAGTGAGCTTCAGGCCCTGGTCTGTGATAGGCCTTACACCAGGATTTATAGGAACAGGGTAGTCCTTAGGACTCATCCAAAGTTCCTCCCTAAGGTTGTCTCCTCTTTCCACCTCAACCAGGAGGTGGTTCTTCCAACATTCTTCCCTAGGCCTTATGCAAGCCAGGCTGAAGCAGTGCTGCATACCCTGGACTGTAGGAGGGCCTTATTCTTCTACCTTGACCATACGCAGGGGCATAGAAGGGCTACTCAGCTCTTCGTATCCTTTGACCCCAATAAGTTGGGGTTGGCTGTGTCCAAGCGTACCTTGTCCATCTGGGTGTCTGACTGTATCACCTGTGCTTACAAGGCGACTGACCTTCCTTTGCAGGGTAGGGTCACGGCCCATCGTGTCAGGGCAATGGCTGCCTCAGTGGCTCATCTCCGCTCTGTGCCCTTGGTAGACATCTGCAGGGCTGCAACTTGGTCTTCAAGCCAGACGTTTGCGGCCCATTACTGCCTGGAGAGGGAGTCCCGTAGGGACAGTGCTTTTGGCCAAGCAGTACTCCGGAATCTCTTTGAGGTTTAGGCAACTCCTGCCCTCCTGCCCTCTGTTGGGCTACCGGTGGAGGTTGTGTCCTTGAAAAGCCTTTCTTTGCTGCTGAGACTAGAGGGAGTTCTCTTGTTCAGCCTGGGTTCCTCGGTAGCCCAGAGCTTGGGAGTCCACCCATATGTGAGGACTGACTTCCTGCTTGGTCCTGGAGAAAGAGTAGTTACTCACCTGTAACAGGTGTTCTCCAGGAGCAGCAGGAATCAGTCCTCACAACCCTCCCTCCTCCCCTTGGTGTTGCAGTTGTACATAGTTTATTTTTCATTTTTGTGTGCTGTTCTTCGCTATGTCATTTGACTGAGGTAAGATGGGCACCTTTAGGCGGGAAGGGAACCGCGCATGAGTGCCTGCATTCCCAAAGGCTTTCATAGAAAGCTGGGGAAATGCTCCGCTGGGGCTTAATCGGCGCCGATGACACCCATAGGTGAGGACTGATTCCTGCTGCTCCTGGAGAACACCTGTTACAGGTGAGTAACTACTCTTTTTCGTTTTCTATGACCCCAGTAAGCTGGGGGAGGCGGTGACCAAGCGTATACTGTCTACATGGGTGGCGGACTGTATTGCCCTTGCCTACGAGGAGGCGAGGCTTTTGTTAGAAGACCAGGTCACAGCGCACCAGGTCAGGGTTATGGTGACTTCAGTAGCTAACCTGTGCTCATTTCTGCTGGCAGACATATGCCGGGCCGTCACCTGGTCTTCAGTCCATACTTTCGCAGCTCATTACTGCCTGGACAGAGAGTCCTGACGGGACAGTGCTTTCGGCCAAGCCGTGCTCCATAACCTTTTTGGGATCTAGGCAACTCCTACCCTCCGACCCTTCTGTGTTCAGGCTACTGGAGTGCTGGTTTCATCGGACTCAAGGGTCCTGTTTGCCTATCTATACAGACACAATTGCTGCTACTTGTGGCTCTCTCCTGAGGGAGATCTGTTTTCGCTATGGGTTCTTGGTAGCCTGTAGCTGGGGAGTCCCATGTGAGGACCAATTTCCTGTTTGTTCCCGGAGAAAGTGTAGTTACTCATCTGTAGCAGGTGTTCTCTGGGGACAGCAGGAATCAGTCCTCACAACTCTTCCTCCTCCCCTTGGAGTTGCAGCTGTACCATTTTTTTATTTGTTTTTGCCGTCTTTTGGCTATGTCATCTGGAAAGGGGACCATGCATGCATGGTAGCAATCCCAAAGGCTTTCTTTGAAAGCTGGGGATTGGCTTCGCACAGGCTCCGTGGACACCAACCATATGTGAGGACTGATTTCTGATGTCCCCGGAGAACACCTGTTACAGGTGAATAACTACGCTTTCCTAACAGGAGGCTTATCAATAAACTCAACAGCCTGAGGATAGGTTCTAAGGTGGTGAACTGGATCAGAAATTGGTTGACTGACAGAAGACATAAAGTGATGATAATGGTATTCACTTCGATGAAAGGAAAGTGATTAGTGGCATGCCCCAGGGATCAGTCTTAGGACCGGTACTGTTGAATATATTTGTCAGTGATACTGCTGAAGGACTGAATGGGAAAGTCTGTCTTTTTGCAGATGTCATGAAAATTTGCAACAGAATGGACTCCCCTGACGGAGTGGATAACATGAGGAAAAATCTACAAAAGCTGGAAGAATGGTCTAAAGCTTGGCAGTTAAGATTTAATGTCCAGTGTCATGCACTTGGGATGCAGAAATCCAAGGGAATTGTGTGCGAGAGGGGGCGAGAAGTTGGTGTGCATTGACCAGAAGAAGGACCTTGGCATGATTGTTTCTGAGGATCTCTAGGGGGCGAAACAGTGTGACAAGGTTGTGGCCAAAGCCAGAAGGATGCTGGGATTCATACATAAAAGAAATTACCAGCAGAAAGGAGGTGGTACTAATGCCACAGTGCAAGTAGCTGGTGAGGCCTCATTGGAGTATTGTGTTCAGTTTTGGAGACTATATCTTGCAAAGGATGTAAAAAGACTGGAAACTGTTTAGAGGAAGGCGACCAAAATGATTTGGAGCCTGCGCCAGAAGACTTATCAGAAGAGACTTGAAAACCTAAATATGTATTGTGGAGGCCCCTGGCCCAGGCAACAGCCTATAAGCCTAGGGCTGCACTTGTTAGTCCTTTAATTAAGAGTTTTCTTCCTCATCCAGCGCCGGGGCTGCTGGGATTTGTAGTTGTGGTGTTTAGAAAAAACAAGTAGTGTGGAGACCGAGGGTTTACAAGGCAAAACACAGGAATTTATTTATTTTTCTAAAGAGCATTAAGGCTCAACGCAAAACAAACAGGATTCTTTCTCTAAACAATAATCCATAGGCATTTATCCCAAACAAACAATGAAACTGCTTTATGTAGCTTTTTAACATGTATCGCTGTTTTTCAAAACTATTCAGCAATCAGCAAGGTTTCTCTTCTCTTCAAACCCAAAAGAAATATCCTTTCATTAGCAACAGGGTTCTTTAGCATTCCTGGCTAAACACTTTTCTCCCTGTTTCCACACTGCCTTCTAGGACATTCAGGTTATAGGCTTTTCCCTTCTTTTATCCAAGAACTTTTTATTATGCCTTCTGGCACAGAGAACAATCCATTACTGAATCTTCAGACCCCTCATCAGATTCATAATAGTCTATCTGCATTTCCTCAGGACCTGTGTCCGGTAAATCTGGCTTTAAGCCAACATGAAAAACTTCAGGCTTAATATTCTCTAAAAGTTCCAGAATCTTTCTCCACTGAGGCTTTTCCCTATGCACAGGGTTTCCACCAGGAACATGGAGATTCTTTTCTTGCATCAAATGACACAATGCCTCTAACTGGCTTATGGCACTTTTGGCTACCCTTTTATTCACGCACCTTTTTGGAAGTTGCAGCTCTTTAGCTGGTTCAGGAACGGTTGGCACTACAGCCTGACCCTTATCAGCACTTCTCTCTGGCACAGCTCTCCTAGTTTTAAAACCAATTGCAGTTTCCCTGCAATCCTGGCTTTCCTTCTGACTAGTGCTTTCACCTCTAAGATTCCCTCGGAAGTCTCCACCGCTCTCCTCCACGGTGAACTCTCTGGGCCTTTTCTCGGGTGCTTCTCTCCCCACTGAATTCTCCAGTGTTCTCCCTGGTCAGCTCTCTCGAGTGCTGGTTTCCTGTATCTTTCCTTCCAGCATGCTGCTGCGTGTGCTGCCTCATCCTGGTACTCCTGTTCCTGTTGCCCTCTCTCTGGCTGTTCTTTCCTCCAATATTTCCCTGGGTTTATAAGAGTGTCTCTGAACTACCGTGCACTCCCCTTCCCCCAGGTGCCCCTCATTAATTTCCAAGCCTGCCCTTGGATTAGCAGAGCTTGGGTGTGTCCTGTCCTCAGTAGCTGCGTGTTTTTTTTCCTTGCCTGCACTTTGAGAGCTACTGATTCCTTGCATGTCTCTTTCTTTAAAGGTAAATGTCTGATTTTCTCCCAATTCCATGGGCTCAGCCATACTTTCCTCATCACAGTATACACTAGAGAAGAGGAGGGACGGGGGATATGATACAGACTTTTAAATACTTAGAGTATTAATGAACAAACACACCTTTTTCAAAGATGGGAAAGCTGTAAAACTAGGGGGCATAACATGAAACTGCAAGGGGATAAACTGAAAGGCAATGTCAAGAAATACTTTTTCACTGAAAGGGTGGTGGATGTTTGGAATGCCCTCCCGATGGATGTGGTGGGGGCAAATACAGTGATTAAATTCAAAATGGCATGGGACAGATACAGTGGATCCCTTTATAGGAATAGGATAAAATCAAAATAAACTTAACTACCTCTTATAGCTCAACAATTAGAGATGATCTACACGGAGTGGTGGGTATACCCCTAAACAAAGGCATGGGGTGGGGTGACCTGCATGGCGTGGCAGGTGCACCTACTCTTGCCACCTTGCTGGGCAGACTAGATAGACCATGCCGGGCTTTATCTGCTGTCATATACTATGTTACTATGTTAGTATGTTAGTTTCTTCACTATGGCTTTGTCCTCCCTAAGTGCCTTTTTTACTTAGCCATCCTCTAGTGGTACAAATTACTCTTTACAGGCTTCTTGCTTAATATGCACCTGAAAAAGTTCTTAGGAGTGTTTGCTTAAACAGCAAGCTTCTTTTCAAATTCTCTTTGCCTTCTTTATCAATGCTTTGCATCTAACTTCACAGTGCTTATGTTTCCTGTTTTCTTCATTAGGATTCTTTTTTTTTTTTTTTTTGAAAGATGTTTTTTGGCTATAGCAACCTTTCTCACCTCATCAATCATGCTGGCAGTTGTTTGGCCTTCCTTTCACTTTTTTTAAAGCATGGAATACATTTAGTCTATCCTTCAAGATGGTATTTTTAAACAATGTGAACTCTTAATCTTTGTAGCTGCTCTCTTTAGTTTTTTCCTTACCATTTTCCTCATTTTATCATAGTCTCTGTTTTGCAAGTTAAATGCTTGCTCAATAGATTTCCTTGCTGTCCTTGAATGTGATTGTTATCACTTTTTCCAGGTGGATCCAACATGTTACTTTCTCACCAGATCCTGCGTTCCACTAAGGACGAGGTATAAAATAGTCCCCCTCATATTGGCTCCCGGCCCAACTGCTCCATATAACAGTTATTGATTTCATCTGGAAACTTTGGGGTCTGTTTACTAAGCGGCGCTAGCGGCTTCTGTACGATTTCTAAGCCGCGGCCCCATTGAATACAGTGAGGCTGTGGCTCTGATTTCGCATGGAAGCCAGTAGTGCCGCTTAGTAAACAGACTCCTTTATCACCTTAGCATGTCCTGATGTGACATTGACCCAGTCGATACTGGGGTAATTGAAATCATTCATTATTACTGTGTTGCCAATATTGCTAGTTTCCCTAATTTCATCATCTGTCTGTCATTCTGGCCAGTGGGACGGTAGTACATCCCCTGCTATTCCCTTCCCCTTCTCACATGAAATTTCTTTCTATAAAGATTTTACAGTGCGTTGTTTCCTGCAAATCTTTTATCCTGTTTGACTCTATGCTGCCTTTAACATTTAGCACCATTCCTCTACCAATTTGATTTACCCTACCACTGTGTCCCATTGGTTATCCTCCTATTAGGTCTCAGAGATGCCAACTATATCTACATGAAGTGCTGTATATTCTAACTCTTCCATCATAATTTAAGACTTCTAACATTTGTATATAGCCATTTTAAAGTATGTGTTTTGTTTATATTGATAGCCTGCTTATAAGCTGACGGGATAATTTATAATCTGTCAACTCTGTCTGCTGTTTACTTAAGGGCACCCAGAATACTTTTAGCTTTATTGCAACTTCTCTATGAGGAACCTCTATGTTTTGGTAGTATCCCTCAAGAATACATTATTCCAAAGCATGTGCTCCTGGATGACTGTCTGCTTTCCCCCAATATCTAGTTTAAAAGATGTGCTCTATCTCCTTTTTCAAGGTTAGTGCAGGCAGCCTGGTTCCACCCTGATTGAGGTGTAGCTCATACTTCTGAAAAAGGCCCCCTCTTTCCTAGAATGTTGCCTAATTCCTAACACATCTAAAACTTTCTTCTCTGTACCATCATTTCATCCACCCATTGAGACTCTGGAACTCTGCCTGCTTCATTAGTCCTGCCCATGGAACAGGGAGCATTTCTGAGATTGCTATTCTGGAAGTCCTGGATTTAAGCTTAATATCTAAATCTAATTTTGGCTTCCAGAATCTCCTCCTCACGCTTTTTTTTCCTATGTTGTTGGTGCCCATATGAACCAAGACGGGCAGCTCCTTACCGGCGCTCTTTAATTGCAATTAGGTGAGGCGTGAGGTCCACCATCTTTCCCCAGGCAGGCAAGTGACCAAGCAGTCGTCATGCCCTCCAGCTATCTACATGCTTGCTGATCAAATCACCAACCAAAATGGCCTTCCTAACCCTTGCCTTCCTAGAGAGAAGCCTCTGCAGAGAGAGATCCTCTCTGCAAGAGCATATTTCATCCTCTGGACAGGTCCTGGCTACAGGATAGTTCTTGCTACTCCAAGGTGATGCTCTCCTTCCAAGTGATTTCTCTCCTCAAAAGCAGCATTGAGGCTGACAGACTGGAGGCAGACTTACTGCTGTAGGTCTGCTCTATATACTTCTCTATCTGACTCAGCTGTTCATTGTTTGCTGTCCTAGCTTCCAGAAATCAGACTTGTTCCTTATCGTCCCTCCTGTTCAGTCCCCCACCTCTGGGTTGTGCACCACTTTCCGCAGCATAGAGACTCGGCATGTCATACTTGTGACAACACTGCACATATCCAGCTGGCACCACCCACCAGCTCCCAGTGTGTCCAGTCTCCATGCAGCTGGAGGTAGTGAACCTTTGTACTGGGCTCACCAGAGGAGCGAATAAGGAGCTTCAGGCTAGCTAGTTAGGGTTTTTTTGCTGTTGATTTCATATATATATTAATTCTTTTGGGTATTTCTGTGCTTAAAGCTATTGGGAGGGGGGGGGGGGGAAACGAACAAAGGTCAGGAAAGTGAAGAGGGCGCTTTGGGATAGAGACCTCTCACTCTCCCGGTCATCTTTGCTGTTGGCTCTCCCCTTTTAGTCTGCACAGGAGCTGTCCAGCCTTTGTTCTCCTTCTCAACCGGCTCAAATTTTAGCTCTGAGTCAGCTGAAATTGCCCTTAAGCAGAGTGAGCTGCTGCAGCTGGGTTTCTTTCAGATTGGGGCCATACTGCAGGCAGGACTTCCTTCTGGTCAAGGGAGTAAGCAAAGGCACTAAGAGCCTGCAGGCAGAGGTGATTGCTCCGGTGTATGTTTTCTTGATCGGGTGCAGAATCGGGGCCTGCTGCCACGTGGGAGGCTTGTTTATCAGCAGGCAGTGTTGAGGAGATTCAGGAGCTGTTTTTTCCGCGGTTTTTGTTGGCAGGATAATTTTTTCAGTCTGTAAACTCTCTCAGTTTTGGGTTTTTTTTTCAATTCTTTATCTTATGTTAACTTATTTTGTCGTTTTTTGCTGTTCTTAAGGGGACAGCGCATTAAAAAAAAAAGAATTTTGTTTTAGCTTTAGCTGTTTGCCTTTTTGTTTCCTGATTGCCTTTGAAGCTCTGCTGGTCTGAGTCCTTCTAATTTTTGGGTGTTCCGTAGCGCTAATGCCAGCACGTCCTCATTGTCTAATGTGTGGCTCCCGCTGGGGCGTGGTCTCAGAAACTGGTGTGTGTTGGAGCTGCGCTACTTAAGCTCTTAATATGGAGCAGGAGTCCCAGGAGAAGACGGTAGGGGATACTCTGTTGGAAACACAGGGTTCGGCAGGGGCTTCGGAGGGGGAAGCCCTGTTGAGCCCTTTCGCTATTCCTGTGGCAGCTAGTCCGGGGTTGCCTGGTGCACCCGCGGTGCCGCTAGCAGCAGTGTCAGCACTGGTAGACTTTACACCGGACTTTGTGTTACTGCTTCATCAGGCCTACTGTTTGCACCAACAGGGGGCGTGCGCAGAGGCGTCGTTTCATGGGGCAACGGGGCCCCAAGCGGCCTCGGTCAGGGCTGGGATCGTTGACGGCAGGCCGGTTAAGAGGCCTCGGTCAATGGACGAACAGCCCTTATGTCTGGATTGGCCGGAAGCTGAGGACTTTGACTTGGAGCTAGAAGCAGGAATGGAGGAGTTAGAGGAAGGTGAAATTCAGGAGCCTGAAGATCAAGCCAGGATTATCTGGGTCTTTCGGAGAGAAGAGCTCACAGCGCTCATTATTGAGTCGCTTCAGGCGCTCAATCTTTCTTCAAGTGCATCCACAGAGGAGGAGGAGTTAGAGGATCCTCTCATACAAGTGGTGCGGAAGTTCCAAGCGGTGTTTCCCGTTCATAGGGTCGTCAAACAGATGATTCATGATGAGTGGGATTTGCCAGAAGCAGGTTTGCTTGGTATGCGGTCAGTGAATTGTCTTTATCCCTTGGCTGATCAGGAGCGGGAAACGTTTTGTTCTCTGCGTATAGATGCCGCGTTTTCGGCGGTCACAAAAAAGACTACCATTCCGGTGGAAGGCAGTGCAGCTTTAAAGGACACTCGGGATCAGAAAGTGGATGTCCTATTGAAGCAAGCTTTTGAGGTTAATGCTCTGTGTCTTCAAGCCTCTATTTGTGCGGCTTGTGTGGCAAGAGCATGCCTTCGATGGTCGCAGCGTTTACAGCAGCCAGGGCGGCAAATGCAGAAGGATTTAACTAGGCTGCAGTCGGGGTCAGCTTATTTAGCTGATGTACAGTATGACCTGATTCACGGTTTGGCGAATTCCATGGCTTCTTTGGTAGTTGCTCGCCGGTATCTTTGGCTCAGGAATTGGGCAGCGGATGTGTCCTCCACGTCGCGTCTTAGCAAACTTCCCTTTAAAGGTAAGTTGTTGTTTGGCGATGATCTCGATAAGTTGGTTAAGGATTTGGGAGAATCAAAAGGAGGTCGCTTACCGGAGGATAAGTCAAAGCCGGGGCGCACTTAGTTGACTCTGCGGGGTCAGTCTCGGGACTTTCGGCATTTTCGTACCTCTCGGTTGGGAAACTTTCAAAGAGGGAGGTTTTCCTCTCAGAGGCAAAGTTATAGAGGTTTCAGAGGAGCGGGGCAGAGGTTTTGCGGCTCCTGTCTCCTCGGGATTTAGGAAGACTCAAATGAAGCGAGGGGGACCCAGGCAGGAATCCAGCCAATAGGGGGTCGTCTTCAGGAGTTTTTTCCTGCCTACGTCCAGATAACATTGGACCAGTTGGTGTTGGAGGTCATTCACGAGGGCTGTTCTCTCGAGTTGGCCCTCCCAGTGGTTGATTCCTTTGTCCAGTCCCCTTGCAGAGGCCGAGTCAAGGCAATGGTGGTACGGGAGTCTGTCTCGGCTGCTGCAGCTACGAGTGGTGGTTCCGGTACCGTAAGAACAATACAGAGTAGGTCGATACTCTCTTTATTTTGTAGTTCCAAAGAAGGATGGGTCCTACTGTCCAATTCTAGACCTCAAGGGGGTAAATCGATGCCTGCGCGTACCTCATTTCTGGGTGGAAACCTTGAGTTCCGTTATGGTAGCAGTTCATCAAGGAGAGTTCTTAACGTGTCTAGATCTCACCGAAGCGTATTTGCACATTCCAATCCGAACAGATCATCAGAAGTTTCTCAGGTTTGCAGTGCCATGGGGGCATTTTCAATTCCAAGCTTTGCCCTTTGACCTAGCGACAGCCCCGTGTACCTTCACCAAAGTGATGGTCGTAGTAGCGGCGGCTTTTTGAAAGGAGGGGATCTTGGTTCATCCTTATCTTGACGACTGGCTGATTGTAGCGAAATCCAGGGTCGAATGTCTGCGGGTAACAGGCAGAGTGGTGCAGCTCCTGCAGAGTCTTGGTTGGGTGGTCAATACGGCCAAGAGTCGGCTGGTCCCAACGCAAGTTCTGGAATACTTGGGAGTGCGTTTCGATACTCGGCTGGGTGCAGTATTTCTTTCGGAGCGTCGCGCCCGGGCCTTTTGGCAGTTGGTGCGCAATTTTTTGAAGTCTGGCTCCGTCGGCCTGGCATTATCTACAGGTGTTAGGAACAATGGCAGCGACTCTGGAAGTCGTGCCGTGGGCCAGGGCTCACATGCGTCTGTTGCAACGGTCGCTGCTCTGCCGCTGGTCACACCAGAATAATTTGATGGCTAGGCGCCTTCCCTGTCCGTTGCGAGTGAGGGAGTCACTGCATTGGTGGCTTTGTCTGTGGAATCTGGAGGCAGGCATGCCTCTCGAGCAACCGCGTTGGCTTCCCGTGCTGACGGATGCCAGTCTAGCGGGTTGGGGAGCTCATTGCGTGGATCTCTTTGCGCAGGGCTTCTGGACAGCTCAGGAGTCCCAGTGGTCGATCAACTGTCTGGAGTTGCGAGCAGTAGCTCTGGCGCTTCGAGCTTTTGAGGCCACCGTAAAGAGTTGCGCGGTTTGAGTACTATTGGACAATGTGGCAACAGTCGCCTACCTCAACCGACAAGGCAGCACAGGAAGTGCGGCGATGGAGGAAGAGGCAGAAAATGTGTTCACTTGGGTGGAGCCGCGTCTCCAGGCGCTGTCAGCAGCACACATTGCCGGATCGAACAATGTCACGGTGGGCTATCTAAGCCGGGTACGTATAGATCCAGGAGAATGGGAGCTTCACCCGGAGGTCTTTGCTCAAATAGTCACCAGGTGGGGATCGCCAGTTATGGATCTCATGGCAACGTTTCGGTCGGTAAAAGTGAATCGTTTCTTCAGCAGGAAGCGAGAAAAAGGTGTCTGAAGGTCTGGATGCCCTGCTTCAGCAGTGGCCCGCACACGGTCTTCTCTACGTTTTCCTTCCTTGGGCTCTCATAGGGCGTGTGATTCAACGCATCGAAGCTCATTGGGGAAGAGTGGTATTGGTGGCTCCGGATTGGCCTCGTCGGCTGTGGTACGCCAATCTCGTACGTCTTCTCGACGGGAGCCCGTGGCGAATGCCAGTTCGGGAGGATCTTCTGTTGCAAGGTCCTCTGCGGATGCCGCAGGTGACTCGGTTCTCTCTTATGGCTTGGCCCTTGAAAGGGCAAGGTTAAGGAAGAGAGGTTATTCCAATGCGGTCATTTCCACATTGCTGGCTAGGAAGAGGTTGACGTCCTTGGCATATATACGTGTTTGTTGTATTTTTGAGGACTGGTGTGCGCGGCATCAGGTTCGCCCGGCTACGGTGTCTGTTCCAATAGTGTTGAGTTTCTTGCAGGATGGTTTCGATAAGGGATTGGCGGCCAGTTCGTTAAGAGTCCAGCTGGCAGCTATTGTTATCGAGGTAAAGTGCCAAGGGGTCGCCTTGGGGGCCCACGTCGATGTGGTGCGTTTTCTGAGAGTGGTTTCACGTCTGCGTCCTTCGCGCAGGGTGGTATCTCCTCCGTGGGATCTCAACTTGGTTTTAGGGGCACTAATTAGAGAACCCTTCAAACCCTTGCATCAGGCATCTATAAAGGATTTGACTTTGAAGACAGTGTTTTTGATAGCCATTTGCTCAGTACGTTGTATCTCGGAATTACAGGCCTTGTCCTGTCGAGAACCGTTTCTGACCTTTTCTAGGAAGCAAGTGGTGTTACGTCCCGTCCCGTCTTTTCTACCGAAGGTCGTTTCAGCTTTTCACGTGAATCAATCTGTCTCCTTGCCAGTTTTAGGTCATTCAGGTGATAGCAAGACGGACCGTAGTTGCATTTGTTGGACATAAAGAGGGTTCTGAAGCTATATCTGAAGGTCTCGGAATCCTTCCGCAAGTCAGAGCGTTTGTTCATACTCTTTGGATTATGGCAGGGGGAAGCGGCAGCCAAAGCTTCGATTTCCAGAAGGGGGAAGTGGCAGCCAAAGCTTCTATTTCCAGATGGATCTGTGAAGCGATTGCTTCAGCGTATGTCTTGCAAGGTCGTCAAGTGCCCTTGGGGCTGAGGGCTCATTCTACTAGGGTGCAAGAGGCGTCATGGGTGGAACATAGCTTGGTTCCTCTGGTGGAGATTTGCAGAGCGGCCACATGGTCTTCATTGCATACGTTCAGTAAGCATTATCTCCTGGATATTCAGGCAGCGGGACATGCCTGTTTCGGTTCTGCGGTCTTGCGGTCCGGGTGGACAGGGCCTTCCAATTAATTTACTGCTCTGTTACATCCCAGAGGTGGGGGACGGAACTGGAGGAACGATAAGGAAAGAGAAATTAGACTTACCTGCTAATTGTTGTTCCTTGAGGAACTCCAGTTCAGTCCTGATTCCTGCCTGAATTCTGTTCCGTACCGGAGAGTCCTTGTTTCAAGCAGGACGTGTGACAGCAACTAATCAATAGTGGAAGAATCTAGATTTTGCTGTATTCAGTCAAGGTATGTTCTGTATTCTGCCTTCTTTTTCTCTCTCCTGTCAGTTCTGTTCTGTCTGTGTTGGCGAGAGAGGGAGAGTTATCATCTAGGTAAAGGGGTATTTAGTTCAGTTGCAAGATATGTTACATTTATTACTATAGCTACTTATTGTTGCTCCTCTGAGTCTGCTTTGTCATTAGATCACTGAAAGCTGGTGGGTGGTGCCAGCTGGATATGTGCAGTGATGTCACACGTTTGACATGCCCAGTCTCCATGCTGCGGAAAGTGGTGCACAACCCAGAGGTGGGGGACTGAACTGGAGTTCCTCAAGGAACAACAATTAGCAGGTAAGTCTAATTTCTCTTTCTCAGCTAGGAACTCTTTTCACTAAGTACTCATACGACCTCTCACCAACTGTGACAGCTTACTATCTTGCTGCAGGACTGTTGTCTGAATCTTTGTTTCAGTGAGTTTAGAGTTACAAAGAGAGTAAGGATACCTATACTCGGAGGCAGCAGCCCAAGGGTGATGCGGGGCCAAGTGCTGACATTTATAGCGAGGCTCATTTGCATATCCACTGGACCTCATTTGCATATATTTAGTTTATTTTAAAATATATATGTTACCCAATTAAAATTTTAGGCGGCTTTCAGGACTCGGAAGTGCTGGGAACGGACTCGTGGAAAGTGACATTGAAAAAGCGAAATTGCTAAACAAATACTTCTGCTCTGTTTTTACTAAAGAAAATCCTGGAGAAGGACCACCTGTGACTCCCAAATATAAAAATGGGAATGAAGTAGATACTACATCATTCACAGAAGATGATGTGTTAGAACAACTTGCAAAACTGAAAGTGGACAAGGCCATGGGACCGAATGGGATACATCCCAGGATACTGAAAGAGCTCAGAGAGGTTCTTGCAGGGCTGTTAAAGGATGTTTTCAACAGATCCTTGGAAACAGGAGAAGTTCCTCAGGACTGGAGAAGTGGTGACAGGGAAGAAGTGACAAACTACAGGTCTGTGAGCCTTACCTCGGTGGCGGAAAAAAGTAATGGAGGCTCTCCTGAAAGAGCGAATAGTGGACTTTCTCAAAACCAACAGTTTGCATGATCTGAGGCAACATGGTTTTACCAAAGGACAATCTTGCCAAACAAATCTGTTTGAGTTCTTTGATTGGGTGACCAGAGAACTAGATCAGGGGCATGCGACGGATGTCATCTACCTGGATTTCAGCAAAGCCTTTGACATTGTTCCTCATAGGAGGCTTATCAATAAACTCAGTAGTTTGGGAATGGGTCCCAAGGTGGTGAACTGGATCATAAATTGGTTGACTGACAGATGACAGAAGGTGATGGTAAATGGAGCTCACTCGGATGAAAGGAGGGTGATTAGCAGGGTGCCCCAGGGTTCGGTCCTGAGCCCGGCACTGTTCAATGTACTTGTGAGTGATATTGCTGAAGGACTGAATGGAAAAGTCTGTCTTTTGCAGATGACACGAAAATTTGCAACAGAGTGGACTCCCCTGAGGGAGTGGATAACATGAGGAAAGATCTACAAAAGCTGGAAGAATGGTCTAATGCTTGGCGGTTAAGATTTAATGTGAAGAAGTGCAGTGTCATGCACTTGGGAAACAGAAATCCAAGGGAAATGTATGCGATAGGGGGCGAGAGATTGGTCTGCACGGACCAGGAGAAGGACCTTGTTGTGATCAATTCTGAGGATCTCAAGGTGCAAAACAGTGCCACAAGGCAGTGGCAAAAGCCAGGAGAATGTTGGGTTGCATACAAAGAGGAATTACCAGCAGAAAGGAAGAGGTACTAATGCCACTGTATAAGTCCCTGGTGAGACCTCACTTGGAATACTGTGTTCGGTTTTGGAGACCATATCTTGCAAAGGATGTAAAAAAACTGGAAACTGTTCAGAGAAAGGCGACCAAAATGATTTGGAGCCTGCGTCAGAAGCTTTTTGAGAAGAGACTTGAAGACCTAAATATGTACACTCTGGAGGAGAAGGAGGGATAGGGGAGATATGATTCAGACCTTTAAATACTTAAAGAGAATTAATGAACAAACAAACCTCTTCCAAAGACGGGGAAGCTGTAAAACTAGAGGGCATAACATGAAGCTGCAAGGGGGTAAATTGAAAGGCAATGTCAGGAAATACTTTTCACTGCAAGGGTGGTGGATGCTTGGAATGCCCTCCCGATGAAAGTGTTGGGGGCAAATGCAGTGACAGAATTCAAAATGGCATGGGACAGACACAGTGGATCCCTTTACAGCAAAAGGATAAAATCAAAATAAACTTAACTATCTAATTTCTCAACAAACGGGTATCCTACACGGAGCGGTGGGTTCATCCCTAAACAAAGACATGGGGAGGGGTGGCCTGCACCTAGCAGCAGGTGCACCTACTCTTGCCATCTTACTGGGCAGACTAGATGGACCATACTGGTCTTTATCTGCCGTCATTTACTATGTTACTATGAATCCTTCGCAAGCCTCTTTTTTTTATTTTGTTAAGTGCCACTGTGCCAATAGAAATAAATGGATATTCCTGCACTTAAAGCACATTAACATTTGTGAATGCACATTAACCTTTAGTAAACATGCCTTTTAATGAGTGTCTTAATAACATTTGCATGGGCAGTGAGGATAAGGAAAGGCTACCAGACTTCTACATTACTATACTCTAGTGCCAACTGCCGGGCACATTAGGAAATACTATAAACCCTGCCCATTTAGAGCCCATAGCAAACCTGCCATATCATAATAGCACTACCAGGACTCACAAAGCATCAAACCCTACCTATCAAAAGCCAGCACTGCAAATATTAAACCAACACATCTCGGACAATACCAATACATCTCCTACTGGGAAAGAGAAAAAGTGGCACTATCAAATAGAAACTGCTTGAGCAGAATACCTCAGCTTGGTTATACATGCAGAACACAGACCATCACCAAACAAAGAACAATCCTGTCCTAGCCCCCCCCATCAGCCCATTAGCAGTTCAAGCCCCTTATCAGCCATTTCCAATCTTATCCTAGCCATCCATCAGCCCATTTCCAGTCCAAGCCCCTGCTCCCAATCGGCCCATTTCCTGTCCTAGGCCCCCCATCAGCCATTTTCAGTCCTATCCTAGCCCCCCCCCCATTTCCAGCTCCCCCCCCGAAGAGCCATGCTTCAGAGGGAGCCGGGGAGGCCTGAAGCCACGGCTCACCTCTGCACAGTTGTCAGAGTGAAAAACGGCATTTTCCTTCATTCCGGCAGCTGTAATCTCCAGGAACAAGCAGGAATGTAGTCTTCACATATGGGTATCATCGGTACCGACGGAGCTTGCGCGGGAACGCTCCCCAGCATCCAATTAGAAAGCTTTTGGGAGCATCCCACAGCGCCTGCGTGCTGCCTGCCTGCCTTTCCCAACTGCCTCTCTCCAGTTCTTCTTCGTTTTCCGTGGAGCCAGCAGGTTTGTCGTTCCTGTCACCGTAGAAAATCTTTCCTATTCTCCTTTTTTTTGGTCGCGTCTGCCTTCCCTAGACGCTTATAACCGGTACCGCCGGTTTCTTTCTTTTTAAAAAAAAAAAATAAATAATAATAATTTTTTTTCCAAATCCGTTTCTTCAGGTGCACACGCGCCATTTTGGGCACTAGGCCCAAAATTTCCTTGACTATGGAAAAACCCGTTTTCGGGGTTTCAGAAGTGTACCAAGTGTGGTGGTACCATCTCCGTCACCGACACACACGAGTGGTGCATTAAATGTTTAGTTCCTTACCACTCCATTTCGGAGTGTATTGCCTGTGGAATGATGTCTAAGAGGGGTCGGCAAAAACCGAGCTGCTAAGCTCAGCACCCTTTTTCCCTCTGATGCAGCCTCTGTTGGCATCGACGTCTTCCAGGGTCGTCTTCCTCCCATGGATCTCTCAGGTAACTAAACATAAGTCGGGCCGGTCCTCAAAGGGTAGATCTCCTTCCAAGCATCGAGATGCCTCTGGCGTTGCCCTTGAGGTTCTTGCACCGGCTGAATTGCCCTGGCAGTCAGGAGGCTTCGGCTTCCAAAGCATTATCGGGGCTCCAGGATGTTCTCGAGGCCTCGACCTCTGCAGAACTACTGGTGCCATGTTCTGGGGTACCGGCTGCTTTTCTCCGGTACCGATACCCAAGCATCGGCAGTGTCGATAGACCAGAGGTTCCTGGCTATTGAACGCAGTCTGGTGGCTCTCCTTGCGTGCAGGTCGGCACCCTCGGAACCGCGTCAGACAGTTGCAAATGGTACCGGCATCGACCCTCCGGCACCGGTATTCGGTACCAGTACCGATATCATCGGCAATCGACATCGGTGTCTGCATTGCCGGCACCCAGTCATGCTATGCCTTATGGTACCGATACACCGGTACTGATTCCCCCCAGCACCGACTTCGGTCGGTACGGGTATCGTGCTCTACAAGAGCATCCGGACAAGAAGGTACTAAGAATCCTCGGAGGAGTCTGAGGATTCTGACAGCTCGGTCTGTATCGGAGTACTTCTCCCGGAGGAGCCTTCCTCTCCTAAACGTAGGATGTCTCCTCCAGAGGATATCTCCTTTCAGGATTTTATCAGGGAGGTGGCTCAAGGTCTTTCCATTACTGTGGCTTCTGAAACAGAGCCCAGGGCAAAGGAGTTGGAGATTCTTCAATATCCCAAGGCTCCTAAAGAGGCAGCTACTTTGGCCTATCCATGAGATCTTACATGATCGCATGTTAAGAATGTGGGAACACCTCTTACCACCTCTCCTCACCCTCGTAGACTGGATACCATGTATCAACCGTGCCTCCATGTCCTGGCTTCCAAAAAGACTCAGCTTCCTCACCACTCCATTGTAGTGGAATCAGCTATGAGAAGGATCAGAAGTGCAAAGAGGCATGCCTCTAATCCTCCAGGACGTGAGTGTTGAACTTTTTGGATGCCTTTGGACGTCGTACGAGTACTTTCCAGGCTTCCATGCTTTCTGCCAGGATCAGTTCTATATTTTATGTATGGGAATGTTCCTTAAGGAAGTCACAGGAGATTTGGAGATTTTGAGCCCTCTCCTTCCTGATAAGAGGCAGGATTTTCTCACACTGGTTAAACATGCCAACGATGTTTCTAAGTTTGTCAATCGTGGCAGCTTTTGACTGTTTTGAGTGCATAAGCAGAACCTCTGCCATGTGCCATAGGTGCACGTAGGATTGCCTGGCTCCAGGCATCTGATTTGGAGCTCTGGGTGCAGGACAAACTGGGAAATATCCCTTGTACAGGTGAGAATTCTATTCTGGCAAAAATTGGCAAGAGAAAGCCAATGAGTTGGATGCTGACAACTCCACTTTGGATAGGTTATCCAAAGCCAACAGCTGATCCTGCAAGAAATAAATCTTTCAAGAAACCATTCTTCTCCAAAAAGAAGGTTTATTATCCCTCTTATTCCCAGCAGCGACGTTCTGCAGGTCAGCCTTCCCCGAAAGGGTCAGCAACCACCTAAACAAAAGAAAGCAAAGGTCTGCTAAGCCTCAACCGTCTCAGCACTCTCAGCCTCCACAAGGCCTTTGACTTCCATCTAGAGAACTTAGCCTTCATGGCCCTCAATGGACCAGAGCCTTCTACCATTCCAGGAAGTGTCACTTTGCCCCCAGAATGGGGGCAGATAACAGCAGAAGATTGGACACTCTCCATTATGAAAAAGAGGGGTGCAAGCTTCACTTTCTTTGCATGCCCCCGCCCACAATGGTAAAACAGTTCAATTCTCACACCTCTCTCAACAACCTGTTAGTTCAAGAGGTCACTATGCTTCTTGCCCAAGGGGCAATAGAAGAGGTACCCATTCCTCAACAGGATACAGGGTTTTACTCCCCTATTTCCTTATCCCAAAGAAAACAGGGGGACACAGACCTATTTTAGACCTCAGAGAATTGAACCATTCCTGTTCAAGAGAGAAATTCAAGATGATTTCTCTGGGGACTCTGCTGCCATACCTTCAGAGTCAGGGTTGGCTTTGTTCTCTAGATCTCAAGGATGCATACACTCATGTTCTCATCCATCCAACTCACAGAAGATTCCTTCGGTTCCTTTTTCAGGGAAAGCACTACCAATACAGGGTGCTTCCTTTCGGCCTGGCCTCAGCACCAAGGGTGTTTACGGAAATGCATGGCTGTGGTAGCAGCATTTCTTCGCACTCTAGGAATATTCGTCTTCCCCTACTTAGACGACTGGCTCATTACGAGCCCCATCAGAATCGGAGGCCAGGATTTCTCTATCTTGCACAATGCGTATCCTCAGTATTTGGGTCTGGTCATAAACATCCCAAAATCCAGCCTAACTCCCACTCAGTCTCTAAGTTCATACGAGCTTTGATGGATACCAGAAAAAGTAAGGGCCTATCTTCCACAGCCCTCTGCTGCCTTCGCATTGTGCACTTAGCCTCCCAGGCAGTGTTGAAAACTCATCTCACGGCTCGGGAAATGTTAGAATTACTAGGCCACATGGCATCTACTGCTTGTAGGCATGTGGTCTCCTCTATGCTTCGCCTTCCAATGATGAAGCCAGAGCAGATCCCAATGGACCTCTAATCCTACATCAATGGACTCAGGCTATCAGGCTGCCTATCAGACAAAATAGGTCAAACACAAGTCGGCCTTATTTTTGTTTTCTTCTCCAATGGTGGCAGTCAATTAACCCCAAAACCTGTTGGTAGGGTGCCCTTTCCAGGCAGGCCCTACCCCAGGTCACATCTAACAACAGAATGCCCTCACTAGCTGGATTGGGGGAGCTCACCTGCAAGATCTCTCTACCGCAAGGCAGCCTGGACTCCGCTACAGGAGTACATCCATTTACATATCAATTCTTCTGGCTAGACTCAGAGGCAATCTCTTTGCTCTTATTCGAGTTTTCCGGCATACTCCGCCTAAGCTCAGACGTCCCTACAAGACAGTCCTAATTCAGACGGACTAATCAAGTAGCTATGTTTGCTATCTGAACAGGCAGGTAGGATACAGTCTCTCTGCTCTGTCTGGCTTTTGGGCAACGAAGCTTTGGCGCAAATTTGGGGGCCCTTGCCAGAGAGCATCAGATCCATCTCCTTGCGTTGTATCTACCAGGCATTCCAACTCTTGGGAAGACAGACTCGGTCGAGTTCTGCTCGCTCCCGCACAAATGGTCCTTCTCCATGAAGACCAGGTATCAAAACCTTTTCAAATTTGGGGAACCCCGTACATAGACCTCTTTGCAAGTCCACTGAATGCCAAACTTCCCTGGTTCTGTTCCAGAATTCTGGCTTAGTGTTTCTCAGGCCAGGGATGCCTCTCCTCCTCCATTTGTGTAAGGACTTCCTATATGCCTTGCCACCCCTTCCCCCCTACTGCCCCCAACCCTATGCAATCTTCAGAGAGACAGAGGGGCCCCCCCCCCCAAAATAATTTTTATTCTCGTAGCTCCACATTGACCACGGCAAGGTGGGGTACCCTCTGCTCCTAACTCTCTTTCAAGCTCCATTCCCTGGAGGTTGGATCTGCTCCCAAATCTCCTGTCTCAGAAGGACGGGATGGTTTGTTGGCATCCAAATCCCCACGCTCTGCATCTCGGGGCCTGTTTGCTGAGAAGCCCTAGACCTACATGGTCTTAACCTTTCTCAACAAGTAAGTGACGTCCCTTATGCTTCCAGGAAACCTTCCACAAGACGCTCTTAGCAGGCACTTTCAAGTGTGAAAGGTTTTCCATATGGTGTTCGCAGAATGGTCTGTGACCCCCCCTTGCGATACCTTTGGACATCATTACTGGAGTATCGCTTCATGTATCTAATTCAGGTCTTAAAACTAACTCAGTAAGTGTCCATTTAAGTGCTACTTTAGCTTCTTTAAAGCCTTTTAAAATGGCAAGCCTATTGCCTCTTAGGCCTCTCATAGCGAGATTTATGAGGAGTCTTCTGCTAACTAGTCCTCGCCATTCGGTCTCACCACATATGGTCATGGGACCTGAATCTGGTTCTTGGCCAACTCATGAAAGCCGCCTTTTGAACCTTTAGCTACTACCTCCTCGCTGAAAGTCCTTTCCTGGTATCTTGCTTCATTGCAATCCACATCAGTGGCCCACACGTCTCATCAGTGATTGGCAAGGGCGCTTAGTTGTGCTGATCCTCCTTGATATCGAGGTTCCATCATGATAAGGTAGTCTTTAGGACTCATTCTGGCACTACTTTATGCCAAAGGTGGTCTCAAGCCTTTTCATTTCAACACGCAAGCAGGTTACCCTGGGCCTGTATTTGGGGGGGGGGGGGCAAGGGCTCATGCTTCATAATTCGAACAGGAATCTTCATACTTTGGCCTGGCAAAAAGAGCATCTTGCCTTTTACTTGTCAAGAACACTGCAACATAGAAAGTCCTCTCAACACTTTGTTGCTTTTGATTCTTCTCATTTGTGACTTTGTCTCCAAGAGAACATTGTCCAATTGGATTGGCCAATGTATTTTCTTTGGCCTATCCAGAGTAATAACCTTTCTCTGGAAGGCGCATGTCATGGCAGGCCTCAATGGCTCATCTACACTCTGTGTCTATTTACTACTACATCGTTCGCGCATGCCGACTTGGGCCTCGGTTCATACCTTCATCAGGCTCATTACTGCTTGGAGCAAGAGACTCAGCCGTGCCGGAATGTCCTTATTTGGTGAGGGCTGTTCTACAACACCTGTTCCATACGCTAATGCAACTGCCTACCCACGGGCATTCCCAGTATGGGATGCCAGAGATCCATGCGGGGAAGTGAGGGCGGCCTTTCACAAGGGCAGCACAACTTCTTGTGTCTCGTCCCTGGCATCAGTATGCTAGGGAGTCCCCATATGTGAAGGAATACATTTCCTGCTTGTTCCTGGAGATAGCATAGTTACTCACGCTGTAAAAGGGCAGTTGAGCTGCCCGAACAGCTAATTTTTGTCTTCACAACCCTACCCACCTCCCCTAGGCGTTGTATCTCTCTCATCTCTGTCCTTTCGGCCCCTCTCTCTCTCTCTTTGTCTCACAGCTTAAAAAAACTCAACTGTTAGAGAGGCAGTTGGGAAAGGCGTTAAGCATCCAAAAAAAGGCACTCCTCATGCGCTGTGGGATTCCCCCCAAAGCTTTCCTTAAACTGGTATGCTAAGGAGAGGCGTTCCCGCATCAGGCTTCCGTCTGGTACCAGCGCTACGCCATTGATGTGATAAGGACTAAATTCCTGCTGTTCCTGGAGATCACCTGTAACATGGTTGTATACTATGGGCGTTCTCTTTGCAGTCCGTGCGTGGCGCGCTGAGTGCTGGTAAACAGGGAATATCTCGTTAACGGCTACGGCGCACCAAGGCGGGCTGGCACTAGAACACACAGCTGGCCAGAGTGAATGAAAACGCTGCTACTAACCGGGCAGTTGTTCTGAGCCGTAGAGGTTGAGCCGTGACCCCTTCGGGCCTATTCGGCCCCACTGAAGTGCTGCTTCCTGCAAATGGTCGGGAGTCCGAAGTCAGCATGTGTTGCATGAGGTTGGTTTTGCGGGGCCCCTTGAACACGGGGGGCTCTAGTGTGACCGACATTCTTTGCACATGTGTTTAGGCTGGCGCCTGGTCCTGAAGCTAAATATAGAGGGGTCCCTTTCGGATTTTGTGATATATTTTGATGCTGTTAATATTTTTTGTTTTACTGCTCAATGAATTGCTAATCTGTCAAGAATTAATCACGTTGTCTGAGAAAAATACACTGTGGTATCAAATTTCGACTCTTAATTGAGATAACTATAATTTTAAGAGATTTTTTTCCTGGGGTGTTAGGAAGAAAAGCTCCCTGTCTATTTTCTTCTTCAGACGACAACGAGCCCACCCCTAAATTCAAACAGAAAACTTTAAAACCTCTAGACTACACTGGTTGCCTATTAAAGAGGGGTTATTTTTTAGACCGCTTGGTATTAATAATTAGCATAACAAGGAGATAACAAATTCGAAGCCCTTTATTTTAAGAATTAGATTGCCTCCCTCCGTCCGCTAGTTAGAGCGGGCATTGTTTTTTACTTCTGGTACTTATTTTAGAGGGGCTTTTGGGGCTTGTCAAAACATCTGTTAAGAGCCTAGTTTTACGAGCTAAAGCACTCAGCATGTCGGGATTCGAGAGCGATAGAATAGCCTGCTGACAAATCTGAGAGAATAGGATTAAATTAACTATTTAGCAAAGTAAGTTAAAACATTATTTCATTTAGTTTATTAAGTAATGTTGGGGATGAGCAGCATTGGATTTATTTTGGCTGAAGGTTCAGCTGATTATAGAGGAGGGGTACTTATAGCGAGGGAATGGTGCTATTTTATTGTTGACATGTATCATTCTTTTAAGTAGACTTATTTTTTCGGGCAGTTTGTGTTATTTATTGGCCTTGTAAACAGTTTTGAATGACAGTTGTCATTACGATGGTGGCAAATGATTGGGGGGTCATACGGCTGAACGCACGTTATGCAAGGGATATATGTCTTGTGGTCTGGACGTAGTGTATCTCCGGTACTCATCCGGTGCCCTAATCCGGTGGAATAAGTCTCCCTGCAACGTACTGCAGAGATGTCGTCAAGGGAGGCTATGTACCGCGGTGTCATGATGGGGCGGGCCGGAGGACGTGTCCTGACTCCAGCGACATACAGGGCCTATTCTGGTGACGGGCACCTGTTTCACTCCAGGCGCTGGTTAGTATGAATCATGGACTTATTTCCATCCCAGGGAGTTCTCCAGGAGCCAGCAGGACGTACCGTCCCTCACTTATGGGTGACCATCGGCGCTGATGGAGGGCCGTCCGTGCATGTGGGCATTTTACCCGCGCTTTCTAGTGAAAGCCTTGTGGGAAATACTACACGGTCATGCACGGAGCAGCCCCTGTCACGCGCCCATAATGTGTCCGATCTTGCTCAGTTTTGCTCTTTTTGCGTGGAGTTGGCCCCTTTGCGGCATCCTTCGTCCTAGTCACCACGGGAAAAGTTGAGCGTTTTTTTCAAGAAAATGCTTTGTGCGTTTTTCTCCGAGTTCGAGGTTCCGGTTTTCCCCTCCTCACCGTCGTTCGGTAGGGCATACCGGTAATCGAGCCTGTTTTCTAGTTTTTCGTTTTGTTGCTCCTTCGTGGGCTGGCGTTCGTCTGCCCTTTTTTGCTGTTTTTTTCCGCTGGAAGGCCGTTCATGGGCATTGACCGGGCTCGGGAGCCGGGGGCTCCTTTTTTTCCCCTGATATGGCTTCCAGTGGTTTCAAGAAGGGTGATCGGTGTAGATAAACTATTGTGTCTCACCGACAACACCACGACTGCTGGGCCTTCGGTGCCTATCGCCCAGATCATGATCTGTGGCGGCCGTGATGGCATAGTATGTCCACCAAGGCACTCCGAAGCCCTCTCAATCACACAACCAGAAGAGGACAAAGGATTTTTTGCAACCGATTCTTCTGCCAGCATCTCAGTCCGGTACCGCGGAGCCTTGTCCTGATGCCTGGGTCGACGTCTCGGGAGTCTGGATCCCGAGCATTGCCCGGGGTTCCTCGTAGAAAGCAGGGGTCCTCGCCGAACTCGCAGGAACTCAATGAGGGAAGAAGAACGAAAGGCCTCGCGAGGGGTGCGGCATCAGAAGACGGTCCCTTTTTTTTTTGTTTTGTGTTTGGTTGTTTTTTGTTTTTTTTTTTTTTTTTGTTTTGTTGTTCCTCTCTGGCTAGGTCTAAGGACTCCCCAACCGCCGTCCCGGGCCGTTGGAGCAGGAGAAGCCGTCCTAAAGTACGCGGGTGATCAAAAACCCTCGTGTAGAGCCTGGAGACCGATCGGACTACCCAAGTCTTGTAGTCGCTCGTCGGATTCTCGCATCCGAGGGATCCAACTGTTCTGGCCCTGTCGCCGCCGGGGCCCGAGGGTTCGGTGGCTGCTGATTGTCCTTGAGCTTGGACTCAGGCTGAAACAGTCCCTGGAGTGCAAGATTGTTCTGCCTTCATGGAGGGGGGGCAGCAGCGTGGGTCTCTGATGGCCATCCTCGCTGGTGCACTCGGCCCAGAGGACTCACTTCGGGACATCCCCCCGACTTCTAAGTGCGACCCCCTGAGAGAGCACAGAGCACAATATCTCGGAGAGAGCCATGAAGGCTCGACAGTCATATCCTTCGGTCAAGGGACTCCCTTGACCTCTACTCCCTCTTGGCAATCGTAGAGGTCGTTTTGATGGCCGTGCACTTCGTCATCTGTCTGGGCTGGTTCCCACCTCGACCGCGCGCGGCTGCGTGAAGCCCCTCAGACAACTCTTTGGATGAGTCAGCCTGGGAGATGGATGGATGAGGAGTACCCTGATACCTTCCGGACTCTGTGCTGTTCCCGTTGAACGGTTCACGCGGCAGTCCAAACCCGAGCCCCAGAGTAGGTCCACTCGCGTAGGACGACCCTTATTCTCCCCACAAAAAAAGAAAAAAAACCCCCCCCCCCAACCCCCCCCCCCCCCCCCCCCCCCTCGTAGTTTCGTGGTGGGCGGGATCATGGCCAAGGCCGTTGCGATTCTCCGCATGCGTAACGCGCGAGGAGGAGTGCTCGAGGGGCCCTCCATTAGGACTCTCATGCCGAAGGGGAGGCCTTTCCCTGTAGCACTTTCCTCGCTCGCGATGCTGGGAAGACAGCTCCTCTTCCGGCATGTGGGAGGCACCGCGCCTTGAGGCAAGGCGAGTTGATTCTCTTTTACTCGACTCCGTTGAAAAAAAGAAAGAGCCCTGGCTTCGAAAGTCCAGGCACTGTCTGCCTGCACGCATTCCATGGTGGTGGAATCGGGCCATGCATCGTCTGAAGAGGGCCAGAATCTGTGACCCCACGTTTGCACGGTGCCCGGCCCGCCTGCGTGGAGGGCCGGCGGGAACCCTTGATGCTTTCGGCAGATACGTGCTTCCAGGGCTCTCGATGCTTGCCTTGCCCTGTGTCCCATTCATAACGGGCATCTGTATCCATAGTGCTATATACCAATAGTCTGCGGGACTTTCTGGACAAAGGGAGGGCTTGCCGTGTTCTCCTGGCTGCGCTCTGTCTGTTAATCCTTTGCAGATGTTCCCGTCTTTGTCTTCATGAGAATCCTTGTCGTGGTTGCCAAATTCAATGTCCCAAGCAGGCCTACGATGGCTGCGAGCTTTGGCTCGTGGTGGTCGGCTGCCTCGGCATCGCGGCCCGATGCCAGGCATGTCTGCAGTCATCGCGGACCTGCGAGGCCTTGGGTAGCAGGACAAGTTGAGGTCGATGTCCGCTTGCGCGAGTGTGAAAACCTTTTTGGCAAACCCATTTGGCCAAGAAGGCGGGCTGAGCTCGGAAACACGAGCAACTGGGCTTACTCAGGACGGCAAAAAAAAACCAGACTGTCCTCAAAAAACTTCTGCTTCGGCCCTTCTCATCACCAAAGAATGGCTATGGGTTAACAAATTCCGTCTAGCCCTAAGCAATTTGTCGGCCTACAAACCTTACCCTCAGTCTCCCAGGCCGTCCTCAGTCGCAGCTCCCCCTCATGGCTGGCAGGCCAAGGGCTTCAGGGAGTCATGGTGGCCCCATAGGTCAGAATACCCCGCCAAGCCTCCAGCTCCTGCTCCTAACCCAGCAGGGTGGGGGTTTTTGAGGCTCCCAAGGCATAGCCCCTCCAACAAATCTCCGTCTCCAGAAAAGAAAGAGCCCTGCTGTTCCATCCCTGCGAGCAGGTAGGTCGGCGTTAGGGGCGTCCTGTTTGTCACGCACAGTGGTCGCCCCCCCCATTAGCAGGGGATGCGTGGGTCTTAAGCATCATTCACCTGGGCTATATGCTGCAGTTCGCAACAGCTATCGCTCCTGTTTACTTACCATGAGAACCTCTTAGGCCTCCTCCTGCACACCCAACCTCCTCCTCTCTCGCTGCCAAGAAGCTTCATGGTCTGGGCTTCTGGACAAGGCGGTGGAGGCCTGTACGGGGTCTTTCCCCCCTCCTCGCCTACAGTTTCCAGGGTTCTACTGCATGTATTTTCTGGTAGCAAAAAGAACAGTGGGCCGAATGCGCTATTCTATACTCTGCAGGAACTTCAACAAGTTCGTGGAGAAAGAGAAGTTCAATATGGCTTACTCTTGGAAGCTCTCTGTGCCCTACCTCCAGCAGGGAGATTTGGTTCTATGCTCCTTAGATCTAAAGGATGTTTAGGGTTATGTTTATTATGTTTATGTGAGTAAAAAAACTTTTTAACTGGCCAATAACAGTTAGGCATCTGGGCGGCTTCACAATAGCTAAAATTGTTTAAAAGGGGAGGGTCTGCGAATAAGAGCCAGAAACAGATCGCCATAAAAGATCATAGAAGAAAGAGGATAGAAACCGAGAGCAGTCTGGGGAGCAAAGATGGCTAACAGAAGGGAAGAGGGACCCAGCAACAACAAGGAGGGAGATGTAAAAGAAACAAGGGTAGGGATCTAGTGTCATAAACCTAGGTGGTGGGGGGAGGGTAGGAGCGGTGGTGGGGCATGAATATACAAGATTAAATGCAGAACCAGAAAGATGGGTTTTCAGGTTGGCTTTAAAGGACATGTCGTATGTTTCTATACGTAGAGTAGGGGGGAAGGGAGTTCGCAGAGCCTAGGACCAAGAAAAAAGAAAGCTGAAGACCGGGTGGATTCTAAGTGGGCTTGGGGAGGGGAGGGGGTTTAGAAACATAGCGGTTATCGCATGAATTAGAACGTAGATTCGATGAGGGGTATTTAAGTGAACCATGGCTGGCAATATACAGGGGGATACGGCTGAGTGGATCACCCTGTGTACAAAAATAAGGATTTTAAAAACTGAAGCACGGAAGACAACAGGGAGCCAATTTAAAATGCATTAACAAAGTGGTGACCTGTATCGAACGTCCCCCGTGCAGGGGCATGGGAGAGGATCCAATCAGCAGCATTTTACACTCACATTCTCATTCATCCAGATCACAGAAAGTACCTCAGGTTCGTGGTGGGAGGAAACCATTACCAGTAGGCAGAATACTGCGCTTTTGGCCTAACTTCATGCCCTAGCGGGTCCTTTCAAAGTGCCTATCTATGGTGGCGGCCTACTTTTGACTCAAGGGGTTTTGTGTCTTCCGCTATCTGGACGACTGGCTCATCCGGAGTCAGACTTACCATGCAGGCCAGCAGCGGGCCAGCCATTCAGAGGACTGTCACACTCCTTCAAGACCTAGGCTATTGTCATAAAGTTTACTCGCACAGTCCACTTGGCTCGCCCTCCCAGAACCTCTAGTTAATATGTATAGCACAGGGCTGGGACCTGCTGCAAGCAAGGGCTTACTTGCGCAGAGGACCAGAGCTCAATAGGCGGCCTGGAGTTGGGCATCCGCGGTTTCTTATTCTGTGCCAGGCTCCTGTCTGGCAGCTCCTGCGGGTAGCCCTGGCCTCGATTGTGCATGTGACCGCCCAATGCCCGCCTCCACATGAGGCCTG